>BMAV01028248.1:0-251444 GCA_019973955.1 Trichonephila inaurata madagascariensis
AATAACAAAAGAATTCTAACGTTTTTCTGGCTCTGAAAATATTAAACATTTGTTATCATTTTGCATACAAAATAAGATGACTAAAGGAGAAATGTTTAAAGCATGCTTAGTATTGATAATTACTAAATGAAACTTGAATTAACAAAGAATTTAAAGGTCATTCAATAATTATTATTATGACTAAAATCAATACACACTTGAATACTTGAATTTCAATATGAATATCAATATTTTCTGACATCTGATAAGTTATGGGTGAGTGGATTTGCTGAAATAGCAAATAAATTAAGCGAATTCTTAATTTTTTTTCAAACAGTGCGGACTATAAAATATAAAGGTGCCGATGACGCGCTACCGCCGTAAAAATACGTGAAATATGAGAAACTGACTAAAAATCATTTTTCATCTCTCCTGAATTATGTTGCTTACCTATTAAACTTCAAAGTTCCATTGAAAAAAAAATTGCAATAGAATATTCATTCAAATTAGACCATCAGTTTCGGTTTTGATTTCATTTTTTTAGGGTCTCCAGAACGAATTAATCGATTTCATATAGATGTCTATGGTGAATCGATGATCGGTTAACGAACAATTCGGATAGCGAACATAGTCTTGGAACGGATTATGTTCGTTAACCGATCACCCACTGTGTATATTTTGTTCAAATTTTCAATCGTTAATGAAATACTTTCTATTCATCCATTCAAGTCCAAATACATTTTTTAAACTTGTAGTGGATGACACTTGATGTTAATACCGTTTTTCAAATATTAATTCATTAATTAAATTAAAAATGAATAAATAATAACAAACACAAATGATAGTCCAACAGAATGTATAAAAAGGAAAATCACTCGTAGTGTCTATGTAGCGCAATGGATGGTACGTTGGACTTTTAATCCAAAGGTCACGGGTTCGAATCCCACTTGGGATGGCCTAATTTCTAAGAATATGATTTCATTTTTACTATATTAATTTATTAGAATAATTAAATTTGATTAATGAATAAATAGTAACAAACAAAAAGAATGATCCAACACCATATATAGAAAGGAAAATTGCAAGGAAAATCACTTTTATTTTGTCACTTAATGTTGTGATTCTGTCATATATATATACATATTTATATTAATTGTAACTGTTTAATAAAAAGTAACCAAAATAAAATTTTTTTTTTGTTGACCTAACAAGGAATTGAGAGAGATTTAATTTTTTTTATATTATTTGTTTTGATTAAGATTTTTTATATTCTAATTCTAATCACACTTAAAATCTCATCTGAATTCAAATTGAATTAGAAAGAAACTATTTAATAATAATAATTCAGTGTTTAGGGCAGTGTAATTTTTTAAACAAAACTTTTTTTCTAGAATGTAAATTTTTGAGTGAAAATCCTCCATGAAATTCATTTTTATACGTGTTCTGGCTTAAGAAATGTATTGGTACACAAAAAATTTATTTTTTCCCATACCGATGTTGGATTCAAATCATTAAGTAAGGAACAATGTACCAAAAATCGAAAGAATGAGCAATTTATTGTAATTATATCTTTGTTTCTACAATTTTCCCATTTAATTTAAAAAATTTGGAAACTTTTCGACAAATGTGAAATTTTTTTCTTCTGCTGTTGGATAGATAAACTGATTTAATGTTTAAAAATTTTCTAAAAAAAAAAAAAAAATATGGTCTAATATGTCAATTATTCTCATGAACGAAACATCCTGAAAAAAGCGCACATTTTGTATTAAACTCCAGCAGTCTTCTCTACATTTCAGATTATTGTAATTATGTCCTCATGTTTAAGTAAAAAAAAAGTAAAACAAAAATATTTCATGATTTATAACAGTATAAAAAATTATGCATATACTTTTAAAATTTAAGTTCAGATATTCGCATTTTGTTTCCGCATTAAAAAATGATTATTAAAAAAAATCTGATGAAATTATCTTCAAGGAAGAGATTTTAATGAGATAAATCATTACATTATCTTTAATCTAAGTTGACATACTTTTCCTTTCTGATATGCTAAGTATTTGTTTATGAAGTTTTATTTCAGATGTTGAACAATATATTAAGCAATTGCTCTGATCTAGGTTAAATATATCTCATGAAATTCGTTTTTAAGGTTCTTATCAAACATTGAACTTATGAAATTCGTGAGATATTAATATCTTATCGCATCGAATATTTGCGATTTAAATTGCTGGTTGCATCTATTTTTTCTTTCTTTACGATTGAATAAAGTTTCGTAAAATGTCGCCACTTAGATTTTATGATAAGGCTCCTTGACTAAGTGTTTTATGCATAGAAATTCGATGTTTATCATTTTTATTAATCTTTAAAGGTGAAATAAGCAGCTGTGAATTCTGATAACTGTCACCAGAAATCATTCAGAAGGGGGGTTTAATCTAAAACTGTTCGATAAAAATCTTTCTTCCTTTGTGTCTGAACTTCATAGTTGCGAATGTTCAAGACAAGCCATGAGTTCAAGTTGCGATTCACGAAAGTCAGTCTCGCAGGCCATTAGAGAGGCTGCTGTATGTCCAACTGAGTCTCAGTCTTCCCAAGATATGTGCGAAATTAAGGATGGGGGATCAATTTAGGTGTATACCTAATCACTTGGAATTATTCGAAATTTTATGGGGACCAATGTCAATACTCTGCATATAATTTTAGACATAATCCTAACTATCACTGAAAAACAATGCGTTTTTTCTATTAAGAAATACAGTTACTTATGACTTTAAGGTATCCGACTACGTTCGGAACCGTGATTTTGCAAAAGCGTATAAATGGATAATGTTTATTATATTTAGTCTCACTTAGATTAGAAAATGTATATAAAATTGTTTCAAGAATATTATTACAATAAAAAAATTATTTAAGTACAATATTTTGTCAAAAAATGAACATAGAATGACCCATTTTCAAAATATTCTCCTTTTGTGAAAACTGCTTCTATCATAATAATATTTTGCCTGTATATAGCTCAGACCTCTGTACAGAGGCTCAACTAGAATTTTTGAAATATATAACTTAGAAGTGGTTTTATCCTTGTTTTACGACAACAGAGGGGAGAAATTTTAAGAAAAAAATGACGATAATTATTTCAATGGGTTGTAACTCTGAAAATAATGTGAATTTTTCAAAAATCATAGTTGAGCCTCCGTACAGAAGTCTGAGCTATATACAGGCAAAATATTATTATAATAGAAGCATTTTTCATAAAAGGAGAACATTTTGGAAAAAGTTGGTTCTAAGTTAATTTTTTGCCAAAATATTGTATTTAAATAATGTTTTTGTCAAAATTCTAACATTAATTAGTTAAGTTTAATCTAAGTGACACTAAATATCATGAAAATTATCCATTTATGCGCTTTTGTAAAATCACGATTCCGAACGTAGTCGGATACCTTAAGGTATTTGACTACCTTCGGAAGCATGATTTTTCCAAAGCGTACAAACGAATATTTTTTTTAATATTTAATGTCACTTAGATTAGAATACACGTATAAAATTGTTATAATAAAAAATTATTTAAATGCAATACTTTGGTAAAAAATGAACTTAGAGTCAGCTATTTTCACAAAACATTCTCCTATTATGAAAAATTCTTCTATTATAATAATATTTTGCTCATCTATAGCTAAGACTTCTTGAAAGAGCCTAAACTAGGATTTTTATAAACTCACACTACTTTCAGAGTTCCTACCTATTGAAATAATTATTTTTTGTTAAAATTTCTAGACTCTGATGTATTGAAATATGGAGTAATTCACTTCTAAGCTATATATTTCAAAAATCCTAGCTCCGGCTCTGTGTACAGCTACATATCGGCAAAATACTTTTATTATAGAAGCATTTTCAATAAAAGGAGAATGTTTTGAAATTAGGTACTTTTGTTTCAATTTTTTGCCTAAATATCACATTTAAATAACTTTTTTATTTTAATACTATTCTTAGATCAATTTTATTATTGTATTCTAATCTAAGAATCACTAAATATTAAAAAATATTCGTTTGTACGCATTTAAATAAAAAAAATTTAAATTCAAATGATTCAGAAGAAAAACTCCAAAAAAACAATTCCCTCACTTGAAAAGAGGCTCTCATTTGATTTTAACTAATTTGAATTTTTAAGCGAAAGATAGTTTATAAAGTTTAAACTATTTTAATCCATGTGTTGCTAATTGCCATGGACCTATTGGGGGATATTAAAAGTAGAATGTCGTTTCAGTAAATGCTGAGAGCTATATCTACATCACTGGCGTAGTTAGTTCTGATTGGGCCCCATAACAAAATTCCTGTGGGGCCCTTTTTCAGAAAAGAAAGCCCTGCTAATGGTATTGTAGTGACACATGTTGGGGCTCCTGTTGCTTGGGGTCTCCGTATCATTGATACGGCGGTAGCTATGCCCCTGATCTGCATTAGCATCAATACATGTTTACACTTTCCTCTTTATATTATTGAAAATTGTTATCATTTCATAAAGGAGACATTCTTCAATTTTTTACCGAATACATGTTTATACTCATTTTTATACTAGAATTTTATAATAATAATATATTTTCCATTGAGAGAGAATGTTTCATAGTTTAAAATTCGATATCAATAAATCTGACTATCCCTTTTTGGAAGTGATGTTAAAATAAGGAGATGCTTTTCTCAAAGTTTTATTGAGTATTATCTGTTCAGTTTATCCAGACAATTCACATATTCAGCAATTAATGTTAAAGTCTGTATGACAATCTTTTAATCACCAAGATGACGATGAATTTGTTATTGATCATTTTTAACAGCATGATGTCATTTGTCGCGTTTTTAATTTCCATATGAAAGAAATTACATTCCTTTTTGAAATTTTTATCATTTTTAAGTTACTATGTAAAGACGAAGAACAGTGGTGTATTTATGTTTTCTATGGACCAAGAGAAATTTTCATAGTAAAATTTCATTTCGTTATAGTGTGGATTTCAGGTAAATTTGCGACATAGCCATCCTGTGATGACTATGTCTTTCCGGATCCGCGTAAGCTAGAGGTGTAGGATTATCAAAATGATGAGACATATTGGATTCTTAATACAACTTTTATTACGAATAACTTATATTACTTAATTCTAATTGACAACTTTCTTAAAGTGAGAGTTAACACCCAATTAAACTTTATATTCAAGTCAGATCACGCAACTAGATCATTTATCTTAATTATAATATATAAACCGATTCATCTAACTTCCTATACAAAATATTACCTTTTGGGGATCTCCTTCCTTCAGTGATTGAGTAATATCTATAATGTAACTTTTTTATGTGAAGATTCCAACTTTTTATAATGAACGTATCTTTCTTTCAGAGATATAATACATCAAACTCTTGATCCGAATGATTCCAAACTAAGTTATTCTAAACTTGCCGCTTCTATCATCAAAGCTTCTATCCTTTTAAAGTATATCTCATTTACCTATTCTATTCGTTTGTCTTCTTGGTATTGGGTTGGAAAGGTTTTGCCATTAATCGTGGCCGTCAAAGAACATAGGAGTTATGTTAGCAGAAGGACGCGAGAGACGTCACAAATTCAGAGTATAAAATGCCTGAATTTTTTTCAATGGTTTCTTAAGCCCAATAGTAAGTTTTGAAATCAGCCTTTGCATTAACAGCTAGGTGAAATATTTCACATCTTTCTAGAAGTTTTTTCTTCTTAAAAAGTGCTTTGGTTCAACACATCTTACAGATGTGACGAAACCAAACCCTTTACGGTGCATGGAATGTATACCAAAAAAATCAGTCTTATGCATAATATTTCCTGATATTAGGACAATTTTAAACATGCCCATAATTACATTTTTTCTTTTTCAAAAAAAAAAAAAAGCTCCGTTTAACATATTTTATCTTATTTTCTAATTAGTATAGTTTTCATATTTTCAAATACACATTTCAATATAATCGTACTTCAAGATTTTCTCTATTTTAAATTAATTTATTGCAACGCTGCAGATGAAATTTTTCCTTTGTACACTTTAAAGTGGAGCTAAAATTAATACATAGTAGACATGCCAATTTAAATATTAGCTTATGTAATAATCTTGATGAGACACTATTTTTAAAATATTAAGCTTATTTGTATATCAAATATTCTTCCGTGTAATTATTAACAGTTTTACTAAAAAGTTATCTGTTTTTAAAAAAGCATGTGAAATTTAATAAAACTGTTAGTTTATAAAATTTAAAACACTTTTATTTCTTCCAAAAACAGTTGTGACTTTTTCTGTTGCGATTTATAACCAGTAAGAGAAATATTTTCTGTAGTTCTTAATTTTACTAAAACGTTATCTGAGGTTATCCTTCAAACTGAACAGTTTATAATACAGTTGAACCTGTTTTTGTGCGGTAGATAGGAACCGCATAAAAATAACAGCACAAAGAAAATATTCGAAAATTCCATAAATTCTTACATATAACAAGCAAATTCATCGAAATACTGCAGAAATTATTTTATGCAGTCGCACAAAAATAAAATTGCATAAAAAAGGACCGCACAAAAAAGGTTCTACTGTATTTTTCTTGATGAATAATTACGGTATTTGAAACTTGTACATATCGCTGGAATGTTTTAAAACTTTTTAAATATAAATGCACAATTTTTTATGTTGTTTAAAACATATCTTAAGAATAAATAAGAAGAAAATAACAATATTCAGAGTGTTCATAATTAAGAAACAAAATTATGCCTTTAACAAAAATATCTAAATTTTAAAAGGAAGAAATATTTAAAATATATCGCATTGAAATAAAATTATGACATTTTATGTGAAATAAAAACATACAGATGATTAATAATTGAAATATATAGGACAAATATTATTTTTTAAAACAAATTTTCATCGAAAACATGACGACTTATTTTTTCGAGAAAGATTGCAGAAGTTATCATATTGTGATTAAGAGACAGCGACGCAAGTCGCGAGAAAAAGATCTGATATTGAAACCACATAAATACTAAAAAAGTTTGTAATTGCATAATTTGTAAATATATCACAAAGAAAGTTCATCGAACCTTAAATGATTTCCTTTCAGTGATAACTTTACTGTTCCCCCATCTGAATAATCATTTATCACCTTTTTAGTTACATAACTTGGTATAAAAAATGAAATTGTAAATATTTCTTTATTTGGCATCTTCAGAAGTGAATGTTATTTAACACGAAAATTTATCTCTTGTAATTAGCCTCGGATCACACGCGCCTGGTTTTGCACCGTCGTTGGTCGCCGGGTGTTTAAAACACCCCAAACTTTTAATAATGGAAAGAACATAACACTGATGTATAGCATGAAAAAAGATAAAAATTGAAGAAGCACAACACTGCTAATGTTTGATGGAATACAAATAAATAAAATATTAAAATGAAATTCTAGCCAAATTAAACACTCAAAACCATGATTCAATTTGTTTTATAAAAAAGATTGTTATACCTTTTAAAATAAAATGCACCACATGAAATGTTATTTTAATAGTATTCCATAAGGAAAAAATTATTGTTCATTTTAAAAATGAATTTACTCATTTATTTACCCATTAAAAAATTCCTAAATTCTAAAATTCTCACGATAGTAAGATACGGAAAACGTGGTTTGTCATTTAAAGCAAGAATTAGTAGTACTGGATATTCTTGCAATGAAGTTCTATTTCGTAAAGTATACTAATGAAACAATCTTGCGCATACTGAAAAATTATAACCTTCACTGTACGTGATCCGCCTTAAATATTTTTGAATAAAAAAAAAAAAATTGAGATTCAGTTAGTTACTTTTTGAAGGTCATTTTATATCATTGACGAGATTTGTCTGGATGAATGTGGCTATACATTCTCATTTTCAAGGATACTGTCGTTTTCTTACACATTATCCTTATTACAGGTTATATATCCTTCATACATATTAATCGATAAAGATTAATTATTTTTTAACCGAAAATTTTGCAATTAACTAGCAAGGTGAAACAGAATAATATGAGTCGATTCTAATGCTTTCTAATTAATTAATTTTATTAGACTCTTTTGTTTGTTTAGTTACTAACCCATTTGAATGAAATCAATATAGATTTACAAATAATAAATTAGAGTTATTTCTCGGAAATATTATCAAAATATGAATATTTCAGAATCAGAATTTACTGACCAATTGAAATATTTAAATAATTGGTTTGGGTGTATAAAAGAATGCTTCATTTTTCTCTACAACATTAAAAATAATTAGAAGAAACATATAAATGTTTCTGTAAGCAAAATTTCTGGGAAGAAGAAACCGTGATATTCTAATTAAAATCTCACTAATATTATTAAGTTTGTGTGGATGTTTGGTACTCGTTCACGCAAAAAACAACTGCATGGATTGTAATAAAACTTTACAATAATATAGCTTATATATAGCTACAATAATATAGCTTAGAAGGACATCATGACATTACCAAAACTGGTGTGCACTGCCTTTGATTTCTTTGGAGGTGGTGTGAAGTCGCACGTTTCCACTGCTTGCTCTGATGCTTGCTTTCCGGTTCAAAATGGTGACATCATGTTTCATCACCAGTGACAATTTGTGACACAAAATCATATTCCTCTTTATGATAACGTTGCAGATGACTCAAAGACAGCGCAATAGGAGGGCAGTTGGTAAAGAAACCCACTACGCACAAATTTTTCGAAAGTTCAATTGTTGATGCATTATGGTGTGAGTATGTTGTACAAAATAAATTAAATCAAACCAATTAATTATAGAAATGCCAGTTTAATTCGCAATGTGATGTCGTTATACAACGTTTATAATGAAATAATAACATGTCTTATTCTAACACACTTTAGTAATTTAAAGCATTAAAATATTTTAAGGCTAATAAATATATTTATAAAACTTTTCTTCGTTTAAATTCCTCTAAATTTTATAATAAAAATTTTTTGTGTCAAATCTTTTTTTTTACTTCAAAAATTTTTTAAATTTTTTTCTAATTTTTTTTTTAATAAAAATTTAAAATATTCAAAAGGGTAAACTTTATTTAAACAAATCTGGGGAAAGTTTTCTTAATCTAAAAAACTAATTCCCCATTGGAATTTTTTAATTAAAAATTTTTTTTTAAATTCCCCCAATTCCCCTTTGTTTCCAATTTTTTAAAAAAATTTTTGAGTTTTTTATTTCAAAAGTCTAGATTTAATTTTAAAACTTAACAAATTGAAATTTTTAAAGATTTTTTAGGGACATTTGGGAAATTTTTTAAAATTTTTCAAAATTATAATTTGTTTTAAAGAAAAAGAAATGATCTTTTAAAAGGGAATTCTTAAAAAATTTAAAATTTTATTTTTTTATTTTAAATTTTTTCCCTTTTTGCTTTTTTTATAAAAAATTTTTTAAAATGATTCTTTTGGGGGTTTTCCCGTTTTTTTTCAAAAAACCCTCGGGGGGAAATTCCCCCCCCAAAAGGTCCCCCCCAATTTCCTTAGACATTTTGTTTGGGGTGTATTGACGATTATAGGGCATAAATAAGTAAATATTCTCTGAAATAAGTAAATCTCCTTCGCGAACACTGTCAAAGGTCATTGTTCATTCCAAAGGATCGTATTTCAGAAACACACATATATACGTCTGGGGCATTTAACACACAGGGTTGAACGAGACGTATATATACGCCGGTGGCAGTTAAGGGGTTACCTGTGATTTAAATTTAAAAACCACTTTCCTTAAAAATGACTTGATTTTATGCTAATATAAATGCTATTTAAACCCTGGCATTGAACGTATTAGGTTAATGTGGAATCGAGATAAGTTAATAGTGGAAACAGGTTTTGAACAGGAAGTCGTGTGTACTGAACTTAGTATTCACTCAGAGTAGTGGAAGGAATACAGGAATTGATTTGTATCAAGCTGTTGCAGTTCAAGATGGAGCTGTCAAGTGAACTACAAGCGGCTCAAGAGTTAAGTTATTTTGAATTATCTAATAAGTTAGATTAAAGTTTAGATTCAGATTGTTATTGAATAAGTTGTAAATTCCTCATTAAGTGTGTTAGATCTAAAATTAAAGTAATTACGTTTAAAACAATGTCTGATTCTTCCCCAAACCATTTTACACGTGCAATTTTCGGCCTTTGACAAGCTTTCCTTTTAAGGGAAAAATAAATTTTTCTACTTAAAGCAAATTAAAAATCTAGAAGCTTAAAAGTTTTTGGTTTAAGTTTTTTTTAAAAATTTTTTAAATTTATCTCCCTTTCCCAAAAAATTGATCGAAACTTTTGTAGATTATTAACCCCTCAGAGGGTTTCCCCTTTTTTTGGGGTTGGGAAAGGGTTGTCACAAATCCAGGTACCCCAGTGATCCTTCTCTTTTTTGACCCTCCATCTTGCACCCAATTTTCTTTTTTTCCCTTCCCTTTCCCCGCCCAAACCAAAAAGACCTATGAATGTTTGGCGCAGTATAGCCAAAACTGGCTCTTGCGCCATAAAACACCAAACTCAACTCAACTTGTAGATTATAAAAGAAAGAAAATAATACAAGATGTGCTCATAAAAAGTTCTCATCAATGTTCTCATATTGATAGTTTTACACAGCATAAGATCCTGACAATACACTGCAATATTTCCTTCTCTTAAATTTGGGAATGGTTTTGCTATCTGAATTACATAAAATAACTAAACTGTATTTGTATATTCCGGAGAATATTTCATTCTTGAAAAAGAAAAAAATTACTTGAAGAGAAGATTAAATTAAACACTTAAATAAAAATAGAAATTTTTTTTTAAAGGACTTGATGCAATTTAATAAGTATTAAAAGAAAATAAAACAAACTTGCCAATGAAAATTTATGTATTAGACATGAAAAATGATACTACCAAAAGAATGCGAATACAACATAAAGAAAAATTTACAAAAATAATGTAGGGGTAATATTTCCTGTTCACTCTTGATTCCCTGAAAATTGTAACATGAGGCAGGAGGAAAAGCAACAAAGGAGGGCTTATTCTCGATAAGAGAAAATAGTATTTTACGAGACATCGTTAAAATTGCACAGAAAGTCTTATAAAAACGTCTGTTTTATTTAATCCCTTGAATACCAGACTGTGCTTTTTGAAATACAAGATTTCTGAGGATACTGATCTTGACATTACGAAGTAAATTTCATTTTTCCTTTTGAAACTGACTATAGTTCACGTTTGTATGTGTTTCGTTTCACATTTTAAAGTTTGTATAATTATTTTTGCTTTTTCTTACCAATATGGCATCGTTGTTGAATACGGAGGATACTGCATGAGAATATTTGCCGGAGACCGATGAATACGACAGAGTTACGGATTTATCTATTTATGATGATGATGAAGAAATGAAACAAAAATTTCAATACACTTATATAACGCCTGTGGAACAGCCTTTTGTTCCAAGAAACATTTCGAGCAATTTCACAAATATTTGTAAATTTAATTTTAACTATCTTATTTTTTCAAATTTTAGTACCCCAGACATTTTGTACCTTTTGTAATTTGATACAATCCCGATAAAAGAAAATCTTCCTTATAATGTTTCCTGTTCTGATTACACTGGTTATACACCTAAATAAGTCATGTCTTCGCATGAGGTTACAATGGGATTTTGCTCTATACATAGCATATATTCACTTATGGTTTACAAGACTCAAGGGTTAACGACATCCAAAGGAAAAAATGTACTACAAAAATATGAAAAGAGGAATAATAAAATATATAAGAATTCAAATAAATACTAGCTTTCTTCGATAAAAATAATTTAAGTTAGTTAATTTTTTAAAAGATAATCCAGTGATTTTTTTTAATTTTATAAGTATTTTTTTAAATACTTAGCGATGTATTTTAATTAATAGTGAAATTAGATGTGAAATATTTCAAAATGTACCATGCTTTTTATAACGTTTTAGAACAATAAAGAAATACACTCTTTCCACTATATGGACATTTGAGCAGAATAGAACTCAATCACATTGGTCTCGTTTCTTAATCTTCTTACCATGAACTAAAACTCAGAATTTACCATTTCTGAATTCAGAGTCTAGTTATTGAATAAACTACTTAATTTTTTATTTTTCACCATCACAATCTTTCAATTTTTTCCTCTGTATTTTACTTTCCCATTTAGTTTTTCTATCGATGAAGATTACAGTCAAGGTTTCTAAAATTCAAATGTTATTACAAAATTCATTTTCAATCCCCGGTGTAATTTTAAAATTTAAATAGGGCTTAAATTTTCTTAGTTTAACGGGGAAAAAAAGAGATATTACAATTAAATTATTTGTGTAATAATGCTTGGTACTTTTCTGTTTCACCGGTGAAGCAAAAGTAACCAAAATGATTTCAACCGACGCCAAACGGAATATTCCCGCTGGAAAACCCTTTTCTACCACATTTCAAAACAAGTGTGATCTTTTTCCCGTCAGTAACGTCTTTTTCAATTTTTATTTAAATTTAACCTCTATATATTTTTTTTATTTTTTAGCTGCATGGCCCGGGTTGCACGGGCTTTTTTTCTTTTTTTCAAGGGCCCACCCAAATTTTTTGTGTGTGTTTGTAAGGCCAATGTGAGTGATTTCTAAAATTATTTAAATTTAAAATTTTCCCTTTTTTTAAAAATTTTTTCCACTTATTTTCCGATTTAAGACAGGTTTCTTTCCCCCTCTCTAGCCCGGGAAAAAACACGGGTTTTTTTAATTCCAAAAAATTTTTCCCCTTCCCCCCCCCCACCCCAGATAAGATATAGCTTCAAATTTTGAGTATGACTTATAAAAAAAAATATTACGTTTTTAAAAAAATTTTTAATTTGACGCAATAAAAAGAAAACGATTCTGATGCTAAGAGTAAAACAAAAAAAACTTTCATCATATTTTAAATAATAGTTTCTAAGAAACTAAAATAATAAAATAAATTTAAGATTTTCATGAATCAATCAATCGTTACATGCAGTTGGCTTAAAAATGTCTCTAAAATGTATTTTTATTTAAAATAATAGACGATGTACTTTTTAATTAACGAATAATTAATTTAGTAATGAAATAATATAAATATTCCTTTAAAAACATATAAATATATATATATTAATTAAAATTCATTTTAATAAAATAAAAAGAAAAATTTACAGATAGCTATTGAAACGATTGCTTTTTTTAATGCTTGAATAACATATAAATATATTATGTAAGTTATAAAAAAAACAATATGGGGAAAGCCCAGATATATATTTACATGAAATGAAAAAAACATTCAAAAGAAAAAAAAAACTTCTGAAAAAAAACATTTTAATATTTTATTTTAATTTTAGTTTTCTTTCCCCTGTGTTTAGTAAATTATTTAAAAAATTATCGGATAAAAAAAAAAGTATATTATCCCCAAACAACATTTTCATTTTTTTAAACCAATAATTTCCTTTTTAAATTTTTAAAAAAAATAAAATTGTTTAAAATGTTCATTTAAAATAATTGTGAATCCCGTTTGCAAGAAGTAGCAAAAAAAGAAAAATTTCGGGTATAAATTTTAAAATAATATTTTATTTATATTATATGGCTGGGAATTCTTCCAGGGGTTAATTGAAAAATTAAACAATAAAAGATTAAAGGGGAAAAAAATTTTTTAAAATGTTTTTAAAATTTTACTTAAATTGCAAATTAAACGAAAAAAAAAGTTTTTTGCATATCTCAACTGAACAAAAAATATATTTTTTAAAATTTTTAAAGTCTGTAATCTAATAGCTGAAAAAAGGGTTTTTTATTTATTTATAATCCCCGTAACTCTCTTGTCAGTTGATTTTTTAGAAAGCCCCTTTTCCTAAACTGATTCTGCTCAGCAAAATTAACAATTTTAAAAATTTTTTAGGTAATGGTTTTAAAATAGTGTAAATAATTTATATCGGGAAAGGTTTTCATTAATTTAACTTTTTTTTTGTTTTTTTTTAAAATTTTAAAAAATCTTCCCCCACCCTTTCCCTTCGAAATCTATTTTTTTAAAAAAAATAGTGATTCCCTGGTCAACGGGAAAAAATTAAAAAACCAAAACCGACTGAGGCAGGGAATGAAAAAAAAAAAGGAAAAAGCTTTGCTTCAAACAAAACGGGAAGATTAGTGTCACGGGTTTTTTTTGCAAATGGCGGGGAATTTTTTCCTACTTTCTTGACAAATATCGTTATATTTTGAAAACTACACAAATTTTTTTTAAAAATTTTATAGCCTATGTTTATTCTGATGTTTTCCCCATTCCGTTGTTTTCCGTGAAAAAACCCCAAAACACCCAAACATTTTTTCCCTTTTTATAATATATTTTTGGATTTTTTGGGGGGGAATTTTCAATCGTTAAAAAATACATTTTAAAGGCTCAGGGACCCTAAATTTTTTATATACAGGTTTTTTGGAGGGAAAATTTCAAAAATTTAACTATAATTGATAAAAATTAATTGTTTAAAAACTAATTTTTTTAAAAGGAATTAAAAAATACGGGCCAAATTGGTGACTTAGAAAAATTTTTGGGGCGACTTTTTCAAAACGGGAAAAAGGGTTTTTTTTCTCACGTTTTAAAGCATCCAGTTGAACTAAAATTTTTATATACATGATTGTTTTGTATGACAATACGATATTTTTAATGAAAATTTAAAAAAATTTATTTCCATTTAAATTTTTTTGTGATTCTGTCATATGTATATCATTTTTTATTTTAAATTTTAAAAAAAAAGGTAGCTAAAATAAAAATTTTCTTTAATCTAAGTAGGAATTGACTTAAATTTTTTTTTATGTTACTTGTTCTTAAAAAAATCAAAAATAGATGAACACACCAATGAAAGCTAACATTTGTAACATTTTTTTTAGGTATATATTATTTGTTGCCAATAAAGCCTGTTTGGCAAGAATTTCTCCTGCGAAACGGAAAAGTACTTAATGTATTTTCACTTGAATAAGTACATAATTCTGAATATCTAAGTGGCAATTGAAGAATTCCACAATTTTTTATATGCTGAGGCTTTGCACCTTATTTAATTTTAGGTCTGAAATAATATCAAATTGTTGTTAGAATATCATTCATAAAATTTTAATTGCTATTGTTTAATGATGCTACTGCGAAATCTTTCATTTAACATACAATGTAAATTTTTGTTAAATTGAATTTAATAGGAAAAATATTGATGCATGTATTAAATAAATGAATGAATATCTGTATAATATTGATAAAGAACATATGGTAAATTTGTTGGGGGGAATTTAAATGACAGATTGATGAGGAATAAAATACACCGTTGCAAAGTCCAGGAAGAATATCAATGAAATATTTGGTCTGAAATCGCGAGGCCTAACAAGGGAAAAAAAATACCTTGAAAGAGCCAATTTTTTTAAGGAAATAATCAATAAGTATAAAAAAAATGGGGAATATAGAGACCCATTCTGTATGTTTCCAAACATTAACAAAAATTCTCAGATAAGCAAAATACGCTATTTATAAGCAAAAAGCAAGGATAGAAAAACTTAAACCTTCTACGACTGATGCAGAAGGTATTTTTTTTTAACTAATGAGCAAAAAGACATATACTTGCACGTAGGGAAAAAAGTGCGCTCGTTACGTAGAAAAAATAAGCATAAACCTGAACAAAAAATATTTTCCAAAAACATAAAATGCTTTCCTAAACATAAAACACCTACTTCTATACCAATTAAGTCTGAAAGTATGTTGCATAGTTGTACTAATAAATATTAGTTTTTAAAAAAATTGGTAGATTTTTTTTCCCGCTATATGTTGATATGGGTCTGTGTGCGTTTCTTTTTCTGTGAAATTTTTTATGCTATGGTTGTGAACTAGCTATCTTTAAATCATAACAGATAAAAGGAAGATTTGAAATGAGCTTGATATTAAATATATATAATATTAAAGGTTCGGGTTTTATTCTTAAAATCTATACTTGCACAAATAGTAAATTAATAAGTATAATGGGCTTAACCCCTTGAATGGTCAATTTTTTGGCTCAGAATGTTCCAAACGAAGATACATTTCTTATTGTAAATATAATTAAGCATAATACTTAACAGAATGCGAAAATAGAATTTTAATTTAATTTTCAATTTTAAAGTTTCACACCATTTTTTATTGTACAGTTTTGGAACACAAAAAACTCCTAAATGTTTGTTTTTTATAAGCACTCTGCATGCTATGAAGAATGTTTCAAAATATCTTAAAAGAATTTCTTCCATACTCACAAAAAAATTTCATTTTCGTACTTCTTTTTCAAACGGTTGAGGATTTTGTATGTGTCCATATATATGTCGCAAGGAAACGACGAAATTAGGAATTTCATCCAATCCTTAAGGGATGTGATCAATTGACGGGAGATGTTAAAATAACGTCTCTTCAAGGCCATTTTCCTGTTGAAAGTAAGTGATTGTATCAAATCCTTGAACTGTTTAAGTGAAATGATGAAATGAACTAGTCGGGATTTGCATTTGAAAAATTCAGTCCAGGGTGAGAGACACCTGGAGGGGTCGAGTCTTTGTACTTCCTAACCAAACATGTAGTACTCTATCGATCTTCTAAATATCAACCCCATATCTTTAAAAAAAAATGGCACCATAGGATTAACATAGGGACTGATATTTTAAAGTGTAAGCAACCAAGAGGAAAGACCCCTCAGGGGGCTCACCTTCTTTAGGTGGGTAAGGGTGTCACAATCCCGAGGTACCCTAGTGATCTTTTCCTTTTCCCAAGGGGTTTACTATCTTTGGCAAACACGGGTGTCACGACCCAGGGGTACCCCAGTGATCCTTCTCTATTTTAGACCCTCCATCTTGTCATCCAATTTCTCCTTTTCTTCTTTTACCGTCCAGACCACAGACCTATGAATGTTTGGCGCAGTATAGCCAAAACTGGCTCTTGCGCCATGAAACACCCAACTCATCATCATCATCATCAAGAGGAAAGATGTTACACATTAAAAAATGTCAGTCTAATTTTCTAAGTATTTGTTAATTAGTTTCGATAAATAATTTGTACTTCAATTGACTATTGTTGTATTACTCACTTCTATGATCAATAATGCGCCATATTTGTTAAATAAACACTTTTAAACTCTTGACAATATTATTTCATCATTTCACTGAAACAGATCAGGAATTTGTTCAAATCACTTACTTTTATCAGGGAAAGGACATTGAAGAGACACGTTATTTTAACATCTCACGTCAATTGATCATCTCCCTTAGGGATTTGATGAGAGAGATTTCTAATTTCATCATTTTCCTGCAATATATATATATGCACTCACAATTTGAAGCATATACTGTCTTACAATACGATGGAGACATTGGCCTGCCAATCCCTGTTCTTTATCGAATATTTTCAAGAACCTAAATTCCTGTCTTCAATGAAAATTCTCGTCTTCACCAGAAAAAATCCAGGATGAAAAGTATTTCAACACAATGGACAAACTGCATCTTTTAAAACCCTAGCACTAATAATCTCTTTATAAGAATTAAAAATAGGAGCAAATCAAAGATAAAAGTAAAAAGATATCATTGCCCATACAGATTACGGGCAAACCAGTTAAGGAGTTAAAAAAAAAAAAAAAAAACAGAAAATAAAATCAAATTTATATTAAATATATTAAAAGATATTTTTCTTGTAATATACTTTGGAAAAGTATCTTATTAATATATATAGTTATGAATGAAAAGAGGGTGAAAATTATTTGAAAATAAATAGCACATCTTTGAAATATATTATTCAAGTTGAAATATTTGTAAAATAGATCTGTACATTTTTCTCTTCTCATGAAATGAAAGATGAGAAGCTATTATTTAACTGAAGATGTAAAAAGTTGTATCAATTCAAACAGATAAGAGTACTTTTTATTTACTCTTAAAATCTATAATGTAATATTTCCAATAAAATAAATTGAGAAAAGGAAAAGAAGCTTAAAATCATGCGAGTGAAACACACAGTGCACTTGCGCGAGGCCTTAAAATGTCACCATCAACACATCCAAAATGTCTATATATGCCATGCCTTTTATCCTGCATGACCTTTTAGCAAGCGAATTATAATACTTAGATCTTTTTGTGCGGGAGGAATTACAACACTTTGAATTTTATCATCAGTTAAAATATTTTTACTAGTAGGTGGAGAAGATGCTACGCTGCAGCTCTCTCTTATCTTAAATTTAAGATATCCATTTTGAATTTTTTGGAAGAATTTTAATTGTAATTGCATATTGTTTGTACCGAAACCAAGAATTTTCTACATCTAAATCAATGAAATTAATGGTTTAAGAGACTTTGATGGTAAAGGGTGATCCAAAATTGTCTTTCCATTACAGGTATTTCCATGTTCCGTCGCTCCCATCTGAACTTGATTCTCTTTCCAGTATACATGGTTCATATGTTTTGTTTGCAGCACAGTCATCATCTGAGCGATCATTAAGTTCACAATCTGATATATTCATCAATTGTAAAATTTATTCTTGTGTGAGAATTCTTTTCTTTTTAGACACCTGAAAAGTTTTGGTAAAAGTTAGCACCGTATTCCACAAAAATAATAAAACATATCAGAAAATGTTATTATTTAAAAAAAAAATTTAAACTTCACCTTATTAACTCCCATCAGAAAACCCAGAAATTTTTTTTTGGAGGGGGAGGGGGAGAAAGACATGGATGCAGATACCAATGCGGAGGATGAAAATGCCATACCCTTAAGCAAATGTATGAAAGAGAAATTAATTGCAAGAAAAAAAAAGCGAGAGAAAGAAAAAAGGGACTCGCCCATGGCAACCCCTAAGAAAATATGGTATTAATTATATAACAATATATTTAGTTTTTATTTAGGCTTCCATCAAAATTGTTGAAACAGAAAAGAAAACTTACATGGTAAGCACTTACCTTTGTAACTACAATGACTCATGTAACTCCTAAGTCGCACGATTGTGGGGTTAACGAAATCCTGAGTTCTACAATCAAGATTAACAGAGCATAGTTAATATTTTTACTATTTTACAATTATTTAGCCATTAAGACAAAAATGCGCATGTAAGCATTTAGAAATTATTAATAATGAACTTTTTACGACTGATAAAAGTATGAAGTGTTTTCGTTATAGTAAATAAGGCTAAATTTGCCAGCTGAAAGTAAAAGATGCAATGCAACTGCCCGCCGTCTATTGATAAAAAAGTGATCCTTTACACTTTTTGCATACCCGCTCAATCTTTCGATTCGGGCGTTTCTTACGTACGACTTTTTCCATAAGCCAGCGTTTCTCAAACTATGGGGCGTGCCCCCCTTGAGGGGCGTGACAACTCTTCCAGGGGGGAGTGAGCATATTAAAAAGTTGAAAACAAAAGAATTAAAAAAATTGTTAATTTACTGAAAGAAAACAAACAAAATACATTCTGGCATAATAAAAAATAACATACTGAAAAAAATAATAACTGATATATTACATATATAACTGATAATAATAACTGATATATTACACGTATACATGTACCAGTGCTGCGCAATGTGTGTGCATTTGATAATTTATTTAACAATATTAAGATAAGAACAAGCTTAATAATTACCAGTGACACCATGGGTTACCTTATATAAAATTATATACAAAAATTAACACTTATCTTGATTATTTTGTATGGTTTATATTTAATCCCTTGACTGCCGATTAAAATTTTTGCAATTTGCTTCCCAATGCCAACCATTTTCCACGTAATAATCTGAAATAAGTAAATTATTCGCAAACATTGTCCTGGTCAATTTATTGCATTCCAAAGCCTTCGGAATAATTTTATGGATAGCAGTGCACAGAAAAGATCGTACTTCGGAAAGACGTATATATACGTCCTGGGAAATTTACGTTTTGGCTGAGTGAGAAGTTTATATACGCTGTTGGTACTTAAGAGGTCAAAGTCATGTCGTAGTTTTAGCATCAAAGTATAGTATTATTGAGATAAATACATTGTAATTGCATGGGGGGCGATGAGAATTATTATTAAATACTGGGTGCGAATATTGAAACTTTGAGAAGCACTGCCATAAGCACAAAAACTAGCTATGTGGACCGGGAAGTATGAGCAACGCTCGCATCTTAGTGTATTGAAATCCTTTGCAGCTGATTCGTTATAATTCTGGTGACGTTAGCCCAAGTATTGTCATGAAAAATGAGTGGCTGAGCATCGAGTAAATGAGATTGAGTTTTCTGCATTTTCCTATTCGATTTTTGAAGTAAAGCATGGCAGTATAATCCCGTGACTCTTCGTCCACTCAGACCTACTTCTGTAATGATTAAGTCTTGGTGGTCGAAAACAAAAATCTTCCTTTCCTTGAACTTTGACAGAACTTGATGAAATGTGGGGGTTGAGCTCTCTAATTAGAAACTGTACTGCGGTACTCAACGCACACTTTACTCAAAAATTACGGATTCGGTCCAGTATTTGTCACTTAAAGTTTCAGTCTGATGCTTTCTCTTGAACATCGACAATAATCAAGATCGTTGCAGGTCCTGAATGTAATTCGTGTTTGTGTAATTCCGTAAAGCATATTGTGTTGGTAAAAGTCTAGTTACGTGTTCAAGAAGTTTGAACTACAACTGATATAACACTTATTTTGATGCCTCCACCACACTATGTAAAAGCTCCAACTTGCGCATTTCTTTTGAAATGACCTTCGTAAGACCAACTGGGAAACTTCTGACTTGAACATGCATTTCAGTTAATGATTCATTATTCGATTAGAGTCAGAAGTACTGAATATCTAGAACTTGTTAATTCAAACAGGGGTAAAAATTTATTCCAAATATGCATTAATTAAATAAAAATCTGTTTTATATTTGTACTGTGGAGTTTGAGTCACATTTTCATGAAAAAAAATGACGAAACTTCCAAATCGTCTGTATCTGGAATTACCGCTGAATCCATAGAGATATAATCTGATTATTTTTAGAAAACATGTTTAATCTCTTTAAAAACAAACTCGGAGTGTTAGGGCTTTGACTTGACGTATCATTCCTGAACTCTTATCCGACACACGTGCTAAATACAGTTTCCGGGATGTCGGTTGTCATGGCAACCTATCAGCTTAGAGCAGCTCCCACTGAGATTAAAACTGTGCAGAGGATTTTAAGAGTAACTGTCCTGTAGAATTTGGATGAAAAGTTTTTAAATAAAGCTATAACTTTACGTATTCACCCTCTGTAATCTAACATGCGTCTTTAAATAAAAATAATTTAAATAAGTAGAAAACAAACTATTCACGTTCGTGAGTAAAATTAGGTTTATATAGCTGATTATTTAAAATACATTCTTACAAACATTTTATACTCAGGCAGAAACGGAAAAAAGAAAGAATGAGATTATTTAAGAACTATTAACTTTTGAAGCTATTCAAAAATTATATGAAACAAAACACTCTCTCTTCATATTAATATCTTTCAGTTAAAAAACTAAACCAGTAAAAAATAATCCAGTAAAAATAATAATAATAATAATTAAACTTTAAAAAACACAAGTAAAAGACAGCAATTAAAAGGATATTTATTGAAATATAATATTTCTCTCTTATATATAGTTATTGATAGTACAAGTATAAAAATTTTAGTTTTACACTTAAAGTTTTAGTTTCATTATTAAAATCGTTTAGTACTTATCATATAACTATTTACAGTTACTTTTCCTTGATTCGTGTAATTTAAAAGTAAGCATAAATTATTAAACAATAAAATGCTCGAACATAATTTTTTCGACAATTTTATAGTAAAATAGTAGTAACTAATTCATCTAAAAAATAAACAACCTATAATAATCAATATCAATTTTCAGTTTTTCAAAAGTTCTTTTTTTAAAAAAGTATAAAAATATATTTATACAAAAATGTAATGCAATGCAATACAATGTAAAAAATACAACTACGTAAAATCCGGTGTATAACACACGCCTGTACTTTCAAGCTGCATTTTTAACTCTTAGGTATATTTGCCGTATAACGCGCAACCCCTTTTTTTTACGAAGAAATCTGAAAAAAGTACATGCGCAATATTCTTATATTTTGTAGTAAGTTCTTTGTTTGAGGCATTATTCCAAGAATAAGAAAAAATAATTAAACTCCTTTAGAACTACAACCCTTAAAGTTCAAAATGAATGTTATTTCTTTTAAATAAACAGTACTTCGGTATACAATAAAATATGGTGTATAACGAGCACTTTTAACTTAAAAAATAAGATCGAAATTTACAGGTGGGCGTTATAACGACAGATTTAAAAATGATAACTTTAAATGATCCTAAAAAAATTTAGACTTCTACATACATCAAAATACTATTTATTTAAAAGAAATGACATACTTTATGGACTTACAGAGCTTTAGTTCTAGAAGTGAACTATTTTTTCAAAAGCCTGGGATAATACTTTAAATTTATGACTTCAAAACATAAGAGCATTGCATACGTATATTTTAAGTTTCTTCGTAAAACAGAGGGTGCGCGCTATGCGGCGAATATTCCTAAAAACTAAGAAATGCAGTGTGAAAGTATAAGATGCGAGCTATACGTCAGATTTTATGATATATGCAAGGTAAATAATTTTTTCCATGTTTATCCCTATTTTATATTTTAAAGCTCTTATTCTTAAATTCGGCACTCGTAAATTTCAATCTTATTTTTTGCGTTAAAAGTGCGCGTTATACGCAGAATTTTACGGTACTTACCTTTAAAATAATGAAATTGGTTAGTCACACAATATTACATTCATTAAATTAATTTTAAATCGCATATAAAAGCATGCATATATTAGAAAGATTCAATTAAGGGAATCAAAACAAAGCTAATCAATAAATTTGCTTTTTTCAAGGACTAAAACTAAATTGATTTAAAAAAATTGCTCTCATATTATTTAAATATTATTTGATGATATCAAGAACGATGAGATGTGTGATCTGTGACGTTAGATATTTTCTTCAGCTATTGAATATTTTCTGAGTTTGTTGCAGCATTGTTGGATTCTGAAACTAACTCAGTGCGTCAATTCAGCAATTTTATATATATCATGCTGAAATAACTTTTTGATTAAATAGCAAAATGTCTGTGCAAGACATAGATGCTCTTTATTAATTTAGATACTTTTTATATATCTGGGGGATAAAAATTACAGAAAAATAATCTAATATTATCCAAAAAGCCAAGAGGAGAAGTCAGAAACAATAATTAAGGTCTGGGTTCGTGAAATTCTCAGAGTAATGCTCCAGTACTTTGTGGATAGATGCCAAACAGGGCAACAGCTGCTATCAAAGAAAATGAAAGATATATTGATTACTGGTTAGTTTTGGTAGCTTTATTATAGTATTTATTATTATGTATCTGAAGAAGAATTATTGTTGCTTCACTTTTTGCGTTCAGATATCTAAACTTTTTTTTTATCACTTTTTATTTTATTTCGTATCCAATATTCGCAAAAGCAAAATTTTTATTAAACTTGCACCTTAGGAAAATTTTAATTTTATTATAGCACTTAGCAAAATAATTTCATTATTTTTCTAACTGTTAATTTTTAAAATAGTTTAACATTAAGAGATAGATATAAGATACACTATTTTATATGTTTCATTTTAAATATTAATTTTTGTTTCAGTATAAATGTGTGTGTGAACGATATATATATATATATGTAATAATTCCCTCTAACATACTTTTAATTAACTCTTTTTAATGATCTATAAATAATCTTTAATTCTTAGGTTTAAAAATAAACATTGTAATCTTAATCGTAATCGGTTGAACCGAAATCCCTGTCCCGCGCATTCTAGCCAATCAGAACTACTATTACGTAATAGTCACGCGCTTGCACTGCTGGTATATAAACAAAAATCTGATGTAATCTCGTTCTCTTTTTTCTCTGCTTGCCGCCATCATGTAAGATTATAAATACTTGCAGATTTCTTTGTCTTTGTCTTGTGTCCTCCAAAATGCCGCTGTCTATTCAATGTGAAAATGTAACGTAATTATACTTTAATCTGCTGATGTGTGCTCATAATAAAGGAGGTAAAGCTATTCTGAAAACGTCGTTAATGAATCAAAAATGATAATCACATACACCGGCCATCACTACTTTATATACATATATATATATAATATATATATATATATATATATATATATATATATATATGTATATATATATGTACAATATGTTTGTTTTATTATTTTTTGTCACTTTTAATTACAATTATGTTTTCTTTTTTAATTCGGAGAATAATGTATTGAATAATTAATATTGATTCTTTTTATTTCGGTCAGCTGAGCACATGCACATTGTGTATTTAATTTATTTTATATCTGACATTATACTCTCATGGAAACCTATATTTTTAGTTATTTCATTTTGTAATTGATTTTGTTCTGTAACGTCGGTATAACTTTTTTTTGTGAAACCAAACTTATTCCCATTTTCCGAAGTTGTTCATGCAAGTGTACAAAAAGTTGAAATAAATTGAATGTTGGAATGACAACTAAACCAAGTGATATTTACAATGACTGTAGCAATTGATTCCAACTAAAAAGTTGAATGTAGTCCTTGATGTAGGTTTATAATAGTTACAAAATAATGAACAGAAAAAAAACTATTTTAAGTATAACCATTTTTTCTCAACTTCAGTATTCGTAATTAACCGATTATGAGTAATGCGTCAAAAAATAGGCATTTTATGCCAATAAAGAATTAAGCATCTCACTTTTTGCTTGTAAAGCTGGAGGCATTTGTATGAAAGGATAATTACAGGTTAGTTAAACTTCCTTTTTCAAAATTCTGTAAAAAAAAGAACTACTGCTCGGAAGGACTTCAAATTTGAACTAAAATATAGTTGGAAGAAGAGAGAAAAGATATGCCATGAAAAAATTAATATACTGTTTTAATATTGCTTTTTTATTCGGCTTTTCGGACAAGGACAATTAAAAATCGATTCTCCCATCAATGTTGTACGATTTTGTCGTGGTGGGTGGGCTTTTTCTGCAAACAGATACGGCAAAACTGTTAAATAAACTTGGAGGCTATTTTTTTCCATCAAAAAAACGGAAATAATAATGCACATTGAATAGTACAATTGATTTAATGTGCAACTTATCCCAAAGCCACCGTAAATCAATTCAAAATGACACTTGCAGCCGAATAGTCTTTCGTTATGCCGCTTACAGCGTTTGTCTGCTGATTTTGGGAATTTTTTCCTTCTGCCATACAGTTCCCCTTCTTTTCAAGTATATTCAGTTCAAATTTGATGTCATTTTTAACAGCATTTTGAAAGTGGAACTTTTATTATATAATTGACTTGTATTACAGCATCTGTATTACTTCATTCGCGAGAAATTTTATTTTAAATCAAGAAAAAAAAAATCGCACTTAATCATTTGAATAAACAAATTTATTACAGGTCAAAATTAGAAAGATTATGATAACGAAGTGCACTAAAATAACTGTAGTTCACTGTGTTTTAACGAATGCGATTTATCAATTTACATGATAAGTAAGTAGAACGAGAGTTAATTTGTTTGAGATAGGCTGAAACTCCTACTGATGTTAGCAATATTATAAATATCAGCCCCATTAGTATAAGTTACAAATTAGATAAGAAATTTTCATGCCAGTAAATTTGGTTAAACCTTTGTCATGAATCGACAAATATTTCGTAATATTATGCATATACCGTAAAATCCGGCGTATAATGCGCATCCCTAAATTTCGATCTTAATTTTTTTTGTTCAAATTTACGGGTGAGCGTTATACGCCGGATTTTACGGTATATGCGTAATATTACGAAATATTCGTTACAGATTTATGACAAAGGTTTAAAGCCGGGTTATACGCAGGGTATAAAATTGAGAGCGTTATAAATAATAATAAAAAAAAGATGAGCATAGAAAAAATAAACTGCTACCTACGTATATCGAAATGCTGTTTATTTAAAAGAAATTACATATATTATGAATTTAAAGGGTTTTAGTTATAGAAATATATATATAATTTTTTCTTAAGCTTGGAGTAATACCTCGAAAGAATGACTAAGCGCTCGTACATTTCCGGTTCCTTCATAAAAAAGAAATGCACGTTATGCGCCGGATTTTACAGTAATTACAGTCGGACCCTGATTTAACGAATTGATCAGAACAGAACATTTAGTAATACTAGAATACAAATACAAATAGAAATACAAATAAGAAGAAAAAACAAATATTTTTACACTTACCTTTTGTAAATACTATGTTATAAGCAACTACAAAAAATATCCATATTTAGAAATTACGCACTTTTTTATTCAAAAGCTAAAAATATTATTAGTGAACTATTACGTACCAGTTAATTGGAAAATTCAAAATACTAATAGATGTTTGACAATTTTTTTTATTCCTGACTCGAAAGACTTATTTTTCGTCATTATTCAGAGAATAAAATACTGCTTTATTTACCTCCTGTTGCATGATGTATGTTTTCACAGTTTCCAAACAATGTAAAACATAAGAAAATGTAACAGTTTTAACATGAGTTTAACTATCAATTTCTGCACCAGAATCATTATGCATTGGCTCCGACAAATCAACAATTTCTTCAACTTCAATTGCACAGGTAAGCAGCCCATCATCAAATGTAAAAAATCGTTAAAATCTTAAGTATCCTCCGCGTTGCGGAGTAGGATGAGATAAGAAAGGAATCTGCTATTTTATTCACAACTTACGCGATAGGTTGCACTCAGACTCATCTACACATATTAAGTCTAATAATGGACTGCCCCTTTCCGTGGAAATTTTCTGTTTACAAAAAAAGTATTTTTGTTCCGATAAATAAAGATACGTAATTTTTTTTTAAAAAAATCAAATGTCTTTCAGCACAATCCGATAAAAAATATTTTACCTCAGTTGAATTAATTCGTTAATTCGGGGTTTATTATTCATTAAATAAGGGTTTTGCCTTCATTTTAATCGGGGAAAGAAAAAATTAGTTAAATAGTGAAATTCGTTAAATCGGGTTCGACTATATATGCATATATGAATTTCATAATAAAAATTTAATTGAGCCCATACTTTCCATACTAGATATTATAGCCAAATTTATCCATAATCATTCAATACATCAATTTTACCATTTTCTTAGTTTTAATTTGGGTTATTATACATAAAGTCTCCTTTACAACAAAGAAAACTGTTTAAATTTGTGTTTACCTTTTAATCATTCATTTTAATCAAAAACTGATTAGCATACGAGTTTAACATTTGCTGAATACTCATTTTAATCAAAACTGAATTACAATATTCAAGCAAATTTATGTGAAGAAGTTTTCATTTTGTATACTAGAATTGGTGAAATTCACCTAAATTGAATCAAAACAATTTTTTCCATAACTTATTCCTCAATTACCAGATACAGTTATATGTTGAAATCGTAAAACCGTGATTTCTTTTAACCCTTCTAAGCTCATATCTCAAATTACTCATCTTTTTCAAAATGCAACTCATTGTTAACGTGCTTTTATTTATTTAATCTAAATTTACTTGTATTACATCTTTTTGCAATTTTTGTATTTAAATATTCTGTTTATTTATTTGCAATACCTTACCAATTTAGATTGGAATATCTTATTGATTTTGGTTTTTGCCATTTAGGTTCGAAGCCAAAACGCCTCCAATTTAACAATAAATTACCAGTTTGGGTTTAAGTCCGATTCAACACTTGGTATTGAAATTGTTCTAAAATATTATTCAATAGCTTTATATATGACACTTGAGGGAAGTCAATAAACTTTGGTATTGAAATTTTCGTTAGAATATTATTTAAAAATGCATTTGTATCATTCAATGAAATAAATAAGCGTTAAATAGTTAGAATTAGCTTTAGCAGATTAAAAATAAAATAGTTAATTTCATTTAAAAGTATACTATAAATAAATGAAAATAAGTATGTATAATTAATATATATATATATATTTATATCAATTGTGTATTATAAGATATATATTTTTATATATATATATATATATATAGTCAATATTCTTAATTAATGGGAGATGAATAGTCAAAAATCTAAACTGAAAAAAATTGAAATTGCAAGATAATCAGACATAAGATTTTTGAAAGGATATTTGAGAAATTAAAAATAATAGAGTTTAAAATATAAAAATATGAATGCTACAGTATTATAAACACTGCTGACTTAGACAACTCTTATATATAAAAGTATTTATATAAAAGTGGGGTTTTAAACATGTTTTTTGCCCAGCAAACCTTCCCCCTTTATGTTAATAATAGTGAGCAAAACCTATTGAAAATAATGAATAGAATATCTAAATACATTACAAAAAAAGGTAACTTACCTAAAAATTGTATTCAAAAATACAGAGCCCGAACTAAATCTGAGAACAATAAACAAGTTATTGCCAGATTCTGGAAACAAATTCAAATTCAAAGCATGGGAAAGGCTGAATAGTAGCGCTTAGCAAAAGTATGAAAAGAATAGAAATAAAAAATTAAAAAGTGTATATACAAATTACCAATACTTTAAGGACTCCAATACTTTAAAGGATTATATATAAAAAATACTACGGTTAAAATAAAACTAAGAGAATAAGTAATTTTATCTAATATTAGAATACGGAGGTAACTATATCTATCTAGAAAAATGATAAATTTATAATAATAAACTATTAATAGTCTAAGGAATTTTGATCCTCACTATTTAGAATTTCTTTATTCAAATAACTATTAATAAAATTAATTTGGTATTTTTAATTAAGCAATATTTAGTGAAATGCTTATAGTTTTTTTCTGATTTTTTTCAACTAGAAATTTATTGCGTTGTATGTGAATAATAACAATATTTCTGAATCTAAATACATGTACACTACTCTTCTAATATGTGGTACTTTTTTAATATTGAATTTAAATTCTTCTCTCTTTCTCTTTTGTCATAAATATTAGTAAATACAACATTCTCTTTTAATTTAATTTCTATAGCAAGAAAATTTGCTCCATGATATAAATATATATATATATATATAAGGGTGTTATAAATGGTTTATACATATATAAGTGTGGTATAAATGGTTTATTATATATATATATATACAATAAACCATTTATATTATAAAATTCTTTTGCTGACTATAGATAAGCCTAGCAATTTCTTGTTTGATTCAAATCTGAGAGATAAAACTGACGTAAAAGATAGCTAAAGGTTACTGACTTTGTTCGGAACTATGTTCACGAAGAAAAAATTAACTAACTAATTTTTAAAAAATACACTTAAACATTTTAAAGTTAAGTTTGACTACATAAATATTTTTAAAATTAAATAATTTTAATTTTTGCTTTTGATGTAGATTAGTGATTCTCCCGCGGCAATTTGTGTCCCGCCAAATTCTTGAAGTGTGGTCGAATTTTTTAAAATTATTAATTATACTCTGAGAAAGAAAAAGAAAATCCGAAATCCGAATCATTCGGTGGTTTTGTAGAAATAAACTAAGGGTACTTGTGGTATGTTTAATTCATTCTTTAGTGAATAGATGTAATTGCTTTAAAGATAAGTAAAATTCTTTTAAAATTCTTTCAAACCTATTTTACTGTTAGGGTTCTGCCTAATTTTGAAATTGTTAAAAGTGTACCGTAACAACAACAACAAAAAAAGGTTGAGAATCACTTATGTAGATAATCAAGATGCCTACCTTCAATTGTTTGCAAGTCTGGAAAAATATTTAAAAAATAATAAATAAAATTAAAGGAATTTAAAATATCGTTCCGAATATGTTAGAAAGAAAACAGAAAAAAATATCAAAATAAAAATATATATATACCTAAATAAAAATTATTTTCAAAAGAATTTGGTTTCATTTACGCTCCATAAATATTCCAAACTCTTAAGATTCGTAGATAAATTACTCTGGAACAGTTTTAAAACAAAATGTATTAAAAACTGCTTTTCCTTGAAAGTTTTTACCATATTTGATTGATCACTGTTTTAGATGGAATTACTTGGATGGAACAGCAATATATAACTCAAAACTTCGCTCTTTTTCATGTGAATTATTTTTAAATAAAAACGAAAGAAATTTATTGATCGTAAAAGTAGAAATGTATTTTTATAAAAAATTTTAAAAAAGGTGTAACTGTTTTGGTCTGTAATGAGGACGTCAAAAGTTTTTACGATGTTTCAAAGGTTTTAACTTTACAACCCTTAAATATTATATAACGCTTCTTATTAAATGGAGAATTGTATTTTCTCCAAGCAATTCATTTAAGATAAAAATACAATCTGTAAAATCGATTATAACTAAAAGTAAAATATTTCAATCTTTTTGTAGTTTTTACTTGGGAAGAAAATTAGTGGTGGTATTGGGTAACTTTGATGTTGTAAAAGAAGCTTTGTCCAATAACAAGATTATGGATAGACCAAAGAATCCTCCAAATGATCTACTGCCTAACAGCACAAGTAAGATATCAATGTAGAATAATTAACGTTGATTTTTTTTACTTTTCTCCAAATCATACAATAGCTTTTAACTATGAAATGATAATCCTGTAGAATTTAGAACATCTTACGTGTGAATATGAAATAAAGTATTTTTAAATATACTAAGAAAACCTATCAAATTACAGAAAAAGTAGAATATAAAATAAAATATAGTAATTACTTAAATTAAATTTTAACTAGAAAGCGTCTGACTAGGTTTGGAGACGAATCAGAAGAACTTAACTGTTTTAACCCTCTAAGAGGTCTGCACTTAAAGTCTTGCCATTCTGGAGATGCTTCAAAAATGCACCGCACATTTTTTTGCTTTCAGGTGGGGTTCTCAAAAGCGGTTGAGCCGTATTTTTAAGAATGCGGCTCGGCCGCTTTTGGGAATCTTGCTTGAAGGCAGAAAAAGCATCTCTGGAATGGCGGAATTTTAGAGGGTTAAAAAGCGTAAAGGTTAAGGTTGGGAGGGTTAAAAAGCATAAATAGGTCTAAAGAGTCATATTTATTAAATAAATAACATGTATCACCCCTTGTTGTTAAAAAAATACAATTTTTATAATATTTTAGAAAAATGTTCTATGTTAAGAAAAACAACATAAAAAATACATTGAAAATAATGTAATTTTAATTTCATTGATATATTTCTTGAATCATCTGAAGTGTCACAAACTGCAGAGTAAAAAATATTTTGAGAAATAAATAGTTTATCGCATTCAAATTTGATTTTAATGATTTTTCGTCAAAATTACTTTATGTTCTAAGAGCTACAAATGGCTGTAATAGCTGATTAAATGTAACTATCTTAAAACCCGTTTCTTGTTAGAATCTAAAAGGCTCATAACACAAGTGTTGTAAATTTCATTGGATTTTATTGGATTATTTTGGAGGTATTCCATTTTCGTGCACAAATTATATCGTAATAATTTAATTCTTCAAAAAATTCATTTAAAAACTATTTTTATGAGTTAGATAAGTAAATATTTGAAAAAAAGTAATACATTCCAGTTTTATATATTATTCCTTCTTTCTGAATATTATACTTCTTTCACTTTTTTTAAGGGTCCTTACATCAAACACCTAAACAACACCATTTCAATTTAGTCGGATACTTTAAATTTTAGGATATCCACACTTCAATAATGTATGGTACTCAAAGGAATAGAATACAATTGGTGCCTTTTAACAGATTTTGGATCAACTCTGAGATTAGGCTTCATTAACTATTTTGTTGAGAATAGAAGACGCTAGGGGATCTATTAATCTGTGCTTGTCATTGCTCCTAATTAAACGTTTAGTTCTCTCACTGTAATCAGTTTAGTAGAATATTTGTATTGTTGTAGTGGATGCTCTAGAAATAATCATTTTTGTGATTATAGCTTTTTCGTAATTTTTTACTGTTTTGGAAAAAACAAAGAAGGTTAGAATATAATAAACATGACAAAATTATTGCTTTAAAACTCTAATATCTAGTATTGTATGTGATAAATAAAATTGCACATTATTAATAGGTGAAAATAATGTTCTAATGTTTATTAAGTTTTTTCTGTTCCTCTCCAGAAGAGATATTTGCAGAATTTTATGGAATTTAATTTTAATTTTTCATTTTCATATCCAATCTTGTATTTGGTTTCATGGTATTGGGTTAAAAGGACGTCTACTTTATATTTAAAAACCATAGCCGCGGTGTTGATGTTGTATACAATACCGAAACGCGTCGAATGTTTGAAAATTCTAAGATTTATCCCTGAGTTTAAGGACTAATTGAATTTCTAAAATTGAAGCAGAATCATCTTTTAAGCTCCCGTAACCCACTCCCAAAGTTTCAAAAACATCTTTAAGTCTACGAACAAAAACATGTTGTAAATTTCAGTCTAAATCGAACAGTTCAAAACGGAACTTATGCCATGACCCCGTAACCCTTTGAGAGTTGATTTCCGTTTGGCACGTTCTTAGTGCATTTTAATTTTATTATTTTAGGTTTAGTAGTTCGAAAAAGGGAATTTATTTTATCTATACGCGCTAGAACTCCCCTCCGACTCATAGAAGTCGATTTCTGCATAATCTGTTCTTATCGGATTTATTCTTCAAAAGCTTACGAATTTCTAGGTATTTAGTACGTTCAAAAAGGAATTTTTTTTATCTTAACGCCTCCCCTAAAGTGCTTCCTCAACCACTTAGGAGAGTCGATTTTCGCATAACTCTTCTGTAGCGGACTCTCTCCTTCGTAAAAGGAACGCCTACTAATTTCAAGTACTTGTGAGTCTAAAGTTCGAAAAGCAGGAATATTTATCTTTAAGCCCTTGCAACTTCCTTAGGGATCTGTTTTCGCAAAATCCGTTCTTAGCGGATCCCTACTCCATGACAGGAACATGCCTACCAAATTTCAAGTCTTTTGGTGTAATAGTTCCGGAGATATTGTGATGAGTGAGGGAATCGCTTTTCTCTTTATATTATACAGATTGCTACTCAGGGTAAAATTAAAGTCTATTATTACTTTCAAATCTTTCTTTGAAAAACAATATTCCTAAAAATACATGAGTTTTGCGTAAATTTTGAAGAGGCGATATTTTAAAAGGCTTACTTTCTAAGAGCTATTATTTTTGCTTTTAATAATTTTATTAACGCAGAATTTTGTTTCCTAGGTCTAAGTGTTTCGAATGGTCTAATTTGGAAAGAACAGAGACATTTTTCTGTTCAAGCACTACGGGAACACGGAATGGCAAAATCAAAGATGGAAGACATTATTCAGGTTTTTAAATGCTATTTTAATTATATAAACACATCTGTGCAAATTGTGTTGACATCTTGCTTTTGGAACTATACTTATTTTGCCTAAAGTATCAAAAATACACAAAAATTTAAACATAGAATTTACTGTTTTTGAAATTATTTCTTTAAAAATGATTATTATTTCTCAATGGGCTAAATAACTGCAATTACGTGTTTTCAGTCAGTCAATTCATAAACTCATGTGACGTCATAGTCGCATGATAAATGCAGTCCCATGTTCCCAGCTGATCAGTACAATCGCTTCACTGTTGCATGTTTTTCATTCTGCAGAAACGTTTTTATTCACGTATAATATAGGGTGATTCTTAAGGAAATATATATTTTACAGGTACTGTAAAACAGTAACAATCAAAGACACGCATCATTTCAGTGAACCGTAAGGTAGATGTACTCTAAAGTTTAAGTCTCGCCCCTGATGGAAGTGGCGTATGTAATAGCATGTGTGTCATGTGACTGGTCAATCAAAATGGCGGTGTCTGCAGTGGAAAAGGGTTTTTGTGATCTTGAATTTAGCAAAATGTCACGGGAACCCCTTTTTTCGATATTCTTTGGTTGATGTCACATTGGCATCACGACGCTGACAACTTCATTCTCCAATAGGATGGCACACCACCACATTGGTCGGTCAATGTACGAGATTACTTTTATCTTTCTCACCGATGGATTGGATGACTCGTGGATTACAACATGCCACTTATCCAATGGCCACCCAGAAGTCCTGACTTAACACTTTGTGATTTCTTCGTGAAGGTAAGTAAAGGACAAAGCATACGTCCCTCCATTTCCTGTCGATCTAGTAGAGCTGATAAAGCGTATCACAGCCTTTATTGCTGAACTTGATTCAGATACCTTAACACGCGTTTAAGCGGGAATGGATTGCCAAATCAATGTGTGTCATGCGATTATGGTATAACACATATAAAATCTTTGACTGTTTCTAACGAAACTTTAAAAAATCCTATACAATTCTGTTACAAGTAGCATAATATGTCTTAAATTGTTCTTGATTTCTAGTACATTGAAACTGTATACTTTTGTATGAATCACCCTGTATAATATTTTTTTTAATATGGAAAAACATCTTGCAAAGCCATTATATTTGAACATCTTTACCCGATCAAAAATTTGAAATTTAATTTAAACCTTAAAGTACAAATTTGGAATTCTATGATTAATTTATCAATACTTGATTGAATTTATTAAGTGGCTTTTATGATTTTAGACCACTGGTTTCGAAAACAGTACGGCAGAAACATGTTTTTCAATAATTTTTAAGTATATTAAACTATTTTTAATAAAAAAAACTAATTTCTGACATAAGTAAACAACAGTGTTTTGCTTATTAAAAGCCTTATCAAAAAGTATACAAAAATATATTTAAAAGTCAACGGTACAACACTGTTTTCAATCTTTCAAAGCGCTTTATCACAAATATCTAAGCTCTCAGTCTTAATACTATTAGTAAATTAATTATTTCAAATTTTCATACTTCACTCTTTCGTATGTTAAGAACGTCGTAAATTTGATATTTTGCTGCTTGTATATATATATACTTGCCTTTTTTTACGCATTACTAAGCCAGTAGTTTCTGAAAAGCCTTTTCGTCACATGTTTTCAAATTTAAGCAATTTAATATTGATACGGATTAGTAAACTTCGCTAACTTAGAGTTATGTAAAATTTTCATTTTTTTAACGAAATATTTATTTGATTTAAAAATTAAATATCAGATTTAGACATAAATTTTAATTATCATGTAAAAACTTCATAGATTGATTTACAGAAAAACACAATAAAGGTCAATAATTAAAATAATCAACTTCCATCTTTTTTTCGAGTAACTATTAATTTCGCTGAAAATTGAATTAAATTTACAAAGTATTTAGTGGGGTATTGAAAAACAAAAATATTGTTGTCCCCAGTTCATTTAAGAAGTTTTAGATTGCAATTTAAAAATTTAAGGCAATTTTATATATATATTTAAATGTTTTACTAGATATATGAATGTAACATATTCACACACGTTGAATTTAACCAATTTTAAATTCGCGATATTAGTATTCTAGTGTTAGAACGGCTTTTTTTAGAGACAGGGGACAAAAATTTACCCATGTTGTATTCTACAGATACAGCTGAACATGCTCATGGAAGAAATCGATTCCAAGAAAGGTAATCCAATGAACCTCGACCAACTGTTGCTGCCCACTGTGTCCAACGTTATTCTGACCATGCTAATAGGAAAACCATTGGATTTCAAAGACAAGGACAGAGTGTTTCTAAACAAGATGCTTCAAACAATGGTTGTGTTTTTCAGACCAACTCGATTTCACGCTTACTTTCCTTCCCTAAGATATTGGATGGCTAGTTTGAAGATTTGGGGCTATGATAAAGCTGAATACTACATGAATAAATTCGAAAAATTCATAGTGTAAGGCAAACGCTTGTTTTAAAAAATCTACTTAAACGACTGTGCAAAATTTCAGTTGCATCTCAAAACAATATTTCTAGAATTTATTTGAGGATTTTTAGTAGATGTAAATTTCAAACTGATTTTTGGTCAGATTTTAAAAAATAATTAGGTACTTAAAATTGTGCCGCCTAATTTTGAAACAGGAACACATTTCTCTTATATTTAAAAAACAATTGTAATCTTCTCGGAAACACTTGCAATAATTAAAGCATATTCCTCTTCTTTCTGTGAGTGTGAGTGAAAACTTAAAACTTAATATATATTTTGAAATTTTATCTCATATGTTTTTCTCTAAATCCTAATAACGAATTCCATATTTCGAAACGCAAGTCTCATTTCATTTCTTATTGAAAATATTAAAACCTCTATTTTGACTGATTTATTCGTGATTCCTCGTTCAGGATTTTTTTCAACAGATTTATTTTAACAGAACCTAGAACAATAATATCTTGATAGCTTACACATGCCTTACTGAGCGATTGAAACTTTCCCAATAATCCACTTACGTAATTTCTACAAATAACTAATATTTTTCACACTTTAACACTCTATTATATTTCTTTTGTTATATTTTTTCCGATTTTAATCTAGGAAAGGATAAATCTATCTCTTGTTCCATTGGATAAATATAGCGAAATGATGCACAAAGTTCTCTCTCTACCTTCTAATATTTAATATAAATTAATTAAGTCTTGATTTTTCAATTCGGCTATCTCTCTTGCCCCGACTATAACATCTCTACGCACAAAATGAATGAATGCATTATGTATATATATTATCTACCAAAAAGTATTTGGACACCTATGCAAATGAGGATATCTGCGGCTTTGAACTACGCCATGCCCTCTGCACTTAAATAGTGTATAGAAAAGAGTACTGGCATTAGTCGCACGAAAAAAGTTACGAAATTCAGAGCTGTCTGACTTCGAGAGGGGCGTAATTGTCGGATATTGCAGAAATGGCCGATCCTTAAAGGGTTTATCTAGTGAGTTAAGCATTCCAAAATCAAAAGTGGCTTTCGTGATTAAAAAGTGGAAGATGATTGGTGATTGCCAGAATGTGCTTCAACGCGGCAGACCCAAGCAATAAAGAGATAGAGACCGATAAGTGCTGTCCAAAGAAATTCGGAAAAGCCACGCCAAATCGATGGCCCATATACTCCATGAATTTCAACAAACATCTGGGGCTGTTTTCTATAAACACTATTCACAAGGAAGGCATTTGCTTGTTTTCCATGGTTTTGTTGCCTCCCATAAGCCTTTGGTTAGAAAATCCAAACTCCCTGGTCGGTTGAGATGGTGCAGGACACTTCGAAATTGGACCATAGATGAGTGGAAACAGGTTCTGGGAGTGATAAATCAAGGTTCAACCTCTACCAGCCATATAGTAGAGTCTGAGTTAGGCGTATGCCTGGAGAACACCTTTGCTAGAATGCACTGTGCCTACAGTTTAGTTTGGTAGAGGTAGAATTATAGTCTGGGGATCTTTCTCGTGGTATGGATGAACCCTTGATCCCAATTCATAATAAGCTCAACGCCTACTCCTAATCCATTATTCTAGATAACAATGTGATTCCTATGCTGTTGCAATTTTGGGTATTGAATCATTTTTACTTCCAGGATGACAACAGCACTTATCATGTTACAAGGTCTACCATGAATTAGTATGATGATAAGGAGTGAACCAAATAAACTAGCCTGCCTAGAGTTCAGACTTGAATCCTATGGGAAAACTCTGGGGCGAGTTTTATCACAGAATTAAGGGGTGCAGCAACCGTCCAAAATCGGTGAAAGAACTTACATGTCTTCTCCAAGCCATGTGGAAGAAAATATACCACTGCCCATCATCCAAACATATGTGGAAATCATTCTCTGGAGCGTTAAAGATCTAACTGCTTCAGGTGCAGGCTCTACCAACTATAGAATATGAATGAATTTTATTTACCTCTTTTATCACAGGTGACCAATTACTTAATGGTAGATAGCGTATAAATATATTTGTGTGTGTGTTATGAATTTCACGCTGATTGGTATGTTTTTAAAGGCATATGGGTGCATTGGGTGACTTATTTGCTGCAAGAATACGAATATATCGCTAAAATACCAATGCGGACCTGTTTTCAAATCTGTAAAGAGCAGTGATACATGTTTCCCCAAGAAATTGCGCGCATTTACAAGAAATAGAAGTCTATAGCGTATAGACAATGAAAGTTCTGCAAAATGATATGTTTTAACCCTTTAATCTTTTATATTTTTAATTATTGGGGGAACATAACACAACTGTGATTAAATGAAATATGTGTCTCTATTTTGTTTTCTAAATATCGATGAGCCAAAAACTATTTTCCAAATGAAGCAATATAACTTTCTAGATTATAAGACTATTTGGCGAAGAAGAGTGTTGATAAAAAAGACAAAAAATTTATCTTATTTTCAAGTACTAAAAGATATATTTCATCAGCCAACTATAAAACCTCTGTCACTAGTCGCTCTATTGACGTCAAAAATATTTAATTACTTTAAGGGGAAGTCTGTTATAATAGAGGAATTATTTTTTTTGTCTTACTAGGTTAGAAACAGTCACCAAAAAATTTGAGAATTTCTGGTTTATTTTCATTTTAAAAAGTAAAAGATAAGATAATCTCCGAAAACGTTGAAAATTAAAATAATAATTTGTATGGAATATGGATATATTATCATTTAATTTTCGCTTTATTATAAATTAAACTATCAAAATTCATTTTATCAGTTAGTACTTTATATCATTTGCAAGATTATTTATCATTACACACTCGATATATAATTTACTGTTCAAGAAACTGTACCATCATGTTCAAGTGTTACGTGCTTATAGAGAGACTGGAATATGTAAACACTATGTAAATTTTTGTTGTTTCGATTAACAGATTTATTATTATAATTTGGATAAAAAGAACAGAATTTTACTCATTAGTTATGAAATTAAATATTAAATGTATATATTTTATAAAATATTATTTCTATTTTTCAGAGCGCAAATTGAACACCACAAGAAAACGTTTGATAATCAAAACGTTCAAAATTACATCGATTCATATTTATTGACTTTAAAGACTAAAATTGAAAAAGTTTCTTCTTTTTCAGGTAAGAAGTATAATTCGTATTTTCAGCACGCTTTTATTAGCTTTATCTGTATGTAACGCAATCTTTGAACTCTATTTTTATTATTTTTAAAAGATCAGATTAATTCGAAATTTTGCATACTTGTCAAGGATCGATGACAATATAATAATTTAATAATGTTGTTCCATTCTCTTAATCAGTATCATCAGGATAAACTATTTCTCATTTTCAAGATTTGGCAACTAATTCCAGATCATATTTCCAGATTTAACGACTATGCTTTATAAACACGCTTTTATTGTTGATCGAACCAAAAAATGTAAAATAAATTATAGTTTAAAAAATACTAAAAGGCACTCTTTTATAGTCAATCGAACTAAAAAGAAAAAAATAATTCTTAATAATATACTGATTATATAAGAATAAAATGATTAACGAGAAAATTAATGTCATTGTGGTAAAAGAGTGGGGTGCTTTGAAATACATTTCTACACTCTCTGTATTTCGGAATAGAACGTGTAAAAAATTATAACAATTAATATTGAGTACATTATGACATTATTTTTTTGTTAATTATTTTACTCTTATGTTGAGAATTACATTGTACTTTTTAGGCCGATTTACTACAAAAGCTTGTTTTTTGGTTTTTTTAAACTATAATATATTTTTTAAAAAAATGCAACTAAGCAAATGTGTTGATTATATTTAATACTTAAGGTATCCGACTACGTTTGCAACCGTGATTTTGCAAAAACGTATAAATGGATAATATTTATGATATTTAGTGTCATTTAGATTAGAAAATGAATTTGAATTACAATATTATTACAACAAAAAATTATTTAAGTACAATATTTTGACAAAAAAAGAACATAGAATCACCAATTTTCAAAATATTCTCCTTTTATGAAAAATGCTTCTATTAAAATAATATTTTGCCTGTATATAGTTCAGACCTCTCTACAGAGGCCCAACTAGAATTTTTGAAATATATCACTTAGAAGTGCGTTTATTCATATTTTACGACAACAGAGGGGAGTAATTTTAAGAAAAAAACGCCTATAATTATTTCAATGGATTGTAACTTGAAAATAATGTGAATTTTTCAAAAGTCTTAGTTCAGACTCTCTGGAGAAGTCTTAACTTTATGAATGCGAAATATTATTATTTTAGAAGCATTTTTTATAAAAGGAGAACATGTTGAAAAAGGATTATTTTAAGTTAATTTTTTACCAAAATATTGTATTAAAAAAATTTTTTTTGTCAAAAAGTCCTTAAAACAATTTTATACATGTATTCTAATCTAAGTGACACTAAATATCATGGAAAGTATCCATTTATACACTTTTTTAAAATCACGGTTCCGAACGTATTCGGATACCTTACATTGCTTTGGACTCTTAGAGATTGCGAATTAATATTCAGATCTGTTCTAGACTTTAAATATATTGAAACGAATCAATCATAAGCAATGCACGTCGAAAACCAGTTGAGAGAGAGGGGCTCATTATAACTTTATAAGACGTATTGGATATCTAAGGAATGTTTTTGTAAAATTTGTAATATTTTCATTTGTTTTGACGAATTAAGTATCACTGTATTCTATACCATTGCTTCTACTTCTTCATGCGAGTTTATGTTCATTGCCTGGAGTTGAATTATACAAATAGAGTAAGATTTAAAATGAAATAAATTTTTAATATGCAATGTGATTCTCTTAATTACAGTAAGATAATGATGAGGTAATAATGAGATTTTGATTATAAATTTCATCAACTGTTAATTGTTGTTTTGTTCGTATCAAGTCGAGATTTATTTTATTATACCTCTTTGTCTGGGAATTTGGAAATTAATTTGTTAAAAAAATATATTTAGCTTTTTATGCGTCTGACTTCTGGAATCCAGGACAATTTAATGTATTGAAATAAAAACTAAAGCTTCTGGCAATTCTATTTCTTTAGACTCTTTACTGGTATTCATGTTTTTTTTTCAATACTTTCACTAAATTTCTCTAGATTAACTAAACAATTGCTAATGATTATCCAAAGAAAAAAAATACACTAAGTCATTAGTAGACGAAATCATTAAAAATTATTTGCTAATTAGACCACAGATTCCTAACCTTTTTTGAACTGGTGCTCTCTTTCCGCGAGTGAATATTTCGATACCGCCTTCATCCCACTTCAGAGAAATAAGAGAGTACTTAATACATGGTCAAAACAAGAATTAAATTTTTAAAAATATTTTCTTACTAATAAAATATATTTTTTAATTGAGTTCTTTTCCCCTAAGGTTCCCAATTTTTTATACTTGAAAATCTGAAATAGCTATTGCCACGAATATATTTGAATGCGTAATATTACAGATTTTAGTCGTAGATAGATATTGTTGGAATTGAAACGCGCGCTACTGAATTTCTTCTTTATTTAAATGAGAGGAATAAGAGTTTTAGCTTACCTGTTATAAGGACAGGTAGAGGTTTTGACGATACGAAGTAATCCATAACAGACTATTGCTTTCTTAATAAATAAATTGACAAGAAGATGGGAAGGCTATCAGAAATGTTGAACAATCGACCATGATCCTGGGTGCAGTTGCGAAAACGACTTCTACAGCCAAAATTCTTGGTAGCCATTCTTGAATCTAATTTTTAATTCTTCATTTGTTCTAAGTTTTATTAGTTATTCTTCTAACTTGGATGATCCTACCTTATGTTGATTGTATGTATTTAAATTTTAAATACATACAATCAAAATAAGAGGTAACCAGTTTTAAAGTTTACTTTTGTTAGTATATAATCAGCGTGTTTTTTAGTCTTTTTTAAGACTATATTTAGACTTTAATCTTCCCATGCCCTCCATACCATCTCAACACCCCCTAATTTACTCTGAGTCTTTTTACTGTCCCCCTGAAAGCCCCAAACGCCCACGTTGAGAACCTATGAATTAGACCAGTGATTCCCAAAGTGGTCTATATAGACCCCCGGGGGTCTATATAGACCATACGGTGGAAGAGGGGGCTATGATAGTGGCTCTCATTAAACTAAATCTTGATTTTAATTTTAAAAGAAAATTTAATCAAGTTGAAACCAAATTTTACTTATTTCACAGATTTTTCTACTAAATTTCACGAGGTTAATTTGCACTTACAAGGTGATCGCACAAGAATCATTTCAGAGTTTCTTTCCAGAGTTAAGTTAAAGAAGTATAAAACTGGAGGTTCTGAATTTTCTTAATTTATCACACACAATCTGTCAAGACGTCTTAACCTGCGTTCAACATTTAAATGCCTGTTATTTAGATTTTGAAACCAGGTTTGAGAAGGCTTTGACTATGGTAATAATACCATATTCAATGAATTCATAAGGTCACATTGAAAAATATATATACAAAAGGGACTGATCGTAATAAACACTAAATAAAATCTTCAAGTTTAGAAACGGATGTCAGCAATTTTGGCTTTAAAAAGGCAAACCTGTTATTTGTCCTCAAATTATGGAATACCATGATGAAGTCTTTAATTGCTTTTCTAGTGAAAAGAACTTTCAACGTGGGGTTGCCAATCAACAAAACAAAAAAAGAAAGTAATACTGGACACTACTAACAGAGAGATTTAAGGTTAAGCTGGCAATATTGATACCAAATGTTGAAAATTTGTAATTGTACGCCGGATTCATCCCTCCGATTAGAATCATTTGTTTGTTGTTTAGTTATTTCATTTAATAGTTATTTTACGTATTAATGAACTTTTAATTTAATTACATGTCCTTTTAAATTTTAAAAACTATGCTTCATTACATTTAGAAATTTAATTCTTTTAAAGAAGCAGTAGTACCAGTTGTCCAAAAAGGCATTTAAGTTGATAAATTTGCAAAAATTTAATATTAATTAAGCAGGGGTCTACCCCAAACTGAAAAACAGGTTAAGGGGGGTCAATGAGACAAAAAAGTTTGGAAACCTTTGAATTAGACGAATTAGATTACTGTTGAAACCGAAAAAAACATATTTCTAGTTTAAGAATGCTAAACACAATAGAAAAAATAATACTTATATCAGATTTCATCTGTAGAAAAAATGTTGAAAGGAAACTTCCAGTCTTTCTTCAGTGCTGGTAGCACACCAAGCAGAGCGACACTGGAATGGTGCTTCATGTCTATGCTTCGTTACCCGGACGTTCAAAAGGCAATCCATGAGGAGCTTGATACAGTTTTAGGTAGGGACAGACGACCTACCTGGGACGACCACCTGGATCTGCCTTACACTATGTCAGTTATCTACGAAGTAATGAGACAAAACACTATAGTTCCTATTTCTATGTTAAGATGGTAAGTTCAATAAATTATTAATATAGCTGCAAAAGTAGTGCATTTTACTAGAAAAAACTTTATGTCGTTTTGTCAGAAGATACATAATTTAAGAAAAATAAAAGAAAAGGATATGCAGTCCACGATAAGAATCTTTAAATTTTTTAAAAGTTGTGACATATTTTAGCAACTGACAGATATCTAAAAGTGCAACTGTTCTACACCTCTCAATAAAGAGATTTTTTAAAAAAATCTTGTGTAAATAACATGCAGTTATACTTAAAATTTAGAGGTATCTAAACAAATTACACATTACATAATATAACAATTTTAATTTTAAAAAAATTACAAAAATAAATACATTTTTCGCAAATTCTAAATACATTAATAGTCATTACAGTACAGTTACAGTTTTGTTTCAATACTTAAAATAGGGTTTCAATAATGAATTCATTCAATGTGCTGTTAATATTCATTAATTAATAAAGATACTACTCCATGCTTTACTTTGAATCTCAACCAACTGTGAAGGCTCCAATAGGATATTGGATTAAGTACAATAACATTGCGTGATCCTCTTTAATGAAATCCTTCGCACTTAATTAAATTCATCGAGCGAAATGCCCTCATCCAATTAAAAAAATTAGCGGAATTTATGTTCAGTTGATATTTTTCAAATGTATAATAGTAAATACGACAACGGACATTTCCACCAGGCAATTTGAACAATTCAAAATGGTAAAATATAAAATATAAAAATGAGAAAAGTCTGTCATTTTTACCAATGTCCACCTCCATTGGTGGACCTCGTGTCCACCAATTTTAGAAAAAAAAAGCCCTTTTTGGATTTAACAACATGCGTTTCTGGTTATGGGGCCACTTAAAATATTTGTTCTGCAATGGTGTTGTGATATTAACTGACGTCAAAACCCCATTATGTTCCTTGTATGAAGCATCATACAAGTCATATTACGATCTGTTGTTAAACACAATATCCATCACCTTAAGGTATCCGACTACATTCGGAACCGTGATTTTTCAAAATCGTATAAATGGAAAATATTTATGATATTTTGTGTCACTTAGATTAGAAAATGTATATAAAATTGTTTTAAGAATAGTATTACAATAAAAAGTATTTAAGTACAATATTCTGACAAAAAATGAACATAGAATAACCTATTTTCAAAATATTCTCCTTTCGTGAAAAATGCTTCTATTATAATAAAGCTCAGACCTCTTTACAGAGGAGAGGCTCAACTAGAATTTTTGAAATATATAACTTAGAAGTAGACTTATTCATATTTTACTACAGCAGAGGGGAGAAATTTTAAGAAAAAACGCCGATAATTATTTCAGTTGATTGTAACACTGAAAATAATGTGAATTTTTCAAAAGTCCTAGTTCAGACTCTCTGGAGAAGTCTTAACTTTATGAATGCGAAATATTATTTTAGAAGCATTTTTTATAAAAGGAGAAAATTTTAAAAAAAGATTATTCTAAGTTAATTTTTCGCAAAAATATTGTATTTAAATAATTTTTTTTGTCAAAATGTCCTTAAAACAATTTTATACATGTATTCTAATCTAAGTGACACTAAATATCATGGAAACTATCCATTTATGCGCTTCTTTAAAATCACGGTTCCGAACGTAGTCGGGTACCTTAAAAGTTTAGATGAGCATAACAGCAACCATTTTAAGCAACTTTCACTGCATCGTCTAAAAAAGGTAATTGTTCCGCTTGTAATATCTGGCTACAGTCTGTTCATGATTCTGTAAGCTAGAATGGTTTTTTTTTCACTTAACACAGGCATGCTATTATTAATTTCTCTACCTGTTAGGAATATGGTTCGATGATGGTGATCACAGGATAATCAGTAACGCCTTTAAAATTTTTAGGCGTTGGACCACTATGCCAAAATAGATCCTACTTGTGACTCTTTTAAGTAGCCAGTCAATGGTGTATGTTGTCAAATGCTTGTACAAAAGGCAATCGTGACGAGCATCCCACTCCAACCCGAGGCCTATGTTCTAGGCCCAAGTTCAGCTGGTGTAACTTAAAACGTCCAGCGTAATTTAAAACGTCTCTGAAGGTAATTAATAAGTGCTCTAATTGCTTATATGTTCAGTATGGGTTATTTCTTTTGTTAAATTTGCCTTTTAAGCTGCAAACTACTGTGTATAGGGGAAGTTTACTTACATTCATCCTGCTCGCGATGAACTTGGAATGAAATCTTTCTTATATGAGAACAGAATTATGCGTATTCACACACACACGGACATATAGAGTATTTATCTGAATTCTTCTTTGTTAAAATTTTTGTGACATACTTACTTCTGATTTTTTTTTTTGTTATAGCACTTCAAGCAGAACTAAAATTGCAGGTTATGACATCCCTGAAGGCACTATAGTGATGACTAACATTTGGGGAGTACACCATGATCCTAAAGATTGGGATGATCCATTCTCTTTTAAGCCAGAACGTTTCTTGATGGATGGGAAAGCTGTCAAGCCACAGGCATTTATCCCATTTTCATATGGTAAAATCGAATATTTTCTATTAAATGAATAATTTTTAAAAAGTAATTATTATTTTATAAATGATTTAAAGACAGTTATATTAACGGAACAAAAATTAAGAAACTTAGTATGTCAAAAAATGTAATACATTAGTATCAATATAGAGAAGATGTCTAAGTATTCAACACGTGCAACGAAATTGAATTAGTTAAAGAAAGACCAAACTTTATAGTTTGATTTTCAAAAATAATAGTTCAATGTTGATCTTGAACATTTTAGTATATAAATAATAAAAGTTATGCAACACAATCAAATAGAAGGTTAAACATAGAAAATACTATTTCTGTACAATTATTCGATCAGAAGTCATCATCAATAAAAATAATCAATCTTATATATGATCACTGTATTTGGTGATGTCTACAAACACAATGTTCTCAGCCTGTTCAAAAAGTATCCGACCTTTGGCCAGAAAAAATTTCATAGTTACTTTGTGGGATCAGGATCCGGATCAAATTTAAAGTAGGCACCTTGCACTTTCACACACTTAGCCCAGCATGCTGTCCATTGCCGAAAACTGTTCTGGAAGGCGTCTTTTGGAATGATGTTAAATTTCGCCTTCGTGTTCTGCATTATCACTTCTCCACTCTGAAAACAGGATCCTTTCAATGATTTCGGGAACAACTAGAAATCACAAGAAGTCAGATACAGTGCTTCCTGTGCAACTTAAAGACGGAGTTTTTTTGTTCCCCCGACAGAAACTTGGGATCACATTTCTCAGCAGCTCTGCGCATAATCAAAAAATTAACTTAGAATAACCTTCTTCCAAAATGTCTCCTTTTGTGAAAAATACTTCTATTGTAATAATATTTTGCCTGTATATAGCTCAGACCTCTGTACAGAGGCTCAACTACGATCTTTGAAAAAGCACATTATTTTCAGAGTTACAAACATTTGAAATAATTATCGGCGTTTTTTCTTAAAATTTTCCCCTCTGTTGTAAAACATGGATAAACCCACTTCTAAGTTATATATTTCAAAAATTCTAATTGAGCCTCTGTACAGAGGTCTGAGGCTATATACGGGCAAAATATTGTTGTAATAGAAGTGTTTTTCACAAAAGGAGAATATCTTGAAAATGGGTCATTCTTTGTCAAAATATTGTATTTAAATAATTTTTTATAGTTATACTACTCTTAAAACAATTTTATATACATTTTCTAATCTAAGTGACACTAAATATTATAAATATTATCCATTTATACGCTTTGCAAAATCACGGCTCCGAACGTAGTCGGATACCTTAATTGGTAATATTTTTAAGTTGTAGACTCAGTCCAGGAACTTTTGAATCCTACTACGTATATTATTGCTGTGTTTGTGTGATGCATAAAGGAAATAATTCTTTCCTCTTTTAACTTTTGTTTTCATTAGTTCCTAGCCACTTTAAGCTTTTTGTAATGTATTAAAACATAATCTGATCACTTTTAAGAATAAAGTAATTTTATAATTATATTATTATTTAGTAATAGGAGTGAAGTTTATTTTATTATTACTGTTTCCACATTTTTAATGATAGTATTAAAACATAATATTACAAAATGCTCTTAAGTTCCGACATTTATAAAGCATGTATTGAACACTTCTTTATTAAACTTGTTTGCGGAAGGGCGGTGTCTTCTTACAAAATTTTTCTGCAGTTATCATTGGTATGCAGCCTTCTCAATTTATTTAATACCTGATTCGGTTTTTCATTTTATCTCACATAATTTAAATATTATGCTAACATTGGGATACAGCCCCCCTTTGGTGACCGTATCTTTGATTGTCAGTGTGAGCTAGAGGTGTAGGGTTTACGAAAAGAATAGACATTTTAAATTCTTAATATGACTTTATTAAGAATAGAACTTAAACGTCTAACAATTTAGATAAATTTAAATAGCGAGAATCTAGAATGAACAAACACACACAAAGATAGTTAAACTGAATCGCGTAACTTAAACCACTTTCTGTAAATAATTATTCAATCCGCCTACTCTCACTTTTAATAATATTGCAAGTCCTAATATCAAATAATCAGTCCTACCTTAATCCAAACTTAACTTCAAACTTTATATGGAGACGTCTGGGCGCGCGTGCAATGGTATGCACCTTGTATTACTGGTTTTACTTTCCAAGTAACTTCACGAGTGGCTGTCAATTCAAGCTAGTACCTCTTCAAACATAACTTTCCTCAAATTGCCATCCTGCTTACTGAAACTTCTGTTCTTTTAAAAGCTATCTTATTTACATTTCTTGTTCACCTTTCGTTTCTTGGGATTTGGTTGGAAAAGAGTTGCCATTAATCTTGGCCACCAAAGAACCCAGAGGTTATGTTAAAGAAAAGACGCGTGAGCCCGTCACAACATTTAAAAAAAAAATCCTTTTTCTATATAAGTGGGATATTTTCTGTTGGTTTGTGCTCAAATGCACAATCAGGTTCCCAAATTCTGTTACATTTACTTTTAAAATAAAAATATGCATAAATACTTTTTAGTGATTTCTTTCTTTTCTTACGTTTTTATACAGGTAAAAGGAACTGTCCGGGAGAAGATATGGCCATTATTATGGTGTTCCTCTTTTTAACTACTCTCATGCAGAGATATTCAATCACTCTTCCAGACACTGATTTTGATATCAAGCAAGTTGTAGGAGTAGCTAAATTGGTTATATTAGACAATGTCTGCCTAAAGATAAGATGTTAATTTTTAAAAAAAGTAGAAAAATAAATTAATTTAAAAAAGATGGATATAATTTTTTGTGTAATAATGATTTCATACTGTTCAAATACATCGATTTCATCAAGAACTTGCTAAAATAAAGAAAGGAACTGTAATTTATATGCTTATTCAGAAATATAACATTTTGATTAGGGAAAAAATATTATGAAATTATTTCTAAGCATATTCATCATTAAGGAATCCGAACACGTTGAAATGATCAAATTCGGTCAAAACACGTATTTTTTGTATTTTATTTTATTGAATAGAGCTATCTTTTGGCTTTATAAAACATTTCTTTGTTTTGTTTCTACGACACCTAGAGGTCTAGTTGCAATAAATTTTATAAAATTAGAAATATCAGAAGTGGATTTTTAATCTACTAGATAGAGGCATTTAAATTCTTGAGAATCTATCATGGCAAGTCTGATAACTAAAAATATTATAAATCTATTTCTATAAAACATTTTGAACCTGATACTTATATTATTTTCCAGAGAGTGTGTACTAAAAATTTTTTTAAATTATGGCATGCCATTTAAATAATGGTTTCATAAAGAATATCACATTTCTTATATTTACTTGATCAGCTTTAAAATTTTTAATAAAATATTCAAATTTTAATACATTCTCTAGATAAATGCACCGAAGTTGTTTTAAATATACTTTTACTGGTATAAAGTTTATTATTTTTTTCTCCAAGTGCTTTGAAGTTTTTAAAAATATTGCTAAAAATTCACTTATAATTCCGATTTTTGTAAAATTTAGAAATTTTTTTTAAATATTATATTATTTAAATATTAATATTTATTGGTATTGATTCCTAAAAAGAATTTATAATGTTATAGTATACTATAAGTATAAAGATATATAAGAGAAAAAAGAAATACTCATAGACAAACGATGAAAAATCAATTATAGTAATATATCCTTGTAAGAAAAATTCTCAATAATTCAACTCTCGCGTAAAATCATAATTATATTTATAGTTTTCCTGATTCAGTAATTAAAAAATGTGAACTGAAATTTTTAAAATTTTTACTGTTAGAAAAATTAAAGTATTTCACATCGGTCTGAGGCTATTAACTTCTCTTTTTATCTTAGCGATCAAATGCTTTTAACGATTTTTTTTATGAGTAAGACTTTTTTAGTTTAACAAGTTAGTTTGAAAAAATTCTTTATGAGCTGTAGATGTTAAAGCTCGTTGGATTTTTCGGTACTCTCCATTTTTAAAGTTCATATTAAATCCAGCTGTGCAGTCCTAATATGCACAAGGATTTTTTAAAAAATTTTTTACTTACCCAAGAACTTTTTACATTAAAAATGCATATTCGTAAAATGTATTGGCTGGAGACAACAAACTAAAAAGATGCTTAAAGAATGAAATAAAAAACTTCGATTTATTGAAAATTTAAAAATTGAAGAAATTATGGAATTGAAAATAATTTGAAATTTGTTACTTTTTTGAGTTGTTAGATTTTCATTTCCTGGAAGGGACTTTTTAATTAAGAAACAATTTATCAGTTCAAAATGTATTATCTATCTTTAGTTACTTGAAGAAAACTTAAATGAGTTATGCTGCTTTAAGGTATCCGACTACGTGCGGAACCGTGATTTTGCAAAATGCGTATAAATGGATAACATTTAGGATATTTAGTGTCACTTAGATTAGAAAATGTATATAAAATTGTTTTAAGAATAGTATTACAAAAAAATTTATTTAAGTACAATATTTTGACAAAAAAGGAACATAGAATGACCCATTTTCAAAATATTCTTCTTTTGTGAAAAATGCTTCTATTATAATAATATTTTGCCTGTATATAGCTCAGACCTCTGTACAGAGGCTCAACTAGAATTTTTGAAATATATAACTTAGAAGTGGTTTATCCATGCTTTAAGACAACAGTTTTGAGAAATTTTAAGAAAAAAACGCCGATAATTATTGCAATGGGTTGTAACTCTAAAAACAATGTGAATGTTTCAAAAATCATAGTTAAGCATCTGTACAGAGGTTTGAGCTATATATAGGCAAAATATTATTATAATAGCATTTTCACAAAAGGAGAACGTTTTGAAAAAAGGTTATTCTAAGCTAATTTTTTGCCGAAATACTGTATTTTAATAATTTTTTTTGTCAAAATGCCCTTGAAACAATTTTATACATGTATTCTAATCTAAGTGACACTAAATATCATGCAAATTATCCATTTATGCGCCTTTTTAAAATCACGGTTCCGAACGTAGTTGGATACCTTAAACGAGACTTATTCCCCGTTAACTGCAATTGCGTCGGCAAGTTGCAATATATTTGAGTGATATTTTATGAACAAATAATTTTTTTCAGTGTAAAAATGAAAATATTCAAACCATCATATGTGTGACATCAAAATCATTATCTATGAAATCATTAAAATTTTTTACTTTAATTTATAGTAAAACATATCGATGAAAACTACGCAAAAAATTGAAAAATATAACAAACATTAATTTTATTAAATTTTGATAAAAATGAGTTAAATTATTAAAATTTATTTAAAAAAACGAAATTTTTATTTTTTGTTACTAAATTCTAATAAATGCGTTAAAATATTCTTATATATTAAAGTATGGAATATATTTGAATGAAGCTATATCTACTTTAATCTGCAGAGATCTTATTTATTTCCAAGATTTTTTTAAATTTCTTTTGCAAGAGAAGTACATGAAATAAGTTTTCTAATTTTTTTAAGTATGGATACATATTAATGTTAAATTTTTGAAAAATAAAAGGTAACATATTTATATTTGAAAACTGTAATCCTATTTCTATTTGTTAAAGTTAAATATGAATAACTTTTTGTTTAGTTTATAGTTGTATTTCAAACATTTTCAATATATCTAAGCAAATTTTATTCGTAACTCAATATTTATCATATTTTTATTTCAAGTTTCATATGAAAAATTACATTGTTGATAATAACATCAGGAGAGATATGAAGAATATATTTAGAAAATTAAAGAGAAAGAAAAGAGTTATGGTCTTATACTTTGCTTTAGTCGGTACTTTTGTTTTAAAGTTCTGAAATTTAGAAAAAATATCTTAAAATTTAAAATGCATTATCTTAAAAAACAAACTCGTTGAATATTTTTAAGCTGTTATTGAACATTAGTTTGAACAGTAGTTGAGGAATACATGCTTTGAAATTATTTTTAATGGTTGGTATAAATCAGAAATACCACTACTTCTCACGATCAGGCAATCCCATTCGAATTTCAATTTTACGTTGCTTGAGGCCTCAAGTAAAATATTCACCACTAACACTTCGAGGAGAGCCTTATTTTTTATCCCTTAGTTGAAATATCATCCCTAAGAACATTTTTATGGGGTATATGTGGAACATCGCACATGATACAAAGCTCTAAAGTTTCAGGATACTTTGTGGGAGATCTAAAATCATTTTACGAGTGTATCTTACAATATAATATATTTAAAACCTTTCTTGCAGCAAATGTAAACTTCCTAATAATAACAAAAACTTTTACCCTTTGACGTTTTCTTAGAATTTTTTATTCATCTGTTTAATTTTTAGGAAGAATAGTTTTCGCTTCGATGTGTTTTTCAAAATTAGAATAACAATTTTTATTCAACAAAATTTTAGTAAATCATTAGAATCGTAAGAAAATGGAACATCTTTAATAACTTTCGCAATTTTCAATGCTTCTGGACAAAATCGGTACGGGTGTTAATGGCTTACATGGAAATAAATAATGATGCTAATGAATTAGTTAATTAGCGTACTTAATTGGCAAAACTAACTAACCTATAAAACAGAAACCTACCTTTATGGAATGTAATTGTTTTGCGGCATTAGGCAGAATTATGGACTAAAAAACTTCATTTCCAAATATCATTCAAATCCTATTCTAGTCTAGCCATGTATAATTATTATTCTAGAGATATTCAGAAAACTCTATCAAAAAGAATTACGTATCAGAATTTTTTCAGATAAAACGATACGTTACATTTTTTCCAATTCTTTTACACTGCTCGATGATTAATTTAATAATTAAGATTTATAAACTAGTATGTATTCTCAAAGATATGCTATTTCATTCGATCGTAAATTCAAAATTGAATATTTCTAAGAACTTTGAGGGGAATTGCAGGAAATTTTGTGGATTTAAAGTTTTAAGACATGAGAAATCAATATAAACACATATAATCTCCCTTAATTATATAACTTCAAATATTTTATGCATTCCTTTAAATCTTAATAACAAATTCCATTTTTATAAATGCAAATTTCTTTCATTTTCCGCTTTAAAAGGATTGAACTCTATTTCAACAGCTTATACATGTTTTGCTCAACGTCTGTCAGGAATCAAACTTTCCCCTAAAATCACCCATACAATTTTTTAAAATTAGAAGCTATTTCCCTTTATTTAATTAGGAACCTGATTATAACATCCTTATTTCTGTCCCCACTGTAATTCCCTACCTGAGAGAATGTGGGGATTGTTCTCTTACTTATTTGAATTTCATTTATAGAGAATGAACGCAATGGCAACTCTCGCGATGTTACAAATATGTTAAAAAATTCTTTTTTCAAATCTGCTTTTCTTTCGACGAGGCTATTTCTAAAAATTAGTAGGGTATAATTCCTCTTTTTTGTAACTGTATTTAAAGATTTATGCTTTTCGTAATAATATTACTTCTTCCAATCTTCTAACGGTCTTAGAATTGGGAGAAAATTATTTCTCGTTTAGTGCAAGGATCTGGAAAAAGCGTTGAGTAGAAACATTTTTTTCGTCAAATGTTCGAGAATTTTTCCATTCATGCAGCTATTTTTAAATTCAACGATTAGAAACTTTCAAACAGAATCGGAAATTAACGGAAAAATTATATTAGAAGCCAATTAATCATGTAATTTTTGTTTATTAATTTTTTGTAGCTCATTAATAACATAATTTAGTTTCCAATTGAATTATTAACACTGATACCAATTTTACTCAGCTATAATGAGAGTTACGGAAACTATTAACAGCATATCATTTTTTTGACGTTTGCACATAATGTTATTGTAACGGCTAGAGTTAAAAACATAGTTTGTAGCAGTTAATTTTTTTTTGGATAAGGAAATTCAGATTAATTTTTTTAAAAAAATTCTTCTTCTTAAAGATACGAATATAACTTTTTTTCAAATTAATAGTCTAAAATAGTTCGAATAAATATATACCTTTTTCCTTACATGTGACATAGATTTAATGAACATCGTATTATAGCTCGACAGAGAGCTGTTTCTAATACCTCACAATTTTAAACAGTATTCAAATGTCGACGATAACACTCTCCAATCTTCCACATCACACCATATGTGGTCTATGAAATTCTAATAAAAATAAGCTTGCAACAACTTCCACTACCCCACAGGATGGTCTTACACCCATCATACGTAAAAATGTTTCAAAATAATTAATAATGTGACGGATTCAACAACGCCCCCTATTGGATTCAGGGAGAGACCTCAATCTAATCCTAATCCTAGGGCTAGCAGCAGCTGAGCAGCTTTATTATAGTCATGTGACGCGATACCTATTTATACGAATATTTTCTGTGCTATGATGTATGTAAATACAGTGAAAATCGTTTAACATGAAACTGACGGGACTGAAATATTTTTTTGAGTCAAAAGAATTTCGTTTTCAAGGAAGAATATTGCAAAAAACATATCTAACAAAACTAAGTTTATTAAAGTAAATTTCATTTACTTAGATATGTATATGAGCATGTATTTAATAAAAATCATTGAAACAAAAACATTCTCAATGAACTTTAATACAAATTTTCAAATTTTCTGAAAAACAAAACATTTCTTGAGCTCTTGAAATTTCTTGAGAGTTTGAAATTTTCTTTGCATTGTTTTTTTAGCATCAAATTCGCAAAGAATTGAATCGATGTCATTCATTCTGTTAATCATTCCACCATTAAAACGTGCTTTTAAATAACTTCGCATACTTTTCATAAAGTACCTCATTTCGGATGATGTGGGAGCAGGAGTTGCATGGTTTATTTCATTTTCGTCTTCGGAACCTGCCTCAATGATATTTTTTGAGTTTTGTACAAACTCCAAAATGTCTTTTCTATAATTGGGGTTGTACCGACATTATCATCATCTACTGTAACGAATTCTTCTGATGATACAGTAGGATGGTCTAATAATACAGAAACTTCCCCAAACATTTCTTTAAATGGCTGGTGTTTTCCGTATTTTGTTCATTCCCAGAAAGGCAAATCTTTTCGTGTTAAGAAAAACAAATGCATGAAAATACGTAGCAGGTATTTCGTTTTGAGTGTTTTCGCGTTAAATGTATTTCACTGTAAATATAAATGTATATCATAGCTAACCGTTTCATTACTGTTACAATAATAGTTTGAATGCTTATGATATTAAGATATTACTCTAACTTAAAATGATATTGATGCTGTTAACTTTTTTTAAAACTTTCCCTGAAATATCTTGAATTCTATAAGTGTGTTCGTTTTTTGTTTTTTTCCTTTCCTATTCTCTTGTAAAAAAAAAAAACGAAACATTTTTTTCAATCTTTCGTTATCTCTGTCTCTTTCCCTCTCTCAGAGTTCAATTAAATCAATAAAACAATACAATGATGTAATTTAGTTTGTAAGACTATATATTTTCCAAAAAATTCTAGAGAGGAAAGAAAAAAATTATAAAATTAGTTGTTTGTTCTTTAGAAGGAGAGTAGAGTATCTCAAGTTTTTTTCACTTCCCCTGAGGGGAAGAAAAAATTGGAACAGAAGAATACTTTAACAAGAGACATATAAGTTGGAATTGCTGTAATCTCTCTTGTCATATATAACTTAAATATGTAAAATTTACTGTTGTTATTTTGTGAATTAATTGTAATTTATTTAAGGAGATTTATACGGTAATTTAACTGAAAAATGAATAATGCCTTGAAGTTTCTTAGAAGTAATTATGCCTTTCTTAAAACATGCATTATCATTTTTTAAAAAAAAGAATCCTTATTCCAGAATATTTATTTTTGGTTGCATTTAAAATTATTACAAGAAATATTTTAGTATGGGAGTTCAAATGATTAAATTCATACATAATATTTCCTTATAAAATCCTTTATTCTAAACTGGTATATAAAATAACACCCTAAAAATTTCAAAAAAAGAAAAACTTACTATAAGGAAATGAAATAGGTGCCTACTTCTACGTAAAAAGCTACCTAATAAATAAATAAAGCAATATAAATGGTAATTTTCTGCACAAATAACAATAATAACACCAAGTAATGACAAGCTATGTTAAGATCCTAATGGATGGCTTCTTTAAATATATTTAGAAACATGACGTATAATCATGCAAATTTTAAATCTACATAAATCTAGTGCTGTGAAATACGTTCATTAACATAAAACACAGACATAAATACGATAATATTTTAAGCAAATATAAATTAAATTTGAAAAAAAAAAATTGAAAAGGTTTATAATTCTGAAAAAAAAGGCAATCAAAAAATTTGCGACAGATATTTTTACTACAGTAAGTATATAAATAAACTAGATTAAGTTGCACGTATATTAATATCCAAACATTAAATAAGAATACAAATGGATATAAAAAGAAATAAAAATAAGAAAAAAATCCAGAGGTAATTTAAGTGAATAAATAACCATAATCGAAGAAAAATAGAAAAATAATAAGAATGACTTAAAATTTACAAGAGTCAAAATGCAAATTGCTCAAAAATTATGCTTCAGAAAATAAAACTTCGTTAAAAGATAAAAATAAGAACACTAAATCAAAGCTCGAACATTAGTATACTCTGGGAAAATAATCTTTTATGCACACACAAAACAAAATCATTAATATTACATTGAATACAATTATAAATATAACTCAAAGCGAACAACTATCAAACAAAGAACATTGTCAAAAAAGTATGTTAAACAGTCCAAAAAATTTTTTGAAAATTTTACTTTTAAAGGAATAATGCTGCAGGATAAAGGAAAGTTTTAAACCACGTGCCATGCAAACTGCCCATTTTATGCCAATATTGTCGCTTAGATTGAATTAATGTGGTAATTCGATACTTAAGTGAAATGAAAACTTTTGCTAGGCACAATGCAAGACTTTATTCCATGAACTGAATATTTCCTTTTCTTATATACTGCCGTCGAAAGTTCCAGAACCTTTCATAACTATAATTACAGTTTTTCTTAAAATACAATAAAATAAAAAATAAAACAGGGGAAAGAAAAAAAAATAAAAGCAAAAATTAAAGGTTAATGCAACAAAACAAAAAAATTTTTTTTAAAAGTCACGGAAAGTCTGCCGCTGGGGTCGACGTAGATGGTATCCATGGCAACCGAAGTGAATTTTATTAAAACTAATATGTAAAAATCCAATCAACATAATCCAACAGTGACAAAATATAATTATCCAACTCGGAAAAAAATGCAATAAATTTAGAAATACTAAGATTAATTTATATGGCATCGAAATCGCAATAAACCAGAAGTAATTACTTATTTCACTATAAAAAATTAAAACATTAAAATCCAAATTTTAAGAAATTGCCCCAAAATCTTTTTTAATGAAAAAAGAACTATTACAGGTGAAAAATAAGAAAAACAATACATAAAATTTAAATTTTTTTTTAAAAAAAGAAAGTGTAAAAATTCAAATTAATCATTCCCAGCAAATTCGGGAAGTTTTCCAAACAGTTAAAATGGAAGGGGGTTATGATTTTATAAAAAAAAAAAATTTTAAAAAATAAGATTAATTAAAATTTAAACCCCTAAATTTATTTAAAAAAATAAGATTTAAGAAAGCAATCATGTTCTAAATAATACATTACAATTTATTGAATATATTTATTTTTATCACTATGATCTCAAACTAAATACGAATTGAATTGAAAATAATTAAGCTTATATTTCTATAAATTGATATATGAATATTACTGTTCAAGTATATAACTTTAATAATATTAAAATTTAACTCATCCTTTTTATCATAAATTTTGCTATTTAATTTATGATCCAAAAATATATATATATGTGTGTGTGCGTGTGTATTGTGTATACAAATATATAACACACATACAGGAATTTTATTTCAAAAACATGATGAAATTATTCACTTCATTATTATTACATTTAAAAGTTTTTAACGAAATCTCTAAAATAATAGTTTACTTAAATTAGAACCCTAACTGAGAAATTTATTTTACTTTAAAATGCTTTTGTATTTATATTTGAGAACATTTTTAACACTTATATTTGAAAATAACATAATGTCTCGTTGAAGTTACACTTGAAGATTAACTTATTAAAATCAATACATAATTTCAATATACAACTTTGAATATATATAAAATAGTTTTCTTTAAAATTTTAGGCCCCCATTTTGATTAAAATAATTAAATTGAAGAATTCAATAAAAGTAAATGATAAATGTGTTGTAAGTAAATATCTATTAGGCTAAATAAATATATTTTTTATTCATTGAAATAAAATATAGTATTACGATGAAAAAGTCAAATTTCTTTGCAATAAAAATTACATTTGAAAAATCTAATTGAATATTCATTGAAAATAGTAGCTTATTTGTAACATTTAAAAGAATAAAACAAATTAAGAAATGCAGAGTTATGAATTTAAAATTTTGCTAAATTAGGTTTCATAGCTCCCTGTTTATTTTTAAAATCATTACAAGATGTAATTTTTACCTTTTGCCATGAATTACAAAAATTTACTGAAATAATACAGTTGTGTTCAGTAAATATATGTTTTAATAATATCTTTTCTAACCTAATCTTTTCATCTAACAGAACAATAAACATTTAAAAAACGACTTTTTTATGCGAAAACATTAAAAATATCTGCATTCACTGTTTTAATCATCTATTAAAACGGTATATTTTTTCTCAAAATGCAAATTAATTATTGCTGCTTGCTTTTTTATAATTTTAAGCAATATTAAATTCTATCGACAAAAAAAAACTTGACACCTTATAAAAATGTAAATAGAGAAGCTCTTAATAACACATCTTAAAATTAATAATTTTGCTTAACTTGCCTTGATAGTATTTTATGTTGATATGATACGAAAAGAAATACAAAAAAATATAATCACTCATTTTAGAAGTCTTTTTTTAAAAAAGAAAAATATTTTTTCCCCTTAATTTAGTAACGCATTTTTTCCCCTCAAGTTTTAATCCTAAGCTCGCTTCTTAATTTTAAGCAGACAGAAAAACTAAAATCTTTTTATTATAATGTACTGCAACGAAAGTTACTAAAAGGTCTCAGTAATTTTAAGGGTTTCCTTCGTAAAATCATTAAATTTTACGGCTTAGTTAACGTTATTACTCAAAGTCAGAAAACTTTCATTACGGCCCTCCTACGTCTTTTCAGGATTAAATTAATTGAATTCTGTTTAATTACTGAAATGCACCGTCCCGTTTTTAGCAAGTTCTAAATCTAATTGTCCTTAATTAAAGTCCACGTGAATAAAATGGAAGAAGAGCCCACTAGCATCTTTCACAAGAAAGCCATTCTGAATATATTATCCGGAATTGGATATTTTGTTCATTATAACTCATTTTTATAATTAAGTTAATGATTCTTCTTTTATGTTTTAAAAGTATTTCATATCATTATACATATTTTTATAAAACGCTAAATTCAGATATTTATTTACGAGCATGTAGTTTTATGAATGATCTCTACTTTTAATTTACGAGAATGTAATTTTATGAATATCTACCTTTTAATTTACGAGTATATAATTTTATGAATGATCTCTACCTTTCAATTTACGAGAATGTAATTTTATGAATATCTACCTTTTAATTTACGAGTATATAATTTTATAAGTTTTTCCTTTCAAATTTCGAGGTTTTTTTTGAATATCTACTTTTTAATTTACGAGTATATAATTTTATGAATGATCTCTACCTTTCAAATTACGAGTATGTAATTTTATCAATATATATCTTTTAAATTAAAAGTATGTTATTTTATGAATGATCTTTACCAGCGTTTCCCAAACTTTTTAAACTCACGAACCCTTTTTTAAAGTCAAAACTTTTTATAAAAATAACAAATTAAAAAAAAACATTTTGTTGAAGAATTATTTATTGAAATTATAGCTTTTGTTTCAAATAAAATTTTAAAAAAATAATGACTTGGATGAACTTGATGATGTCTCAATGTTTTTAAGTAGCAACCGCAAATTCCCACGAGGGCTAATTTTTAGTGGGTTTCTCTCTCTTTCTCTTTTGTGATGAGGTTTACAACGGCACTGAATCCACGTTCTACCAAATTGGAAGACGAGAAAGTAGTCAATAACTTTTATACAATAACCCATAATGCATGATACAGAATTGAGATCCGTTTTTGTAACCAGAATTTGTGGTATCCTTATTTAAAAATTGGTTTAAGTCCCTCATTTTGTGGGTATTTCAATAAGATTCTCCTGTATTAATATAGATTCATCTGTGTTTAGAATCTGAGCTAGTCCACGTGCAAAAGGCTTCAACACCCAGTCGGGAATATCCGAGTGAAGTATTGTTATTAATTTAAAATCCGTAAAAATAAAAATGGATCAAATGTTTTTTTTATATATTATACCTAGCATCACGGACTCTCTGACTGTGTTCATGGACCCCCAAATCAATTTTAGCTTTCCGCGAACCCTGGGGTCCGTAGGGAACACTTAGGAAACCATTGATCTGCACCTTTTGATTTACGAGTATGTAATTTTATGAATGATCTCTACCTTTCAATTTACGAGTAATTTTATGAGTGATCTATACCTTCATTGGATTATTATTTATTTGGTTCTTTACAAAGCAAATGCTCAAAAAAAAAAAATTAAATGATAATGCATAATTTAGCCAATCTTTATGTCCATAGATAAGAATATACTAAATTTCTCTACCTGCTAGACTGAGTATTAATGAATAAAAGTCAGAAAATATTTAAATTTATTTTATTAGATGGATAAAATTAGAGAAATAATGTGTGATTACTTGGTCCTTCATGTCTGAGAAAGCATTAGAAATTTTGTCATGTTACGCACGTATTTTGTCACGAAAAATTAATATTATAATTCTAAATAATTTCGTGTTTTCGGTCAAAAACAAATACTTTTATTGAAAAAGAAACAACTGAAAAAGTAATTTCTTAAAAATGGAATCGGCATTGTTTTTGTATCTACGATTACCAATCTGTGAACTGTGACAAATGTAGATGTATGATAAAACTTCAGTAATCTGTGAAAAAATTCAATCAACATTTATAATTTTTATTTTCTTTCATTTTTCATTATTTCCTGATTCTTTTTTATGTATCCAAGTTAAAATAGATGAAAACTTACGAATTGATTGATGGCAAATAATATTCAAGTGATGAACAATTTGTGACCTGCATACACAGTTTTTACCTCACCCTCTTTACCTTTATAAATATTTGTATATAATTTTAAATTCAGATGCTTGAAAAATTCATTTTAGAACGAATTTCATTTTGGAAAATATGAAATTTTCCTTCGGAATTTGAATATTTTCTACATATGGAAATTATAGTTCTGAGAGCTTATTCAAAATGCACTTTAAAAAATTTTCAAATGCAGAATATGGAACCTGCCCTAATAAATATGTTTAAAATTATTAAATAAGATTATTTGTTTTTATATTTAAATTTAAAATAATTGAGAAAACAAGAAAAATTTAGAACTATTGCTTTATTTATTGCATTAGAATTTAAATATTATATGTAAGTCTTTACTACATTCTGAATTAAATTATATTCACTCACCATTTTTTTTCTTCTTTTACTTCTTTTTAAAACCTTTTTATTATTAAGTAGAGCAATAATTTTCAATGCGCCATAACATGGTATGTTACGGGTATTCTTAAAGGTCATTAATCAAAACATTTGCTCTACAGCATGTTATAGAATCAATAATTGTTACCCACACACACCGAAAGACATTTCACTCGCTTCAAGCTTTTTCTGGGTTAGTCAGAATTTATAATTTCAATTACCGTAAAATCCGGCATATAACGCGCACTTTGAACACAAAAAATAAGATCGAAAATTAAGGGTACGCGTTATACGCCGGGTATAGAAACGATAGCTTTAAAAATAATTAAAAGCATGGACATAAAAAAAATTACTTCTAAATGCATCGAAACAACGTTTATTTAAAAGAAACGCCTTGCCTTATGAACAAGAACAGTTGTAGTTCTAGAAATATACTATTTTTTCAAAAGTCTGGGAATAAATTACTTCAAAACATAAAAACAATGTATACTAATATTTCAGATTTCTTCGTCAAAAAGGGGATGCGCGTTTTACGGCGAATGTACCTAAGAATTAAAAAATTTAGCTTGAAAGTAGAGGTGCGCGTTGTAAGCCGGAATTTACGGTAAATCCTTTATAAGTTAATTACGTTGGTATATGTATTTGTAAAAATAAATAAATGGGAGGAGAATTTGAATTAAGTATATAATTATAAATACTTGTTATCAAAACTCTATGTTCTTCTAAATCATCAACAAATACCTTAAAATCCGGCGTATAACGCGCACTTTCAGCGCAGAAGAACGGATCGAAATTTATGGGTGCGCGTTATACGCCGGGTATAAAAATGAGATTTACAAATTTTTAAAAAAATGAGTATAGAAAAAAATTAGACGTCTTCAAGTATCGAAATACTGTTTATTTAAAAAAAATGACGTATCTTATGAATTTAAAGAGTTGTAGTTCTATACTATTTTTTAAAGCTTGGAATAAAACATCAAAAAATGACTTAAAAACATAAGAAAATTGCACACGTATATTTCAGGTTTCTTTGTATAAAAGGTATTGCGTGTTATAAGGCGAATATACCAAAAACTAAAAACTGCAGCTTGAAAGTATAGGTGTATGTTATAAGTCGGATTTTACGGTATATTAATTATTTAACACTAGAAAGACTGAAATTTAGTATTTACCTATGTTGCCCAAAAGCAGTTAAAATGACTGTATTGTGAATGAATAATTAATGTGTAAAAAAATTTGTTTAAAATTCATTTTTAATATTTTTTATATTATTTACAGTCATATAAAAAGTTATTAGTAAATATTAACAATAAATAAAGTTTATTTCACTTGGGAAAAAATGCATTCTAAAAAAGTCTAAGAAGTTGTGTCATTATATACGTAATTGTTTCTCTAATTGAAATCAAAAAGCACAGTCAAAATGACTTCCTTGGGCAATCTAGTGTTAAAAGTAAAAAATTTCAGTCTTTTTATTAGATGTTTATAAGTATTAGTAAATAAATCATAAAATATTTTTAAAATTATTTTATTATAACAAATTATGTAAGCTACAAAAGTAAAGTTATACTATTAAATATGACTAAGAAATTAAGAAGTTAAATGAGACTGGTTTAAATATACATATTTGTTGGGGCAACTTATCTATACTTTTCGGCAATGTGGTTTCCCCACATTGTGTTGTCAGTTTTACTAAAAAATTTTAAAATGTTTTGAATGTTCTTGAAACAATCTAAAATTAATATGCTGCGTTCTTGCCTGTAGCAGTAATAAAAAATAAGTACGTTGAAGTAATGCCACTCCTTTTGGATTCTTAAATTTTCTTATTTCCACCATGGCAAATATCTGCACAACTTTTTTCAAATTAAAGGATTTCATATTTTATGTCAATTAACGGAAATATTGCTGTTCTGGTTTAATGTTTAAATGCTTATATCTTTTTAATGAAACCTATGACAATGATTCGTGAGATACATACATTTGAGCATTGAGTTGAATGCTCGTAAGATTTTAATTATTAATTCTTGCTTTTTTTATTATCTTTAAATGAGTTTGAATGAATTTTAACTCTTTAATTAACTTACATATAGTTTTAGAATAGTAGTTTTTGATATTTATCCACCTTTACGAAAAATGTGGTTATCTTTAATAATGACTGGATATTATTAAAAAAAACTGGACTTGTTATCGTTAACTTAATCCTAATATATTTTTATATATTCTGCGCGTGATATTTGGGATTAGAACCAATACATCGTTAATCGTATTGTAAAATATGCATTTACGCAGATTTCAAATACGAAATATTAAAAGCATTGCGCAGATGTAATGATCATAAATCCTGCAAAAAAGCTTTTTTTTTGTAAAACAAATAGTTAATGAACCCAGTTTGAGTATGACTAGTTTGTTATATCTCTAAAAAATTTTGATTTTATTTTTTATAATGGGGGTTAAAGTCCTTTTTTTGGGGAATTTTTTCCCGTTCAATTTTTTGAGACCCCCATGATTTAAATTTTATAAGAGAGAGAAATTTCAAATATTTTGCGTTAAAAATGTCTTAAATAAATTAATGTAATTGCAATAAAAAAAGAATTAACTAATTTTGCAGTGGCATATATTTAAGAAAGACTTATTGTAATTTAATTATCACATAAATTATAAAAAAGAAATATATATAACTCAGAGTTTCATCAAAAACGATTGCTAATTTAAAAAGTTACATGATTTATGTACAGAATTTGATTCGAATAAATATATCGGATATAATAAAATAAGATATGAAGACATACTTACAAGACTTGACAATATTAAATGCTTAAAAAATCTTGTGAAGTAAGTAATGAAAGTTCGCAATATTTTTAGGTATGAAAATAAATAAAATATTAAATCAAAATGTTGAGAGATGTTTACTCAACTAAAAGCTTTTTCTATTTACCCGGATTTTCACGCAAAGATGACATCTTTGATAACAGTTCCACGCAATTTTCCACGCAGAGTGAAACAGCTGTAAAAGCAATAATCTTAGTTGTGAGTGTGTGCTGACAAGCAGTAGCCATCGTTATTTAATGTTTTATTCATGAATTTCCATTAAATTTACGACTTTTCCGAAGCTTTTAAAATACCTAATTTTACGACTTTGATTGACGATGATCAGTTCTATATTCAGCTGCTTTTGAAAAAAAATAACACTGTATCAACCGAATTTGTAACGAAACGGTCTTAGAAAGCACGTGCATTGCATTGAAAATTAGGCAAGTCAAATTTGGAAAAAAAATAATCATACGCCTAAAAAATAAAAAGTTGATTAAAGTTTTCATCATTTTTAAGCATAGAGGGGGGAGTAATGGTAAAAAACAAATTTTTTATTTGTATAATTAAATAGAAATATGTTTTATGTTTCTCAAATTTCACAAAATTCTTCACAAATGTTTTCTAATATAATGGAAGTCTAACATTTGGGGAACTTTGTAAAACTATTGGCGGTAACTTTTGTAATTAATTTAGGGAAACCAAATTATGAATACTAAACTAAATGCATAACAATTTGTCTACAAAATGAAAAAAAAACCTAGTTTCTCTAAGACAAAAGTTCCATGTTAGTTTACAGTGAATGAAAAGTGGTTGGAGTCTTCCAACCAAGTGTCTAATATTAACTCTAAAATGATCTGTGATAATTTGTTACTACATAACTTGATATACTCTTTGACTTATTTCAATGATTATAGTTTGACTTACTTTTGGTTTCCATTGTGTTTAATGTAAGCAATATAAAATCAAAGCCTTTTCTTTTAAATCAATGCAAGATTATAGTTTGATTATTTCTGATAGTAATTAAATCAAGAAAATATGTAAGAAATTAACTGTCAAAAAATTAACTATGATTAAAACCACAAAAATAAGCACATACTAAGATTACATATCCAAATGCACTCAAAATGTTACATTTGAGCTTTTTATCAAAATTTAAAGCATATGATTTTATGTTCCCTGAATTCTCAATATCTTCGAAAATCAATCACTCACGTACGATATATGTGCTCTCCACTGGCGTAGTTAGTCCTGAGTGGGCCCTGTATCAAAATTCCTTGGAGGCTCTTTTGGCGGCCCATTAATATTTTAAGATTGTTGTGATTACACGTGTTTGGGCCCCTTTAGCTTGGGGGCCCCATGTCATTTATTCGGTTGATACAGTGGTAGCTACTCCCTAGCTGATTTTACAATTTGAATGAAGAACTAAAGGAAAAGTTTGTACTAATAAAAGAATTTGTGTGCGCTCTCGTTGTAGCAAAAAGAAGAAAAAGAATGAAAAGCCCAACAGCCTTGCAATTTGGGAATCCCATATCATTGATACGGCGGTAGTTACGACCCTGGTGTTCTCTCTCTCTCTTTAAATCTTTTAAAAGCAATCATATATTTTTTTCCATTAACTAGCCTTAATTTTGTTTTATAGCCTCAAACTATTTTGATTTTAATAATTAAAATTGAAATATCTTTCCAACAACATACCTTTACAATTTTGTCTTACTCATTTTAAATTATTTTGAACAATTTTTTTAATATTTTTTTTTTTTTTTTTTTAAGTTTAAAACTTTTTTACAAGTCTGAACTACATGAATTACATTGAAATTTCCTTGTTAAGATCAGTCTGAAAATTTTTTTGAACAAAAGAAGTTGTAGTTTGAAGTGTATTATGCATGTATTATGTGCTCCTTTCATTTTTCATAATTTAAAACATTTGAGACAATCATTTTTTTTTTCTTGTTCTGGTTTTGGACACATATTTGGAGAATAGCCAAATATCACTATGACACTTGGAATTGTTTTAGTGTCGTTTTTTCTTATTCCAGATGGTGTAACTTGCCATTTCCATAAAACAAAACAATCACTAAAAAATCTAAAAATAAAATAGGATTTCTTAAAACTTCTTCAACAGTAAAATTTAAGCAATAAAGAATCATGACCTAGAAGGTAGATCAGCCTTGCACAATGACAGCTAGAAAGACTTTCCGGTCCTGTTGAAAAGTAAGACTTGATGTGGCCACTTCAAAAGCGTGACAAAGCCGTCTGCTGATTCATAGGAATATCAACCTTTTGACACTATTTTTCCAAAATACCAAGAGTGAGCTGGTGGTACTGTCCTAGGTGCGTTTAATTACATGCTTTTAATAGATCAGATTTCAATAAAAGTTGTCAGCAGTGGCATTCTTGGCCAAACTATCGACTGTCTCGTAGTATTCAATCCAGTATCAGAGCGGACTTATTGAAAGTGCATAGAGTGTCTAGAAGAAAGCCTGACCACAAGATCGAGAATATTTAGGCTTGCTGCCCTAACAGTTGTCCAATGAGAAAGGTGATGTATAGAAGCACGGCTATTCGTTTGTGTCCAAATGTCTCTGAAGGCAAGTTCAGAAGCCGTGTCAATGAATTGAGTTCCTTAAATTGCAATTAATTAGACTGAAAACAGAACAGCAGTTATTATTTCTAATCTTTATGTCTAATGTACGTCAGGTGTCTCAGTATGCACGCCACTTCCAAAATACCACCGTCACCCAGGTGCTATTCAGTATTATCAGTATAGATTTCCATTGAATGAGGGATGCCCTGGATTGCCTCCAGAGCCATATGTCTAATAAATTCTAGTACATCTGACCTTTGACACACCCTGGTCAATAGTTCAGTCTAAAAGTGGATTGATCACACTCAAACCTACAACAGGAAAAGGGCTTTAAGGAGTGAGGTTCCACATAACCAGAAAACAAGCCCATATCACCTGATAACGTAAAAACTGTGTTTCTTTAACCACATGTTATTTCGCAAGAATGGAGTTAGGTAGAGATTCTGTGCTGATTATTGTAGCAAAATAGCGTATTGTGTAGTATTTTACCAGGCTAATAGCTTCTTCTAAATAAAGTGGTGGTAAGTCACTTATACAATACAATATTATTAGGGAGCGTATTACTAAGGCCAATAGTTATTATTGCTGTGTTGTTTGCACTCGTTCAAGTTTGTTTAAATTAGCTTCAGAGGCACAAAAATAAACTGGAAAACCATATTACAATATTGGCCTTACCACTGAGATGTAGGTTGTTCTCAGGGTTAGTCTGCGCGCCCCAGTCACGCATCCGAAAATATATTTGAGAATGTTGTCTTTTTCTGCACCTAATCCTCTATGTGTCTGTTACTCATTATCTCTCGCTCCAAAATTTAACCCAGGTATTTGGCATTTCTTATATAATTTAATTGATTGCCATTCATAAAACAGTTGGTTGATAATTACAGAGATGTCTATTGGTGGTGAAAAAGGCATCCTTTGAGTTTGAGGCTTTGAAAATCAGTTTTTGCCATTCAGCAAAGGCACAAGTCTCAGGAAGTTCAGAGTTGAGGTTAGTCTCTATTTTTTATGGTCGAAATCAGCATATCAAAGCATTATCATCGGCAAGAGCCCCAAATTTTTTTTAATTTCCTCCCAAACCAATAGGGCTCTTAAAATTTTCAATATTTGATACCCAATATTCAATAAAAAATTTCATTGCGCCCCCCCTTCCAAACAATAACAATGTATTGAATTCAATAATATATCTTTGACTCTAAGGCTACACTAAGACTTGCCCTTTGTTCCCCCGGGAATATAAACGTCCACCAGCCAAAGAATGGGTCCCGAGCGTATATAACGACTTTCCCAAACACGATCCTTTTTTGTGCACATATCCGTAAAAAATTTTCGAAGGTTTGGGAAAGCAATAAAAAGGGCATTTACAGGTTTGGAAGGATTTCCTTAAAAAATTTGCATTTATTCCCCTCCCCCAAAGCATCATAAAATGCGGCCTAAGTGGAAAACTGGATTCCGGAACGAATAAGGGAGCTTTTTTTAAAAGACAGTTAAGGATTAATAATAAGCTGGGGTTTTTAAGACAAAGGAAAATTTTGATATAATTTTTTATATGGCAAACCCAATTTAATTTTTTTTTTTTTCTTAGTATTGTTAAATTAACTACAAAAAATACGTTGTGCAGTACTGATACATTTATAAATGTAAATGTGTGTATTTTTTTATCATGTCAGAATGTATTTTGCTTGTTTAACTTCCCTAAATTAATATTTTTTTAAAAATAATCTCTTGCTATATTGACTTTACTATGTGCTTGTGTCCTCCTAGTAGAATTATCACGCCCCCTAGGGGGGCACGCCCCACAGTTTGAGAAACGCTGCAGTAAGGAATTGTTACTGAATGGATAAAGGGTGCAGAAATACACATTATAGTAACTAATTTACAATTCAATTAATTTAATCTTCGATTTTAATTCAATCTTAGATTGCGGTTCCATCAAAAGACAATTAAGATATTTCTTGCAGAAACCAGAATGTAAACCACCTTCTCAAGCTCCCAGTGATACTATGATAAATGATAACAATAAAGAAGTAACATCCTTTACAATAAATCCAAAAAACAAAAATTTATTTTTTTTCCTTGGACCGACTAACGTTGTGAAAAGGAGCATTTTTTATTTAAAAACAAGTGTAGCGACATTTAGTAATTTTTCTCTGTGTCCTTAAGCGAACACAACTTTAAAACGAAGAAGTAACTTTATATTTACAGTGAAAATAGTTTAATAAAACGGCGGGCCAAAATTTTTCCGATTAAAAAAATTTTTGTTAAAAAAAATTTAAAAAAAAAAAAAACAAGAAAAATTTTTGAGTATATTTTTTTCGATGTTATAAATGTATACGCTGTATTTAATAAAAATCAATGTAACACAAACATTCACAAAAAAATGAAACTTAATACAAAATTTTTAAGTTTTTTGAAAAACAAAACATGTATTGAGTTTTTGAAAAATGATATTTTACTTTTCGTCCCCTTAAAAAGGCCCCTTTAAAAAATAACATTTTTCATAGGGGGTTTATTTTGATGATGTGGGGGCAGGAGCCGATACTCAATCTTGCCGTGGTATCTGCATCAATGAATTTTTGATTTGAACTAACTCCAAAATGTCTTTTGCCATAATTGGATCAATACAAACATTGTCATCATCATCTACTGCAATGAATTTTTCCGATAATACACAAAGGGCCCCGGGTTTCCGTATTTTTTCCCTTTTTCCCAAAAAGGGGAAATTTTTTCGTGTTAATTGTTTAAAAAAAAAATTTTATAAAATACCAAAATTGTCGGGACCGCCGTACTATTTCGTGTTAACCTTATTTCGTTCTAAGCTTTTTCGCGTTATACGCGTTTCACTGTATTTTATTTGAACTGAAAAATACCATTTCCTTCAAAACATAACATTAGGGAATATAGTTTGCTAAACATAAATTTTGGTGAGTAATGACAAAAGTTATATTAATGATTCCTGTGTGATAAATTAAGGGAGAGAACCATAACTTAGTGCAAATATACTTGCTTTCTTTCATCTAGCGTAAATGTGAACTATATTCTATATTTCATTTTTTTTTCGTGCCTTAGACTTCCTTTGATACTAATATACGTTACTGTCTTAAGAATCTAGTGGGAAATTTAAATTTTTATTAAAATAATTTGAATATGATTTTTTTTGATGAATATTTGTGGCTGAAATGAATGGAAAAAGAGTGGGGTAAAAATTGACAGAATACGTTGAAACTTTGGAAAAATTACTTTTCTAAATACATGTTCTCTAGCAGAAATAGCGAAGAATGAAGAGCATTTATTCATAATTAGAAAATAAACAAAATAATGGTTTATTGTAATGAATTATTCAGTATATATGCTACAGAACTTAAAAAAAATTTTCGACCAGTTTTCAATATTTTTTTATAAACTGTATTAGAATTGACTGAAGACTACCTTTTCCGTGGTGATCATCTACTTAAGTATTATGTTCATCTCGTGTACAATATTAATTTGACAAATATACAGTAATTATATAGGGTTACATTAATTGATCCTTAATAAAAAAATTTGTAAATCAACAAATTCATTCTGCCTTATAAATCAAGAAATTAGAGGTCATTGACAACACCCCTTAATTATATTTTATTATTCCTTCCTTATAAATGTTTGCTAAATTTTTTGCTAATTGCTAGACAAGATCTTGACTCAAGATCAAGACTTAGATGAAATTTCCTGATTGAAAAACTTGTTTGAATTGTTAACACTCATTCTGCATTTATTGTAAACTAACTGGTATCCCCGTTCTTCGCACGGGTGAACTGAAAAATTAAACAATACAGATTGAAGGATAAAGAAGTTTTTAATGAGTTAATTTTACGTGAATTGCAAATTAAACAAAAAAAAGTTTTTTGCATATCTCAGCTGAACAAAAAAAGAATGAAAAACACCTTTGTTAACCACTTTTTTTAAAATTATAACTCCCCGTAACTCTCTTGAGGGTCGATTTTTGAAAATATCTTCCTAAGCTGATCTCTGCTCAGCAAAAGTAACACATTGTTACAAATTTTGTGTAATGAACGCTTCAAATAGTGTAAATAATTTATATCTGAAAGTGTAATACATTAATATTACTTTCTGTTATATTTATTTTATGTTAAAATTGTAATATTCGCAGGCAACGCTGTTTCTTAATTTATAATGGCGATTCAATGAAAAACATAACGAAATGTTGGCGATAGAGTTAAGTTGGCAAATGTATAGCTACTTTCATGGCTCGAGCTTTATTAGAGCCTTGGGAAAGCTTACGCTTTCGCGGCATAATTCTTTGTAGGTACTTTTTCTACACTTCCAAAAAGTACAGTGACCGCGGTTACCAAGTGGTCAAAGTATCGGATTGTGGCTGGCCTTATCACGAGTTCGAGCCTAGTACTACTACCCTTTATTTACCGCATTATGATTTCCAGCAGTTTTTTTCATGCAATATTTTTTTTGGATCACTACATTGAAAATTAAGGCATATACATAAACAAAATACTCAGTTTTGGGAAATTTAATCCGTTAGAGTTAATTAATTAATTAAAGATAATCAACTGTAAAAATATTTGTACACACTATTCACTTAAACTAAATAGTCAAATCGTTTTCTAAGGTCTTCATTAACACAAAAACAATAAAGCACTTGAATTTTGACATTAATTATTTTTTCGGGACAAAAATGATAATCTTTGCAATCCGCTGAAAACGCAATTTCTGCAACAAAACTATTCGCCTTCCCTGCTAAAATACTCATCATAGAACCCGTGCTGCCATGTATCTTGGAAGAGTGGATTTCAAAGAATATTCCTGCTAAGTGGTGTGGTGTGGTAGTTAGGAGAAAGGGGTGCCAGCTCAGGTGTCGTCAAAATTACGGTTAAAAATTATGTGGTCCGTCGCCAAAAGCCCTCGTGTAGCTGAACGGTGCTACGTTAATATTCCCTAACTCACTCCAAAAAATACAGTACAGTAGTTATTATTATTTTTATACTTAAAAAATGCAATATCTGTCTATTCAATTAAAATTATAGCGTAATGACACTAACTACAAACCACAAACAAATTATGCAAATTTTTCCAAATGATGTAGTGTGAAAGACAAAGTTTATCTACTGTAAGTACCAGAAGCGATAAAAGTGTTTATTTTGATATAAGGATCAATTTGTTACTACCAAATGAGCATAATAACAACATATAAGAAACGAGCATAGAAATAAATTATTAATTTTTATTGTATGTTTGGTTCACTATTTTGGTGATAATGGCTTACACGTGTAAAAAATCAATAGTAGCTATTCAAATAAAGAGAGATTTAAAACAACCTCTCCCTTTAAAGCTTAGTTTTATTCTGAAATACAAAAAATAGGGATTACACTGATCAAAGGAATAAATTGAAAGCTAGCGACTGGCTTAGATAAAACAAAAAGGGTTTCTTCTCAAATAAAAGATAAATATATGCTGTCGTGGGGTTTTTTTGCAGCGCACCTCAGAATTGCTTGCAGATGGCAGCAATTTTTCCTACTCACTTGACAATTATCGTTATATTTTGGACACTTCACACAATATCGTTATAAATTACAGTCTATGTGTTATTCTGATGTATAAGATATATTATTGTAAAGTTTCATTAAAATCTATTCAGTTGTTTTTGCGTGAAAGAGTACCAAACATCCAAACAAACTTTCGCGTTTATATTATTAGTAAGGATATATCCACTGACAAACTACATGCAATTCCAAAAACCATCAACATTTTTGATAAGGATTAGATGCCACATACGCTTATTGCTTTATTGCTGCAGTGTTGTGGCCGTTTCTACATGCATCGTATGTGTAACATTATGCGTAACTCACTTATATTGCTTAATATCTTATTAAAAATAACAAGTACATTTATGGACTTTAAATATGAGGAACAGAATATTATAAAAGTTGTACTCACCACTTTAAATGTTTAAAAGATCGAAAAATAAGACTGATTAAAGACGATTAAGTTAGATAAATTCACGAGCCACACTCAATGTTTTACCAGACTCTTCACACAAGTGGCTCGAAATTGCCCTCTATTGACGCATAAAAGTACTATTAACAAACTGGCATCTTCCCCCGAATTACCTTATATAATTTTAGGTTGGGGAAAAAGAAATCCATTATTTTTGTATGAAAATCAAGAATTTATTTAACATGCTTCCGATTTTCCGATTTGCGTCAAATATGCACAGTTTTGTTGTATAATTTGTTGCCATTTTAAAGGTAGCTTCATAATGCCTTTCTCATAGAAGTCTTGGTCCTTATTGGCGAAAACATCTAAAAATCGATTTTCACAATCTTCTCTTGATCCCAATTTCTTATCACTCAGGAAGTTTTGCAATGCGAGAAAAAGGTGGTAATCGCTTGGTGCCTGGTCTGGACTATATGGTGAATGCATTAAAACTTCCCAACCAAGCTCCCAGAGGTTCTGGCGAGTCACTACAGAAATATGTGGCCTGGCGTTGTCCTGATGGAACACAACACCTCTTCTGTTGGCCAATTCTGGCCATTTCTGGTCAATCGCTAGCTTCAAACGGTGGAGTTGTTGACAGTAGAGATCTGAATTTAGTGTTTGGCCATGCGGAAGCAACTCCTAATAAATTATTCCTTTCCAGTCCCACCAATTAGTGGTGGTTTGGCCACCATTTGAGCTGCTTCACCACACTTTGACCACGATCGTTTTCGCACAATATTGTAGTATGGGACTCAATTCTCATTCCCAGCCACCATCCGTTTAAGAAATGGGTCGATTTCATTCCGTTTGGTCAAGGCTTCGCAGATGGAAATTCAATCCATCATGTTTTTTGGTGTTAATTGGTGTGGCACCCAAACATGGAGCTTCTTTTTGAATCCAACTTTGCGCAAATGGCTTAAAACTGTCTTATGGTCGATCTTTAGCTCCTGGGCGATGCTATGACTACTAACATGCCAGTCAACTTCGATTATTTCTGTGATTTTATCGACATTTTCGTCGACGGGCCTGCCTTTTCGAGGTGCATCTTCAACATCAGAAATACCTGAACGGAATCTACGCAAAATTGCACGTAATTAGCTGTTACAGTATCGGTACCATAAACACCATTCACAGTTTCAGCCACTTGGCTTGCATTTTCACCTTTATCAAAGAAAAACTGTAAAAAGAACCGAATTTTCTCTTTGTTGATTTCCATTTTTTTAACACCCTAACTCACAACTGAATGGACCAAACAAAAAAAAAGGCAAAATAATTTTTTTAGTGTGAAATGTCATCTTGACAACGAGCATAAATTTGAAATTGTTTGATTGATACTTCACGAGATATCGACACTACAGCCATCTACCGAAAAAATAATGGATTTATTTTTCCCCAACCTAATATATGCTAATTATGTTTAGCAAGTTCAGTTTACTTTCAAAAAATTTTTCAAATTCTTTAAGTACGATTTTTTTAAAAATAAGTGTTTTTATGTGGACACAAACCGTTATTTTCCAGTACAGTAAATTCACAAGGTTCTAAAATAGAACATCTTCTCAGTGAAGAGTATTAACTCCATTTCTCACACAATATAATGCAGTAACATTCGAAAAGTGCATAGTTTACACCACGTCACAAATCGTTCTCTCCTTTCTAAGCCACTCTCATTCCCTGGGTCCCCTTTTGGTCAGTGACCTCACCACCCTCTTGATAGTGAGGGAATTGTTCATTGGATTGAAATGGGGCTGGACTTTGAAAATAAAATGTACACAGCTGCTTGTTACAACTTAACAAAACATTTTTCAAAATTAAGCTTTCTTGTAATTACAAAGTTTATTTTAGTTGTACTTTGAGGATGTCTTCATGCTTTAAGTATAATTAGAGTTTTCTAAGCTAAAGGAAAATAACACAGCATATTGGGCAAAACTACAAGCACATTTATGAATACAAAATCAAAGTTTTAAATGTTTCTCATTTTGAGATAAATTTTATTTTTTATGTAATTTTTTTATGAATTTTGAAATATTTGTATCGTTATTGCCAAAGTGCATTCATTAATTTAAAATTTATATACAGATATTTTAAATAAGTTTCTACTGAAATATAACAGATATGATTTCCATAGCAATCTTTTTTAGATGATTTCTACTTAAAGTGCATATTTTATCTATTATCTTAAGATATTCTACTCAATGTAAAGAATATGTAAAAATTTAAAATCACGATTTTATTTTTTCGGTGAAGATTTATAATATTTAATAAAAATTTGATGTAATTGAAATAAAAAGTGTAAAATTATTCAGAGATCATAAAAAGAGTTTTGCCTGATTTTATTTGTTGAAAAAATTTATCTTGATGTTATTTAAGCAGAAGACGACATTCTGAGACGAGCCACGTGGAAACTAATTTATCAGACGACGGAAGATTTTAGGTAAATATTAAAAATCTTATGTGTAAAATGAATAAACGAATTTTATTACACTATAAATTTGAGGAAAGTGGATGCGTCATGTATGAATCATGAATAAAGCATTAATGCAAATATTTATATATTTTATTTGTGTCAAAATATGAAGTTTGTTTTCTCAGCTAATGCATGTTTCTATTTGATCTACAAAATAAGGACACTTTTATAATAAAATTGTAAACCCCGTAGATTCTAGAAATCGAATTTTAGTAAAAATTATTTTTATTTTACAGGAATCAAAGCAGAAAAATCTCGATTAATCCTTTATAATCTCAAAATATGATAAATATGAAAATTTCAATAATAATAACCAATTTTGTTCAGAGCTTTGAATATATATTATTTAAAATAATAATAAAACTTTGTTTCATTCGCTTCCTAATAACTTATGAAACAAAAGTTCAAACTAAAAATGAAAATGTATAATCAGCAATAAATAATTACAAATATAGTATGAAGGAAAAAATTTTCAAAAGTTTTTTTCTTTTTAACAATTGAGAAGGAAAGAGTATAAATAGCTATATTAATTAAAAAATTCAATGCTCTCAAATTTCTCTACATATTAGAAAATTGTATTAAAATATGTTAGAGAAGTAAGTGAATTATATACACCTTTGTTATAAATTTTAATATATCTCTGAAAAAATATAATTATGAGGATAATTTAAATTATTTAAACTCTTTAACATAAAAATAAAGGAAAATTAAACTTAAGCCTTGAGACCAAAACGTTGTTAGAACATTAAAAGAGAATAAAAATAGAGGAAGGGATTACTTCAAAAATAGAAGATCGTCCTCTTTCTAATCTTGCAATGGTTGACAAAACCTTCAGTATATCAAATCATTGGATCTTAAAGGTTGATATTCGTTTGAAAATAAAGACAAAAAATGAAATACGAGAAAATGCATTAAATACAAAAAAAAAAGAATGTTTCGAAACTTAAATTCCAGGATATACTTTAATCTTCTGAAGCTAGAATTCCAAGAAATTCTTTTCTAAAAGGCTTTTAAACACGATTTGTCAAGAGAAGAAATAAGGCCTTCCGACTATTTTTGAGCACAAGAATAGTTGGATAATGCGTTAAGAGAAAATAAGTTATTGAGGAACAAACATCGTGATCCATTTTACTGGAAATTGAAGTTTTGTTACTGATAAAGCAGTTATCCTTTGTCAACACACTAAAACTCTTAAGTTAAGGAATTTTTGTTTTTTTAACAGTTTTACAACTGTAGTATGAACTGTGAACTTTTTTAAACATAAAAGTATCTCTAAAATTGGAATGCAATGATTGTATTAAATCCTGTGATAACCAATATCTACTCCAGTTTAAACAAACTGACTCTTTATTTTTATCTTACGAAGTATTAAATAGCTTTCTTAATATTTTCTTATCTTTAAAAATTCTTACTAATATTATAAATGTGAAAGTATGTTTGGATGTTTGGTCCTCTTTCACCCAAAAACAACTGAAGGGATTTTAATGAAACTTTACAATAATATAGCTTATACATCAGAATAACATATAGACTATAATTTATAACGATATTGTGTGAAGTCTCTAAAATATAACGATAATTGTCAAGTAAGTAGGGAAAAATTCTGCCATCTGCAAAAAATCCCAAAAGGATATATCTGTATCTTTTATGTGGGAAGCAAAACTTTCCTGTTTTGTTTTGTCTACGCCAGGAGCCAAGAACTGCTAAGGCTTGAACAGGCGGAACGTGAGGTCGATTACAATTTTAACATAAAATAAATGCAACAGAAAGTAATAGTAACGAATTACACTTCTAGATATAAATTATTTACACTATTTTAAGCGTTCATTACACACAATTTATAACAATGAGTTTCTTTTGCTGAGCAGAGATCAACTTAAGGTGTTTTCAAAAATCGACCCACAAGAGAGTTACGGGAGTTATAAATAAAAGAAAAATCCTTTTTATCAGCTATTAGATCGATCTACAGACATAAAATTTAACAAACATGTTTTTTTGTTTTGTTTAGCTGATATATGCAAAAAGCTTTTTTTTTGTTTAATGTGCAATTTAAGTAAAATTAACTCATTAAAAAAACTTCTTTATCCTTCAATCTGTATTGCTTAATTTTTCAACTCACCCGTGTGAAGAACGGGTACATCAGCTAGTTACAGATATTTTTATTGTAACAATTATTATTGTGAATTATATGGATCAGGTGGTTTTGAGTGGCTGGAGCGTAGCTGTCACCACGCTCAGACCCCACGAGGTCTGTCGCGACGAAAATCGTATGTGACATATTCTGCTTCAGTTTGAATCTTGAACTTGGCTTCTGCATAACTAGGTGTGCCTTTGTTTTTTTACTGGATTTTTTTCCCAAATATATTTCAATCTAATATTTTAACTTGATAATCTAATTTGTTAAAGCATATTAAGTTTTATTTTATTGAAGTTTATCTAATGTTACCAATAAATCTAGGAAAAGACACCGTTAGACTCAAGAATTATTTGAATAGCATCACACACACGCACCAGTATTATTTTTTAATTATGTGTATTGTTCAGCAAGTTAATATTTGACAAATTCTGAAAAAGGTTTTTATTTTATTATTATTTTTATTCTCATTCTATGAGCTTTTTCAGTTTTAATCTGTTGCCCCTGTAGCCTGGTGGTTATGATCCCGAACTCGTGCCTGGTGAGTCATGGGTTCCAGTCCTGCTGCCATTAAAACTCATCGTATTGAAGGGGCTGGTGAATTTTAGATCTGTCGAGCTGAATGTCCATCCATTGGAATGGTGTGATAGTTTAGAGAAGGGAATAGCCAGCTCAGGTGTCGTCCTCGTCACTTGTTCGAGGCTAGAATTACGAAGTTCGTCGCCAATAGTCATTTTGTTGCTTTATAGTGCGACATTAATGAACACTCATGTGAACCACTTCAGATTCCACAGACATCAGCTTCTCTACACGACGGCTAACTTTCACTTATTAAGTGTTTATCAGTTTTTTTTTAAGTCATAACTTCTTTAGGCTCTTTTTGTTGATTGATTGATTGAATATTAACGTCGCACTGTTCAGCTACACGAGGGCTTTTGGCGACGGACCACGTAATTTTGAACCATGGTCAAGTGACGTGGACGACACCTGAGCTGGCACCCCTCATCTAACTACCACACCACACCAACGGTCTTTTTGTTGAAAGGTGAACTTAAATGAAGCGTCAGCTTCGGGTGCGTTACAGTCATTCGGCTCTATCGGAAATCATGCTCGGGTCGACAACGGGCGTTTAGTTTTGAATTGAAAAATTTTTAGGCGAGTGGTTTTTTTAGTAAACATTTCATGGACACTTTTTCAGGTGAAATTTTATTTTCTTTGTTTAAATATTACTGCCATGCAGTTCAGTTTCACTCAACTTCAGTGAGTGAACGCGAGAAAAGCAAGCGATAAAAAAAATTATTCTTGTGTATGAGATTGAAGATACGAAGAAACGAAACGGGAGCTATTTTTGTCAATACCTACACTATTAGCTCGCACTCTCTATATATTTATTTATTTATTTATCTTGGTGGAATTTTCAATCGTTAATAAAATACATTTTAAAGCGCTCAATTGAGCTGAAATTTTATATACATGATTATTTTGGATGACAATACAATAATTTAATGATAATTAATAAAAATTAACGGATTAAAACTAATTATTTAAAGAATTACAAATACACAGCCACTTTGGCTTCATTTTTGGCGACTTAGCGACCTTTTGGCGACTTGTGTTAAAACTTGAAAAGGTTTTTTTTCTCACGTTTTAAAGCATTCAGTTGAACTGAAATTTTACAAACACGATTGTTTTGGATGACAATACGATACTTGGATGATAATTAATTAAAATTAAATATCACTTAATGTTGTGATTCTGTCATATGTATACACATATTTATATTATTTATAACTATTTAATAAAAAGTAGCTGAAATAAAATATTTCTTTGTTGATCTAAGTAGAAATGGACTTAAAATTTTTTTTTTTATTACTTGTTATATAGTAAAAAGAGCATTTAAGCAGAAAAATGGGCAAAAAAATAAATAAAATGTGAAATTTTAATGAAGTTAACTGGCGAGAAAGTTGCCAATATTTTGGTTTATGCTAGTGATGACAACTAGATTAAGAGAAAATAAAAGCATTAATTATGAAAGAATACGAAACCACTCCTTTTGTTTGCTTAGAGATTTTAAGAAAAGTAATTGGCTCTCAAGGCATAAGTTTTCCTAGCCTTACATAGTTTCCGGTTTTATATAAATTATATAAACGAGCCTTATACGTATTATCGCAACGATATTGGCTACATTATATGAAAGGAAGCATATGGTTGCCAATTTAGCCGATACGCGCACATGGGGAATCAGGGTGGCGAGTTATCTTGAACGTTGGCATTGTTGCGATAGCACGCGTAAGTATCACATAAACATATATATTATATAAATCTAATCTACATAAGTAATTTACATATAAAATTTTTTAAATAATTAGACTAACTGACCTTTAAATCGTATATACTCAAATATAAATATATAAGGATGCATAATCATTTAAACATTGCCCTTTAAAGAAAATGAATCGGAATAAACAACTTCACCGATGAATGGTCACAAAAAAGAGAACTAATTAACGCCCGTATGCGAAAATGTCGTAAAAGAAAACGTGGTACATCCGAACAATTGGATTCTCTTACCCAGAATAAATTAGAAGTTTTCACTCTTATCGTATGGTCATAAGCACACGCACATTTTTTTTCTGTATGAATTCCTCTTTTACATTTTTATATATATTCCATCTCTTTCTCTTTCTTTAAATAATTTAATTTTGTAAAAGGGGCCTATAAAAATTTTAAAAAAGTCAGTCATAAGGGAAATGAAAACAATGAACACAACGTCCTAATACTCTTTTCCAATTAATGAAATAAGATTCATGGTTAAGGACATCTGGGTGATTTTATCTAAATTTTAAATTGTATCAAAATATAACAATTAACAATAATTTTTCAAAAACTGAAGTTAAACTGATTTGAATTTAATAACTAACTTGAATAAATTTTAAATTGAAGTATTAAAAATAATATTTTTGATTTGGTGTTAGACTGGGGTTATTTATTTATTTATTATTATTTTTTTTGTTTTGCCAAAATGAATCGTAATTAGCGTATTGAAATGGATTGCTGGTGAGGAGTACACATCTCTGTCTCTCACCTTTATATATCTTAAAAACAAACTGCGTAATAATTTAATAAAAATTTTTTAAATAGAAAAACTTGACTGAAATGTTATCTCATATATTTAAAAATAATGCATAATCACTTTAAAAAATTCCCCTTTAAAAGAATATAAAAAAATAAACAATTCACCTGAAGGTCAAAAAAGAAAACTTTATTTTCGCCCGTTTCAAAAAAGTCCAAAAACTTACATAAGAACAATTTGATTCTATGACAGAACAACAATATTAAGTGGCAACCACATTTTTGTTAAATTTTAAAGTATCGTATTGTCATCCAAAATAATCATGTATATAAAATTTCAGTTCAACTGAATGCTTTAAAATGTGAGAAAAAGAAACCTTTTAAAGTGTTGACACAAATCGTCAAAATGGTCGCTAAGTCGCCAAAAATGATACCAACGTGGGTGTATCTGTAATTCTTTGAATAATAAGTTTTAATCAATTAATTTTTATTAATTATAATTATATTATTGTATTGTCATCCAAAGTTATCATGTATGCAAAGTTTCAGCTCATTGAGCGCCTTAAAATGTATTTTATTAACGATTGAAAATTTGAGCAAGATATATATATATAGGAGATTGAGAACTAAAATAGTACAGGAATTGAAAAAGAGATATATAAAAGAGTGATACATAATTATCTCTCACTTCAACGCAATCTCTTTCACAGCTACTTGTACGAAACTTCTAACAGTGTAGTTCTCTGCTAGAGATTGCAATGCCGGTATAACGGATACCGAATACCGGTATTTTCGATTACAATTTTGAAATACCGGTATTTGCAAGTTTAAATACCGGTTTTTCGGTAATTACTAGAAATTTTTTTTTTCTTCTTAAAATTGTCTCCACTATATGCTCAGGGATCACCAACATCGCAAAATAATATACGTTTTAATTTTTGTGTTTCCTAACGGGCGAAATTACTTAAACTGTGAATACAAAGTTGTATCGTACAGTCAAGAGAAGTGATAAAATATGTGAATCATCCTTAGAGCCGGGCCAAAAATATCCTGTTACAGCTCAGATGAATTTTGCACACGCTCAGGATTCGTAGACTGATATTCATATCTGTGAAAACAAGGTCGTAAATATGAAGAAAATGCGTAATATTGTGATATTTTTTTAAATTGGTGAGTTTGTTATTCACACTGTATTTGCATATCATATTTTAGGGTTCAAAATATTTTTTATATTAATTTTATATATATATATACTCATAAATAATAACTCATCATAATGAATGAGAATAACTTTAAAGAACATAAAAAATCAGTTGATAATACTTCGGTTTGATTTCATTATTTATATGATGAAAAGAATATATTGGCACAATGTAAAAAATGCTCTAGTGTTATTAAAATGAATGGAGGAAGTACAAACGGGGACTCCATACACATCTAAAAACGAAACATGATACAAAATTGTTAAAGAGGAAAGAATCTAATTGCGAAGAAGATACAAATTATAGCACACTTTCTAAGCCCAAGCCATCAGGGATTTTAGATTATTTTGAAAAAAAGATAATTTGGATGAAATTATATATTGCACAAAATTACGTTACAGGCTTAATGACAGTGCAATTGATGCATCGTTTTTTTAAGATCACATTTCAAAAATTTGTACTAGTATCACAGACTGAATAGTGATATTTACACTTTTTTGTGATTTAAATAAATAAGATGTTCCTTTACTTTTTTTGTGTGTGTTCTTTATATACTGTTATTTATAAGTTACAAATTATTTGTTGTGATATTTACACTCTCTAATAAAACTGGCAAGTATAAAACAAAGAAACACCTGCATTTTTGTGCTTTTTCTAAAATTTCTAATCCCGGTATTAAGATCTAAAAAATACCGAATACCGGTATTGAACTTTTGGTCCGATATTGCAATCCCTATTCTCTGCTTAGATATTCATTTTCATACCACGCACGCTCAGTGGCGTAACGGAGAATATTAGAGCTTTCCTGCAAAGTCAGGTTTTGGGCCCCAAGCCGGATCTTACAAAGGGGCGTACTTGGCGTCAGTCAGGTTTTGGGTCCAGTAGAATCCTTTACCTCTCTTCCGAGATGGGGGAGGAGTTGAGGGGTGTACAATACGCCACTGCATACAATGTTAAATTCTTTGAGAAGGATTAAATCTTTATTTATCAAATGTATGTCTCCCCAAAAAATAACCAACCTATTTCGTCAAGCAATTTCATAAAAAGGAGTATGAATCAAGAATTGTAGAAAAAATAAGCAGAAAAAAATTGTTGTAATATCTAAGGCAGTGTTTCTCAAACTGTGGGGCGCCCTTCCCCTTGAAGAGCGTGACAACTTTACAAGGGGGCGCGAGCATATTGAAATGTCGAAAACAAAAGACTATTTTAAAAAATTATTAATTTACTGAAAGTAAACATTCTGACATAATAAAAAATAAAATACACATTTACACTTATAAATGTATCAGTGCTACACAATTTATTTTACAATTAATTTAACAATACTAAGTTAAGAACAAGTTTAATAATTACCAGTGACCCCCCATTTGATTGTCATATGTAAAATTATATGCAAAAATTAACACTTATTCTGATAATTTGTACGGTTAATAATTAATCCATTAACTGTCGATTGAAAGTTTAGCAATTCGCTTCACAATGTCAACAGCTTTCCACGTAGGCACGCGTGTGTGATGCATTGTGGGGCGAGGGAAGGAATAAAAAAGCAAATAATCTGAAACAAGTAGATTCTTCGAAAATATTGTCAAGATCCTTTTATTGCATTCCAAAGCCTTCGGAAAAATTTTATGGTTAGCAGTGTGCAGAAAAGATCGTTCTTCGGAAAGACGTATATATACGTCCGGGAAAATAAACACGTTGACTTAGCGAGACATTTATATACGCGGTAACACTTAAGAGGTAAGAGTTTTATAGTAATTTTAGCGTCAAAGTATGTTATTATTGAATTCAATACATTGTGTTGTATGAGGGGGCGCATGAAAATTATGATTGAATATTGGGTCGCGAATATGGAACCTTTGAGAATCACTGATCTAAGGAATGGAAGAGAGTAGTTACTTTCTTTCCAAATAAATAAATAAATATCTTTTTTAGTAAAGATTGATTCCCTACGTATACTGAGATCAATAATTCAATTTTCATATAAATTGTAAGTGTTTGATAGATGGTTTAAATTAGAAAATAACGTTATTATGAAACCCATAACACCTCTCCTATTTGTTGCTGGCTGCTTTGTCTCTCTATGAATGTGTCTTACTCTTTAAATCCTTCTTTACGGAAAAGAAAATTCACTTCCTTAATCTTTTTCCTATAATCTTTCTCTTTTTTGGTTTCGTTTAGTCCAAATAACAGCATTTGTTACATGGAGTGAAAATCGATTATAATACAAATCGAGCTGGAAATCCGATTTCTGCCACAAGTAGAAAAGTGGATACACTCGAATCAAGAGGTAATTTTAGTTCAGGCTTGTAGTAAATATTGTATATTTTTATAAATTCCGTTTGATATTCATCAGTTGAAATAAAATGCTTCGAGATGATATGGAAATAAAATTATATGAGACGAAATTAAATGCAAAATAATAAGAAATAGATTAATGTTGTAAATGAAGAAATAAACCAAGTATGAAATATAAAAATAAATATCACTTACAATATTCTTTTATTTTTTCAGTCTCTTATAAACATTTTGAAATATAAATGCATAGTTTAAAATTGTTTATATACGTGTTCTCTCCTTGAAAAGGCTTTTTGCAATTTGATCAATCGCATCGTAAGCTCTATTGTAATAATCTTTTGAATGTATATTTTAATACTTCGGATCATTTTGAAAATACATCTTTTTAGTGATTTCAGAAGTAGATTAATTTTTTTTTCTATTTCCCCAAATTTTTAAAACCCCAAATTATAATATCTGTTTCATCTTTTCTAAATTTTGGAAGGGAAAAAAAAAGATAAAAAGTTTAAAAATTTATTTTAAAAGATACCAAATATCTTTTTTTTAATTTCAGCTGATCTGCTATTTCTCTTTCTTTCTTTCTTTTTTTTTTATCGTATTTTTAGAGTCACCTAGTCAGAGCCTTTTTTTTAAAATTTCAAAGCCAGATGGCATTATTACCCTTTGCACATAACCTTGTTAAAATTTTTTTTTTCTTATACCATTTCAAAAAAGAGATGAGGGGAAGAAAAAGAGGTTGGCGTTAACCATTGTTTATAAAGTAACAGTGTAATAAATACCTTGTAAATACCATCATCATCATTAAATATCATACTTATTGAATTATGTACAACAATTGTAGGCCATTATTTACTACGACGAATACATTGATGGTCATTAAAATTGCAACCCATGAAGTAGCGATGAAATCAATGCTAAATTAACATGCAGCATCATAGTGGTATGGGCAGACGTTGAATACACGATACGAACAGTTCACGTTGGCGGAGTCGATAGTCTAAGAGGTCTCAGGGGTGTTAAATTTCTCTAGAGGGCTGAAAATATAAACAATATTCAAATATATATAGCTCTTTGAAATTAAAATGAAATAATTTGAATCTTTTTTACATTATTTTTAGGTGGGGTTCAGAAAAGTGTAAAATGTTTAAAAAAAAAATTATAATTTAATATTTATACCTGTTTTAAATTGCGCATGCTATTTTCAAAAAACGTAGCAAATTCGCAATAAGTTGATTTTAAAGAAAAATATCCCCTTTTTTCTGTGTTTTTTCATAAATAGAATAATAAATTATATTTTTAAAAGTAAAAAAAATTTCATTTTGAATTTTTTTAAAAAAAAATTCAATACAAATATATTTTTTAAATACAAAAAAAATATATTATTCTTAAATTAATGGGGTTTAAAAGTATGATACATTTTATAATTCTATAAAAATTTTATACATCAAAGGCTACTATTTTTTGAAAATAGCTGGCAACGCAAACATAACTAAATATTTATTAAAAAAATTTTCTTTTTTTATGCTTATAATTTTTTTAAATTATGAGTATATTCCAAACATTTTTTGCTTATTTGAAACTATAATTCTTTGTAAATAATGTGTAAAGTATTCGAATTATTCAATGTAAATTTAAAAGTGTTATTCCTGTTTGAAAATTGTTTATATTTTCACCCCTCGAGACAAAATTACCACCCCTGAGACTCATAAACAGCTAGAGTTACATTTCACATATCTTAACCCCCGGTGGTTGAACCCTATTTTCAAAGCCCAAGAGGTAAACCCTTTTTAAAAATTTAAAAATTCAAGACAGCAGGTCAGTCCGTCCTTTCTGACGTACTTCGACTGTTGCCCTGACCAGCACGTTCTTCAGCACCTTTTGAAAATATCTGGTTATGGGTTGCTGAGATACTGGGTAGCCCAATCTCTCCAGCCGTTACGATTGACTTGAAGCACCATGGGATGACTTGATAGTATCTGTATTATTAAAAATATAACATCTAGCTACAAAGTCTATATCCAACAAAATTAAGGTAAAATCTTACCTTTTTCCAGCGGGCCTCAAAGTCTTTTGACCCAAGCAATCTTTTTTTTGAACCCCAACTAAAATCTAAAAACGCAATCATTAGAATCTCTGCTCCGAAAAAAAAACCCCATTTAAAGGGCTTTCTTAAATAAAAAGGAAAGAGGATTAATACAAGTTACAACTGAATTTCTACAGTAAATTTTTTCTTTTGGGAAAGGGGTTTTTGTTTCTGTCTTTCGATTTTCTTCTAAAAGGCCCCAAAAGGGTCTGTTGAAAAGGGAGGAAGCAAAAATTGGCCAATGGGGTTTTCCCCCCAATTTGAACCCCTTTATCTAAGCAAAATCCTTTTATATTTGTTTGGTTCCCCGCCCAGTGCGTTCTATTTTGCGGTTTGGTTTCTACGAGCTCTGGGTGTGGGTTTTTGGAAAATTTGAAGTTTCGTGGGTAACATTATATATTTTTCCAAAGTTAATGAAATATAACTGTTTTTTATGTGGGAATAAACTGGGGTTATAAATCAACCAGCATTTCATCATTCCAAAACCGAAGATTTCATTATAAGGATCCACTACGTTGGGAACCATGATTCAAAAAAGGGCCCATAAATGGAAAATTTTTTCATGTTTATTAAGTGTCCTTTGGGTTAGAAAAATGTATAAAATTGTTTTTAAGGATATTTTGAAAAAAGAATGATTTAAATAAAAATTACTTTGAAAAAAATTTAAAACTTGAAAAACCCTTTTTTTAAAAATTTCCCCAGGTCTGCTTCTATTGTAATAATTTTTTTGCCTGTATATAGATCAGACCTCTGTACGGGGGGCTTTAACTATATTTTTTTAAAAATTTACATTTTTTTAAAAGTTACAAATTAAATAATTTGTATGGGGTTTTTTTTTTAAAAATTTTTCCCCTCTGTTGTTAAAAAATGGATAAAAACCCCCCTTTAAGGTATATATTTAAAATTTTCCCCGTTTACCTTTGTGAGGGTCTGGGGTCTATATACAGGCAAAAAATTATTACAATGAAGTTTTTTTTACAAAAGGGGAATAAAATAATATATTTTTTAACATAGAATTCATTCTTTTGTTCATTTTTTTTCAAAAAAATTGTACTTAAAAATTTTTTTTTTAGTAATAAAATTTTTTAAAAAAACTTTTTATACATTTTCTAATCTAATGACACTAAAATATAAATATTATCTTTTATACCTTTTTAAAAACACGGTTCCAACGTGGGCGGTTTTTGGAAAATAAAGCAACATTTTTTTGGGGGAAACTAGCCAAGATGGATGAGTTTAGTGACCTTCGGGGGAACGCTTTTTCGCTCTCTCCCCGCTGGTTTTTAAAAGTTTTAAAAAGGCAGCACACAACCCCGGTTATTAGGGGTTTGGGGGGTAAAAAGCCAATGTATGCCAAAAAGCAAAAAAGCACCACTTAAAGGATGGCACGAAAACGAAAAAATTTTGGCTTTATTATCGTTCAGAATTTAAAAAAATTTAAATAATTGAAGTTACGTTTGGGAAAAATTTTCCCGAAAAATTTTAAACAACTTAAAAAAAGTGATGATCAATGCTTGATTTCCTGCAGCAAGAAAAAAAAAAGCAGACAAGATATTTTGAAAAAGGGAAAACCTATCATGTGGGAAATTTAGGGTCGGTTTTGGGTTAAAACAAAAATTTAAAAGAAAAATAACTAAAAACCGGCCCTTTTAAAAAGAAGATGGGCATTCCCAAAAATTCACATTTCGAAAGGGGCCCTTTAATTTAAAAAAGCCCGGGTTTTAGCTGGGAAAAATTTTATGGAAACCAAAGGGAAAGGTTAAATTTTTTTCCCAGTTGGAAAAAAACCAAAAAAAAAGATTGAAAAAAAGGGGATAAGGTTTCCCAAAATCTTATCCGGGCTTTTTGGGTTTTGAAACCTAGAGAAATCGACGAAAGTTTTCCGGTAACCGCCCAGAGAACTATCCCCAAAAAGTGGAATATTTTTAAAAAAAGATTGGTAATGAAAACGTTTTTTATTCAAGTTTTATTTGAGAATTGATAAAAGGGGAAAGATACAGATCTTCCCTCTTTACGATAAATTGCCCCTTCAATGGGCTTTGGGTTCACTCAAACCCCTCTTTTTACAAAAGAAAAATACGCTGATATAATTTTCCCTCTAGTGGAATTATGTTTGCCTAGTGAAATTCTAAAGGCTTGGGAATACTCCGATTTACTTCGCATCCCGAAATTACAGGTAAGAATGATTTAGATTCATTAATTAAGTTTTTGGAACATGAAGTTGAATCTGAATTAAGAATAAAAATTAGGCGCGATACTTTTACTTCTGGAAAGTTAAGTAAACGAAATTCTAACAGATAAGAAGGTAAAAATTCAATACCTGAAATATCCTTCCAGGGCTACTCAAAAGGTGGGAAGATGTTGAAAAGGGAGCTATGGAAGCAATAAATTGGCCAATGTGGTTTCCTCCCAATTTGTAACCCTGTATCTAAACGAATGCAATTATATTTAGTTTTCAGTTCTGCCCAGTGCGTTCTATGTTGCTGTTTGGTTTCTACGAGCTCTGGGTGTGTGGTATTGCGAATTTAAAGTTTATGTATGGGGTAACATGTATATAGTCTGCTTAACCCGTGATCACTCGCGCGGGGTGTTCTGTAAACCCCAGCAACAAGAAAATCCTCCCAGGATTCTAAAAAGAATGCGCAGAAGCACGATTTTTGCTGTAGCTGCACATTTTAGGTCATTGAACCTTCAGGCCTAATGCAATTCCTCTTTTTCGAACGATTGGACTGTAATGACCTTCAAAAGTTTATCTGGGGAGCTGAGAACTCCTGCGAGAAATTGAGCATTTGTATACAGTCTGCTCTGAATGTTTGGAAAATGATTATAAATATTATTTTTCTATATACTTTCTACTATCATTATCTCATTAATTATAAAGTAATTTATTACTGGTATATACGTTTTACTAGTTTATGAAAAAATATATAATTATGTGTTTTAAAATGAAAATTTTGTATGGTTAGTTTAAATTAATATTAGTCTCATTTGTATACAATAAATTTAATAATTTTATTTGTGTAGTACAAAAAATATCTTATACTTTATAAATATGTATCATAATGACTTAATTTTATTTTCATAATTAAATACAAGTGTTAAAAGTTTGGGGTGTTCTCTACACCCCGTGAGTAACGACGGTAGCAAAAACAGGCGCGAGTGACCGCGGGTTAATTAATGTATATAACTATGTTTTATGTGTGAATAAACTATGTGCTATAAATCACAACCAGCATTTCATCATTCCTTCACCGAAGATTTTATTAGATTTTTTTTTTAAATGATGAATACGCAACAAAGTCACAGTTAACAGTTCAGTTCGCGGTTTTGCAGGAAGTAGAAGTTCCAACGATCTGCCATACATGTCTAGTGAACTCAGTGCCTAACCAATTAGAGCCGTTTTAGCTGCCAGAGACGGTGTACTAATTTCTGATCCTGTATTTTCCCAAATTGCCGATAAATTCATTATCGTGTTTCCTTCCTACTTTATGTTGTATACAATCAATAACTAAAGTTTTCTTACTTGCATTATTACCTGATGTTGTAATTTTTATGGCCAGTGTGTAAAAATACAGTACAATTGGATTTGTTACGCAATAATTGAAAACTAAATTTGCTTAATTTTTAAATTAATTGTACAATTTAAGAATTATTTCACTAAATAAAAATATTCAGGAAACTATAATAAATACAATGCATGTGACAAAGATGAAAAGTAAATATTAGTAGCCTGTTTTTAAGGTATCCAACGACCCAAAAATGATAATTTTTTTTTTTTAAAAATTGACAAATTTTTTATGATTTTATTTTATATGCTATTTTATTAGCTTTATAAAAATACCAAGTTTTTTTTATTTTCCATTCACTAGAACAAAAACTACAAGTGTTAATAAAAGCAGATGCCATAACTTTCTTTACATAAGATGTCAACCTTTAAAATGCGTTTTACTCAAAATGTGTTTTTTTCGAAAAACTCAAATGGGGAAAGCGATTGCTCAAAAAGTTTTGAAAATAATTTGCTGAATTTTTTTTGTGTATGTTATGTATAAGAGGGGAAGTGTTTTAACCTTCAGATTTATCAATCAGTTTTTTATTACAAAATTTACAGTTCTTTATATGAATATAATCATTTTTTAAAGCAATTTCATATAATAACTAAGATAAAGTGCTCTAGTTTTTGTAAAAATTAAAATATCTCTTAACATGATGGTTATTTTAAAAGAAACAGCAAAATAATACATCAAAATTGATAATTTGTTCATTTACTATTTATACAGAGCGGCCCCGTTTATGTAGGTTTTTGTCAATTTTTACCCATTTTTTCCCATTTTAATTCTCATTAATTTTAGCCTTTTTTTTTACAATGCACTAAATAAATCTAAAAATCTCCAAAACTCCATTTTTTTAAAAAAATTTTTTGCAAGTAGTCGGATATTTTAACAGGAAGTTGCGACGTCATAAGACAGAACAATTTTACGGGAAATACATTGTATGAGAAATAAGAATTGAAAGCTTCTCCGTTAAGGCTTCTGTCTAGTCAAATAGAAACTCTGGAGGTAAAGACAGATAAGATTATTACGGAAAAATATTCAGTATAAATTGAAACACATATGCCGTACTCCCATAAATACTTTCGATAAATAAGTACAAATGTACTGCAGTTAATTCTTTCGACGGAGGAGAAAGTTTATCATATTAATAGTTTGTGACGGGTCTGTACGCGACCATCACCAACTATTCCTCTTGGGAATATTTGGGCTAGCATTTGCGTTTATTTCACAGCTATCCCTCTCAAGAAGAAACCCTTGAGATGCAAATTAGAGTATATAAAGTTAAAATTTAATAATCGTAGATCAGAAGAAATGGAGCAGCTGAATGCAGCGTCACTAAGGTGAGATTTAGAATTTACGCATCTTGACTAAAGGACGGGTTTTAGCTACTAGACTAAATTAGTGGATCAAGTATCTATAGATTAGGATTGATTAAAGCTAAACTAATCTGATTACGTGCGCTTATTCACTTAAAGTGGGTGATTTCTTTATATCACTCTTAGGGCTTCCTTTTGTAGTTTACTTTGTCGTTAAATAGTTCAATTGAATAATAATAAATTGGATTTATCATGGAGAATTTTGGGCATGCTCGTTCCCTCCCACAGCTTTAGGTAGACAAGATAATGAGGAAGCGACTTCAGGGGGGGAAGTCCATTACAAGTTCAACAAAAATAGCAGAAACACTATTTTTTCAGTTAATACTTTTGAAACACAGATCTTGTAATATAGAGCAAATTGTTAGCTGTTATATTTTTAATTGAATGTTTTTTCAAAGAGTAATAAAATTTTTCAACTTATATTGTGGTGTTTGCTAGCCGAAAGTTATTAACCTCTTGAATCCCTTGATCCAGGAGTGGGCAGACTTTTCCAATGTACGGTCTACTTTTAACCTTTTCAAGGTGTTGAGGTCCACAGTTGTGCTGAGCTAAAAGAAGAGGTCCACAATATTTATTATTTGCTACCGTATTTATTCGAATGCAAGCCACACTTTTTTTTCAATGATAATATAAAAAAAAAATTCGTTGAATTCGCTTAAAATTATTTTAGTTTTTTTTAAATCTGGATACCTCGGCTTCCTATTTAACACTATTTTTCCTTTTTTACAAAAACTTGTTGAGAATTTGAGATGCGGCTTAGAATCGAATAAATATGGTAAGATGTTTGTCGGCCAAATAGTATATAATTTAAGCTTAAGATATAAAAAAATCACATGGATATCAATACATTTCAGCAGGGTTTTTTACATGCGTCCATCTACATAGCAGAACTGCCACACTTGCATGATATATATAGCACACACTTTTTGCATTCACCATTGTAACTGTTCTTCTCCCATTTGTATTAAAGATGTATGTTTTTCCTTTCTTGTTCTTGGCATTATACACTTCTTTTAAAATATAATGGATTACTATTTTTACTACAAAAACACAAGTAGCACAAAATTTTCAAGTTGAATGTTAGAACAACTATGAGCAGGCCGTAGTTATGACTATGAGCAGGCCGTACGACCTTATCTTCTAGGCCGTAGATGCAGCGAGTAGGAACAAACGTAACCGATGAATATGTGTGTGTGAATCCGACGTATGTACTTAATATGTTCGCTGCCGGGCGCTGCGCCATTGCAGGACATGACGTTAACGTAAGAATCTAATCCCACGGAAGTGCAAGTTGTGAGGAGATGTTTCAATAGCCAATCCCGTGCTATCGCGGAAAGAGCTAACCAACGTCCCCTCCCCCTTTTCTTTAGTTGGCGTGTAGGGAAAAACCCATTGCTAAGGCTGGAATCTAGGGGATCGCTTTTTCTCCTATAGTGGCCGAGAATGTGTTAAGCGTCAATGTGGGCTTCCAATTATAGCACACGTGTCATCTACACATAGTCGCATGGATTGCGAAAAGCCTATTCTCCAGTATAGCTAGCGTCGGTGTTCCATAAATATGTTTTTATTAGTATGCGTCTTAGTGAAAGCGGTCACCCCAAAAAAGCTTGGCGGTCCACTGGTCGATCGCGATCGATTTAATGCTCCCCCCGGCCAAATCGGTCAATATTTTGCACAAAATGTTAAAAAAAAAAGAGCCAATTTCCTTACAGCATGCAAATAAGCATAATAATTAACAAAGTGAAAATGGAAGAATTTTATTTTAATTTTCAATTTTTAAGTTTTCATACTATTTTTTATTTTATAACTGTGGTATATAAAACAAACTAAATGCTTGCTTTTTAGAAGTACACTCTGCCTGCTATGAAGAATTGTGGAATTATTCTGATCGATAGCGTGACAAAGCTTAGTGTAAAATCTTGCGGATCAAGAATTAGCAGTCCGATAGTTTTGGAAAGAATAGAAGCCTAAGATAAAAGTTGGAATCTTCATATATAAAGTTTATAGATAATATTCTCTAGGTCAAGGAAGGAGAACTGAAAAAGGTAATATTGGATATAAGTAATTAGATGAATAGGATTATTAATGATAATTGAGATAAAGGATCTAGTTGCGTGATCTGACTTAAATACGTGATTTAATTTGGGCTTGACTCTCACTTTAATTAAAATTGTCAAATTAGAATTTAAGTAATATAAGTTAATCTTAATAAAAGTTGTATTAAGAATTATTATGTCTCATCATTTTGATAATCCCACACCTCTAGCTTACGCGGAACCGGCACGACATGGTCATCACAGGATGGCTATGTCGCAAACCTAAATTTCTGCTTTCAATGAAAAATTTCCGCCTTCACCTCAAAGAAAATCCAGGACTAGACGTATTTCAGTACCATAGACAAACTATATCTCTTAAAAACGCTAGAACTAATAATCTCATTTAAAGAATGAAAAATATGTGCAAATCACAAATATAGAAAGAAGAAAATATCAGTGCCCGTACGGTGTTCGGGCAAACCAGTTAAGGGTAAAAAAATATTGTTTTAAAATTTAAAAACTCAGAAACGAATCTCATTTGATCACTAACTTTTTTGTTGTCGTGTTCTGCATTTTATTAATACATTAAAATATGGCAATTGTGTAATAGTCGTTAATAAGCCTTTTCTATTTAGAGCTTTTCCCTTGTTTTGTACAATTCTTCTACATTATTAAAAACCCTCTTTTCACATTTCTTAAATAATAGATCAAAATTTTTACACACACACACACACTCACATTTTGGTTAAATATAACATCTTCTTAAATTATTATTATTATTATTTTTAGTTTCAAAATTGAAGATTTCTTCTCATGAGTAGTTTTAGGTCAATAAAGAGGCGCATTCTAAATTTATGATTTGCATTCAAAGAAAGTGAAAACGTCTGGATTTAAAATGGCATATTATATATCATGAAATTTTCATTGGGGTTTGTATTAAATAATATGTTGTTATATGAAACACACGCAAACACGCGCGTTGACGGAAAATCCTAAGTATTAAATGTATATAGAATGTAACAGAACAGTAAAAGAAGACAGAAAAACAGAAATTAATAGAAGTAGAAATGAATGAAAATGTAGAACGAAGAAGTAGTAGAATGAAAAAGTAGAAATGTAACAGAAGTGTTTTTCTTTTCAAAATCCCTTATTAAAAAGAATATCAAATCTCAAAAGCATATATGTTTTACTTTTTATAAATATGATATCAATGATTTCAAATATTTTAAAATTTTTTTAACCTAAATTTTATTATTGTTCCCCCTTACGAACTGTTGTTCCAAACACTGTATTACATATTTTAATATAAGAATAGATTATCATTTTTAAATCTAATTCTGAAAAATGTTTTATCTTATTTTCTGATGTTGTAGACATTGAAATGATGATAGTATATTGATTCAATACCGAAACGTTTTCGTATTGAGCTGTTAAGACAAAGGTTTTGTTAATGAATTCTCTGTTTACCATTTATGCAATTGGTTCCGAGAAAAAGTTTATGAGACATATCTTTCAAACTGTCTATCATTTCTCTAAGCAAACTGCTTTACTGCTTTTCACGATGCGATGTGATCCTGGAATGAAATGAACTGACTGGAGTTTCGTTTTGATTACAGTTTTAGAATGTAAACACAAAAGGTGAGTCGATGAAAGATTTTGTTATCTATCTGTATGCGTTCTCGCAGCTTGTAAATAAATGTCTAAAATATGATCTCTATCACTGTCAGCCAAATTTCAAAATGGGAAAAAGTAGAACTATTAATGCATATTTACAAATCAAAGGAACTTCAACATTAGTAACACTGGAGATCTATTAGCCCATTTTTTGTCATTTCTTATCTAAAAGATTATTTGAAGAAAAATAATACAAACCCAAACTGCGATGTAATTATGAAATTGAGAATAGAAAAAAAAATTGGCTAAAATTTTTTGGAAATACTTATAACGACCAGAAAAGTCAAATTAAAGCTTTACGAATGCGTACTATTTGTCATTCCAGCTTACAATACAAGTAGAGAGAGAATACCAACAACCTATTTCTTTTGTTCGAACATTTGTGAGTTGGTATTCTCTCTCTACTTGTATTCTACTTGTACTTGGCAACACTTGAAGCAATTTAGAATTTCATTATAGTCGTCTTAAAGTGACCAGCGTTTAATATTTTTAATCATGTAAAGGAAGAAAATAATATTATTAAGAATGAATAAATCCTGTAAAATATGTCTGGGCTAAGAAATAATAATAATAAAAGAATTAGCCAGCGTTTCTTTTTAACTTTTGTCCTCTCTCTCTGTATATACTTGCTCTTTTATAAGATAACTCAAACTTTATTGGTTTTTCATTAGTGTAAAGTAAAAACTGACGAGAATCTTCATAATTTGTTTCACCAAATACCAAAATCCAAGCCAATCTTTTCTGTGTCAACGCTATACCTTTCTTGATCAACTTCCGGAAATTAAGATAACTATTAAAAGATAACTAAATTCATATTGCTCTATGAGCCCAGCGGTAGATGGCGTTGTACTTTTCTTCGGGGAAAAAATGTCTGCAAACAAATTGATTAACAACTTGAAGGTTCAAAATCGTCTTAAATTGGAATTCAGAAATTATACCTCTGATTTTGATATATGAAACGGATGAGGGGGTTAGTGTGCGATGCAACTACTAGGTTCGCATTAAAATTTTTATTTAACTATAATGAAGGGAAATACTTATTTTTTATGTTGTTTACTTCTTATTTTAATAAACATGTTTAAAAATACATAATATATGTACAAATTAATTTTCTTTATATTTTTATTGAAGTTATATTTTATGATGTTTATGTATTTCTTAAGAAATATATATCTTTAAATGATGCAGAATTAATGCATAATGAAATTGCAAATTTATATTATTGATCTCTAGTCTCTAAATCTGCATGCATTATCGCAGGAATCGAATCTTATTATTTTTATAATTTATGTCATAATTAAACGGAAAATGTAGTTAAAATTATAGAACCTATTCATTATACTAACAAGCTTTAATGTTTCTTCTTGTTGTGAGGTATTCAGAAAATTAATATTCATTATCAGGCAAAACTACTAGTTTCCTTATAAGCTAAAGTCTCCGCTCGAACGTTAATTAATACTTTCACCGTTTTGACTTAGCCGAAATGTAGATAAAAAGCAAAGTAAAGAAAGAAAGGAAGATAAAATTGCCGAAGTAACTTTAGCTAAAGAAAAATTAAAATTTAATCTTTTGTGAATATTTTATCGAATTTTACTAAGAAAAATAAAATAAATAATATTAACAAGTAGGAATATTTTTTAAACTGTGTTATGTGAGTAAGTCGCTATCAAACTGGTGACTATAACGATTTACCATAACGGCTAATAAAAAGCATGAAATATAAAAGAGAAGCTCATTTGAAATTGTTCACACCTTCCCTATGAACAAGTTTCCTGGACATATGAAAACTGTAACTAGTCTCGTGGTTACTTTTTTGCTCTACACATTATTTTTATGCACATAGGGTGTTTATATAGAAATATATTGTAAAGGCCTCTGAAAGACTAGCCCACTCAAGGACGGAAGAACTAGCCTTTTGGTGAGAGGGCGCAGCAGGAACTCTAAGTTCAGTTAGTGCCGAATGGCAACGTGAAGGAGTAGAAGAAGAGAGAGAAAAAGGCGGGACGAGAACTTCGTGAGAACGTCGGAATGTAGTTTTAAGAATTTAAATGTTTCTTCAAAATTTTTAATGTGTGTACTGTAAACGTGTGAGAAAATAATAAACCAATTTTGGTTAAACAACCTCTTATTCCGAAAATAACCCTAGCTACCAGCATTGTTTTCACCATATTACAATATCTTTTTCAGTGAATATGCATTAAAGGTTCGTACTCGTTGCTAGATATTCCATTTATGTTAAATACACAGAGATATGTCATCTGTTAAAAATCTTATATATATATATTACATTGAATTCAAATTTATCTCTTTCAAATATTTTGACCACTTATAAGTATTTGTTGGAATGAAATGGAGTGAATGAGAAAAGTACAGCGTTGTTGCTGTTGCATTTCTCCTCATACACTGACTATATCCTAATAAAAATAATTATTTTTCACATTTTACCCTTTTTTTTTTAGTTTAAATGTTTCAAACCAATCATTTTCTCTCTGGTTTTCCAATACCTTTTTTCCTCCTCCTCCAATGAGGAGGAGAAACGTCGTGTGTATTTCACCACAGGTGAGTCTACAATGCATGCGCATAACTGAGTCAAAAATAGCCTTCTGCGACTGACGTAGTTGAATGAGCACGCCTATTCTTCTTTCGTGCGAAATAGCTCAGAAACTGTTTTTATTTATTTATTTTTCAGAAAAGCAGGCTGAAAATACGTCTCTCTTAAAAACAATATTCATTGCTTTCATAGACCATGCTGCTAAAGGAATGGCTTAATTGTTGTTACAAGACGTCGTGATTTCTAATTTATAGTCCATATTCACTAGCGTAGCTAGTCCTGGGTGGGCCCGGTATCAAAATTTCTCGGGGGCCCTTTTTTCGAAGCTCCTTTATAGCTGAGGATATTTTATTTACACATGTTGGGGCCCCTGAAGTTTGGAGTTCGGTATCATTGATAAGGCTGATCGGGTGGTAGCTACGCCCCTATTCATGTTATTAAAAGGCGGTATTCTTTGAAAACCAATCAACGTATTGTGTAGCTGACGTTGTTGCTGTTTTCAGCCAACAGTGAATATGGTTATTTCTTACTATAATTTTGAGTTCGAAGCATATTTTTCATGTGCAAAACTAGTCGAAAAAGAAAATTAATTGTTGTTTTAATGGAAAATATCTTCATATTTCAAACACGTTAATTATTTAACAATGTAATAACTATATTTGTATGCGTATTTGTGATTTTTAAACAATCTTGAAAGATACTTCATTTTGATGCAATTGTGGTAAAAATTTAATCATTTTTCGCATGATAGTAAAATTAATTTCCGTAATGCTTCGAATCTAAGCTGTACTTCCCCCCCTATGTTAATAATACTGAAAATCGGGTGCGGCTTAGAATCGAAGTAGAGAAAGTTCGTTGAATGAGCGAAATTGATCATTATATTGACTGTTTGAATAATTACAGGTTCATATTTGTATTTTAAAATTTTTAATAATAGTAAACTATATGAAGTGTTCACTTTTTATTAGCTCTCAATTTTAATTTTTTTTAAATTTCGTTAATATCAGATATCTGCCAACCTTTTTAGAGTATTTTTTATTTTTTCAGAATAACATGTGCTAAGAATTTGGATTGCGGCTTATATTCGAATAAATACGGTATATGCCAAACTGTATTATTTCCTTTTATGACTGAAGTGTTTTAGAAATTTGATATTTTGGTTCTTTCTCTATGGCTTGCACTTATTAAAAAAGGCTTACTTGAAGAAATACATTTTACTTTTCTGTTGGTTTAAAAAATAGAAATTAAAAAGCTGAAAGATTATTTTTTAACAGGTTATAGGACATAACAGAGTTATTCATGTATGATGAAATTCTGAATAAAATATTAACCTTTTAGATATCTTTTTAAAATTTTTATTGGTACATCTTAATTTTCTCATTAAGGTATTCGACCACGTTCGGAACCGTGATTTTAAAAAGGCGTATAAATTGACAATTTTCATGATATTTAGTGTCACTTAGAATAGAATACATGTGTAAAATTGTTTTAAGGACATTTTGACAAAAAAATTATTTAAATACAATATTTTGGCAAAAAATTAACTTATAACCTTTTTTCAAAACGTTCTCCTTTTGTGAAAAATGCTTCTATTATACTAATATTTTGCTTGTATATAGCTCAGACCTCTGTACAGAGGCTCAACGATGATTTTTGAAAAATTCACATTATTTTCAGAGTTACAATCAATTAAAATAATTATCGTTGTTTTTTTCTTAAAATTTCTCCCCTCTGTTGTCGTAAAAATGGATAAACCCACTTCTAAGTTATATATTGCAAAAATTCGAGTTGAGCCTCTGTACAGAGGTCTGAGCTATATACAGGCAAAATATTATTATAACAGAAGCATTTTTCACAAAAGGAGAGTATTTTGAAAATGGGTCATTCTATGTTCATTTTTTGTCAAAATATTGTACTTAAATAATTTTTTATTGTAATAGTATTCTTAAAACAATTTTATATACATTTTCCAATCTAAATGACACTGAATATCATAAATATTATCCATTTGCACGCTTTTGCTTAGTCGGATACCTTAACTTGCATATTTCTTTTTGAATATTCTTTTCCTACTTTTACTTTTTACTTTTAAAAATGGATTTGTGATTAGATTATTTTTAATTTTTAGTGTGGATATTGTATATATAACAAAAAAATAAACAAATTACCGTAAAATCCGGCGTATAACGCACACTTTTAACACAAAAAATAAGTTCGAAATTTATGGGTGTGCGTTATACGCCGAGTATAAAAATTATAGCTTCAAAAATAAAAATAGAGATGTGTGCATAGCAAAACTTTGACTGCTACAAAAAGGGAAATACCGTTTGTGTTTCCCTTAATACTTAATGACATACCATATGAACCTAAAGGGTTGTTTTTGTAGAAACATACTATTTTCTGAAAATCCTGGGGTTATACCTCGAATAAAGGGCTTTTAAACATGATAACGTGCAATGCAGGTTCATTCGTATAAAAGGGGGTTCGCTTTATACGGTGAATATACCTTAAAATTAAAAAACGCAGCTTGAAAGTATAGGTTCGTGTTATACGTCCATGCGTGTTATACGCCGGAATTAACGGTAATTTAAATACAATTGTTTTTTTTTTTTGTATTTTATACATTGAAAATAAAGCATCTTATGAAAAGGGAATTAAATTAATCACATTTTTGAAATGTTTATAAACAAAGTACAATTATTTTAAGTGCACCATAAAAAATGAAATTTGAATAATTGCCCAGAATAAAGAATTTATTAATTTTATACGTTATATAAAAAATAGGTTTTATAAGCAGTTCGAGTAAAAACTTTTTGTGTGTAGAGAAACTGAAAAAATAGTGCATTTTAAAACAATCGTGTAAGACATCTATCTACGTACCCAATTACAGAGGAAAATGTTAAAACTTTTTGAATTCGTTGTTTTCCCTGTGTGTAGCTTATTTTTTTCGGAAAACAGTTAAATTAGTTACATATATGTAATGAATTAAATAATTATTTCGATTCATGAAACTTTTACAGAATTTCAAATGAAATTTTCATTTGAACGTAATTTTTCTAAGTATTTTAGACGTCTTTTTCTTGATCGATAGTGAAGTTCGAATGTAGACTTGAAATAGAGGATTATTCAATTTTTTTATTAGTATTTCTTTTTCGGGTGTCGTTTTAATTCATTCTTTAACAACAAACGTATCCGTAGAAAGAACTCCACGAGAGAGAGAATCCTTTCAAAAGGCTTAGAAGTATTGATAAAATGGTACTAATAAAAGAAAATAAATTTTCTGCAAAGCAATTTGAAACGTGTATTCTCAATTAGGATTTATTTTCAAGTTTCCGTTTCTGACGTTTCCTAGAAGAATGTAGAAAATGCAACAGGCATTCCTTCTAAAGATATATGAAAGAAAAACATATTACAAGTAAAATAACTTTCATGCAATCTAAGAACAATAATGATGTATTTATTACATCCCTACTAGTGTAAGTTACATTTAAAAAGAATGTGATTCGTAACAAAACGTTCTATTATTATGTCTGATAAGGAAGTTTAATAACCAAATTCAAAGGTATTACATTATAATTAAAATTAGTTGCTGTTTTTAGTTAAATTAAGTCATTTTGATATTGATTGATTAACACTTAATATACTTTGGTATCTGAAGAATGGATCATCTTAAAATCATTCTTACATTTACTCCACTGAAAAAAAATAAGTGTTTGTGTGTGTGTGTGGGAAGTTGCTTCCTTTCCTCTTTTTCATTTATGTACTGAAATGTTTACATTTAAAAACGTCAAGTTTTTTTTTTTAATTTAGCAAATTATTTTACCAAAAAATTATTCGAAGTAAAATCATTTGAACTAATCATACAAGGAATTTTTTTAAAAAATGTGTTAAATATAGGCTGAAAAATTATATTTCAACTATAATTTTCTCTTAAAATTCGTATCTATGTCTTATAATATTCTTGAACTTCTGTAGATAAGTATCAAGGGAAGATTATTTGTACAAAAAATTTACAGCAGTAATAACTCTCGTCAAATACAAGTTTATTAAATTTTTATATGGGAATAAAAACACAGTCCAAGAAATTAATGAAATTTAAGTATGTGTAATTATAGTAGCATGGTATCATAGCTATATATTTAAAACATTTACATTTTGAAAGTTGAATATGTTGAATATTTAGGTGCTTTTATAAAGAATATTTGAATGTCGGCATGGTAAGTTTTTAAAATTCGATTGGAAGAGTTATGTGATTGACTGCAAATGATTTTCACTTTGTTACACTTATTTGAATGGTTTTATGGGGGTTTGGAAACCTAAAATCTTCTTAATATGACAGTTTTGAGATTTTTACATTTTCAAATTTTATAGATTTGAATTTTTCAAAAAATATTTACTTTAACCTCTAGGGCACGGATGGCAAACCAGTAGCAAGCGACAGAAAATGTTTGGCACGCCAGCAATCAAAACGGTTTGAATTTTATTTCAAAACAACAAAGTTCACTATGAAGTATTACGAGCAAATGCGGCCGGGAGCACACTCGTTTGTTATTGTCCTGCCTTAGTTACGTCATGGACTACAGTTGCTTATGATGTAAAATTTGTCTACGCATAACATAATCATTTCGTTGAAACTAGTGTAGTTTAAAGTTTATTTCAGCTTTATTTACGATTTTTAACTGTTATTTAAATAGCTAATTTAGCAAAAGTACAAAAAGGGCTAGATAGTAAGAGTAACAAAGAATTTCAAAATTGGTGAATCTGGAAACTTGGCATGGGCGACAAAGCGGTGTGTGTTTTATGTTCTGGAACAGTGGTATGCAGAACATCATCTGTAAAACGGCATTTTGAAACAAATCGCAAATCCTCTGATCAAAAAAGTGAACAACATCAAAAATAATTAATTGTTTAGAAACCATTTGGTAGATGACTCCAATTCAACATGCATTCTACAAAAAGCAACATCTTACAAACTTAATATAAATTATTTATCATCCAATCTGCAACAACAGAAGTCACGCTAATGCTACTTTAATTTGAATTATGTGTATAACTAAAACATTTACTACTATACAGTGCAAAAGGTATTTTTTCGTAGTAAATAACGAGTTTTGACAACTTATCGCAAGTCAAAATTATCTGACGGCACGTCTATGCCTCATTAAGCACTTCTTTAGAAAAAATGGCACGTTGATCCATAAAGGTTCGCTACCCCTACTCTAGGGTAATTAGAAGCCCTTAAAACCTATTTTTAAATAATCATTGAAACTGGGCCACACCCCCTTTAAATGGCGCGAAAAATGTAAGGAAAGTATTTTGTTTTTGCCTAAAAGTTGAATGAATGATGAAAATCAAAACATTTAATCCAGAATTGTTAAAAAAGTGTTTACATGGAGGTACACAAAATCACAATGAAAGTGTAAACAATGGTACAAATTGTACAAATAGAAGTATTATCAGTAGGTACATATGATGCAATTTCATCATTTAAAACATGGTAAATGTATCAAAACCAGAAATTTTGAGGAAACTTAATACTGAGCCTGCTGATTACAAGGTACAGGCAATGGTGCGTCTTTACAAACAGAGAGTTGTTAAAGGCTAAATACTCATGTTTACAAAAACAAGGGAAGTTATTAAAGAAAAGAGACTTAAAAGAGATAAAAAAAAAATGTAGATCTTTCGGAATATGGGGAGGAATGTTTTAATAAAAAAGTAATTATACATTAAAGTTTCATTTATCTCAAAATGTAAATTTGTGATGTTCGATGTACCTTTTCTGGGAAAATCACAGGTATGTAAGTTTCTTATGACATGTTTATAATGATGGCTAATATATACTAAAATGAGCTTTTTGTAAAAAACTCAAACATTTATTTTTTACAATTTTTTATGTGAAAAATGGGTCAAATTTAACTATGTTTGATAAAATATTTTATAAATTGTGAAAAAATTCAAAATTAGCTAAATGCTTACTTTAGTATAATGAGAAACGTGTACTTTAATTGTATGAAAAATTTCAAGCATATACATATAATAGATTTTGTGAAAAGGTACATCGAAAACAGCGAAGTTAACATTGTCGGTATAGAGGTTTCCGACTCCACTTAAAGACTTTTACTAATAAATATTACAGATAGAAGAAAATAATATGTAGTTTTAACGATAAAGCACACATTTTTTAAGCTACTTTTTTAAACTTTTTTGCTTCTTCTGTATTTATAATTTTCTGTCCAGAACATCTAAAATAAGTCTTCGTTTGAACATTAAAGGAATTATTACATTAATAATAAAATAAATTTTCAAAAAATCGTCCGAAATTTTAACATCAAAGTCTAAGAGAGTTATTGAACTCCTCTTAATTCTTACTTCATTCCACGTTACAAAAAAATCATAGAAATTAATAATCCATATTGAAAATATTTTACTATGTTTTTAGTTTCGTAAATATATTTTATTTTTATTTATTTTTTCAATATGATGGTTCAGAAGAGCATAATAATATTAACAAGCTGTAAAACACCGAAACTGTTGTATGTAATATTTAATTTTTCAGAAATATAATTAGAAATATATCGAATCCAGTTCAATGGAAATTTCTTTATTTGATAAATCTTTTTCCATGCCTTTCATATGGATACATTTATTTTTTTAAATCTCTCTCGAGGTATCAAGTTTAAAATAGAAGTTAATATTAACTGAGTATATTTTATGCGTAGTGTTCGTACAAAATGTTTAATGGGGTTTCAGTTTCATTGAAAACCACAGAACTCTTTTTCTTTGATAAATTACAATTGATCTTATCTTTCTTTAGAACTGATTATAGTTTTAATATTTGTAGTAGAAATCTATTAAAATATTTCTAAATATTTCAATAATGTCAAACAAATGTCTTAATACTTTACAAAGTAATTTTTAACTCGAACAACCAATAATAAAGAAAAAGAGAGAGTTTTATGCTTATTCTATCAGTACTATCTACTACAGTCTATCTATGGTATGTGTATTATCAGTACTATCTACTACATAGATATAAATATTTTTCTTTTTTATATGCAACACAGTAATACACTGAACTTACGCGATAGGTGGGACAGAGTAATAATCACGTAAGTCGAGATATAATTTCGCATATAAATACACATACCATAAAATCCGGCGTATAACGCGCACTTTGAACACAAAAATTAAGATTGAAACTAAAGGGTGCGAGTTATACGTCGGGTATAAAAACGATGGCTTTAAAAATAACAAAAGAGATGAGTATAAAAAAAAATTTTGCTCCTACATGTATCGAAACACTGTTTATTTAAAAGAAACGACTTGCCTTATGAACTAAAAGAGTTTATGGTGTTAATTATTGCACGATGATTAAAATATATTAAAAATGAAATAAATTTGCATCCATTTCAGAAGGTGAAAATAATGAACATCCTTATTCCGCTCACTCCGTTATTATATTTTTATTTCCCTATCTGGTTCTACGGTTCTAAGGCAACTCATTAAATCCATCATATGATTTTTTTTTCATTGCCAAATACGCCAGGATAAAAGACTACTAATCTGAAATTAAAAATATAGACATAAATTATTTCTTTGTCAAATAGAACTAAATACACTACTCCCAACGAAGTTCTCGTTGAAAGAGTAATATATCCAAGCTCATACCTTCCTTCATCCATCAACACCAGTTACTACAAATTGCAGTTCTAGAAGTAAACTATTTTTTTTAAAGTCTGGGATAATACCTCGAATAAATGACTAAAACATAAAAGCAATGTATACAGATATTTCAGATTTCTTCGTAAAAAAAGGGGGCGCGCGTTATACGGCGAATATGCCTAAAAATTAAAAAAATTAGCTTGAAAGTATAGGTGCGCGTTATACGCCGGATTTTAAGGTAAATTATTTTTAGTCTGGGTCGGGGAAGAAAGAAAGTAAAAAATTTAGAAAATAAAAGTTTAATAAAATTTTAGATATAACACAGTTACAAAATCGCAAAACTAAGTTATCTCGATGTAAAAGCTTTCACTAACATCTAACAAGTAGTCTGCCGGCTCAAAGATTTTTTTTTCTCCCGCAAACTTTACTCGTAGCATGCAAATAATTTTTCACTCCTTGTTTTGTTGAAAAAATACGCTTTTCATTGAAGTGTGTATTTTCAAAAATTTGTAACCCTTTTTCAATTAAACTAAGGCATTCTGTCAGGGGCGTAGCTAGCGCCGTATCAGCCGTATCAATGATACGCCCCCTAAGCTACAGGGGCCCCAACATGTGTAAGCAAAATATTCTAAAATGTAGAGGTGCCTCTCAAAAAGGGCCTCCAAAGAATTTTAACACAGGGCCCACTCAGGGCTAGCTACGCCAGTGCCTTCTGCCAAATGACCATTCGTCATTCGATCTTCTAATTGAACTGGGTATAAAGGCTCAAGTTTCTTCAATGTCTTGCCTCTGTTCATGCATTTCTATGAGCTCATCAGCTCCTGATTGTCGGAATGAGCGAGTGAATATTTGTCCCTGTTCATGCATTTCTATGAGCTCATCAGCTCCTGATTGTGGGAATGAGTGAGTGAATATTAACGTCGCGCTGCTCAGCCACACGAGAGCTTTTGGCGACGGACCACGTAATTTTGAACCGTGGTCAAGTGACGTGGATGGCACCTGAGCTAGCACCCCCTCTCCTAACTACCATACCACACCAACGGGAGGATGTTTCAGCTCTCGACAGATTTAGCGTGCATCGCTGCCCTACACGGTGGGTCTTTAGTGGTATCGGGCTCGAACTCGTGACAAAGCCACCTGATTGTGGGAAACCAGCACAGTTCTTGAACGTCATCACACTATCCACTTCTAAATTTATTTGCCTGGTGAGATCGATAATTTCTTTAATCAAATTACCAATTTCATCAGGCTCTGGATATTAATTCCGCCTGAGTTTCAGGGATGGAAAGAAAAACAAAAACGAAAGACGGATCGACGAGATATATGAAAATTGCGTAGCTCGAATTTGCGTAAGTCGAGGTATTACTGTGTTTTCTTTTATTTAAAAAATCATATTCTCTTACTTTGATTTTGATTCTCCTTTGATTCTCCTGAATATATTAGAAAACACATTCTTTCAAAAAATTTTCTATTGAATTATGCAACATTTTCATGCAACATGGCAATTCCTGGAAAGAACAGAATAAGGTATAATGAGAAATAAGTTTAATGATAAGCATGGAATTTCGTGATTGTATAAACTAATAAAAGGTGAGTTAGGGCTAATTGTTTTTTCAAAGGAATTTAAGAGTTAAATTTCCCACATTTTATGAAGAAAAAAAAAGCCCATAAATTAAACCCCAGGAACAAATCACGATTTTTGTTTCCCAAACACAGGAAATATTTCTGTGAAAAGAGAATATTTTTCGTGTAAGGCAACGAGACTTTCAAATGTGCAACCCCTAATTTTACAAAAAAAGTTAATGAAACATTTTTTTTCTCTGGAAAAATAATTTTCACAATCTACCTGTTTAGATATGTTTTTAAAATATATTTCATACTACTTGAATCTTCGTGAGTTTTTTTCGATAAATTTCTTAGAATTAATGTTAAGTAAAGTAGGATATAAAATTGTTCTCTATTCATCAAAATCATTTATAGCTTCTCAACGTAAAAGAAATAGGAACAATTAGCTTTTATTTGAGGTGAACAGGATACATTAATCATAACTGAGAGGTATAGAATGCTAGTTGCAATTATTTTCAATTCTTTGTTTTAACTCGGAAAATCATCATTGAGCTAGTCTCAGAACTTCAGTACATTTATACGTAGCTTCCATTCAAATGATCTGTCTTGTACAGTTCCGGGTACCTCTAATCTACCAACTTTTAATCGTATAGCGAAAAAGGAAAACTGGAAAATAACAGTTTTTCACGTATTTTCACACATTGCGAAACACTTCGAACAATGAAAAGCTCCTCAAATTGCTTAATATCATGCTGACTTTTCATTCACTATGTATTTGATCAAAGTTTAAATTTTGAGGACGATTTTTCACACACCCACACAGCAGTGAATTGAAATTCCATTAGACAAACGTTTAAAAATATATCTCAATTACATTTTTGTGAACTGTATTTGACCTTATATTAGTGATAGTTCATTTTGTTTTAAGAAATATATTTGCTTCAACAAATATATTCTTAAATATATTCTTAAATATTTTAATTCTGAAAATATTTGAAGTAGATTGAATTTGTTATTAAAAATAATATAAATATTAAAAATCTTAAAGGCTTCCTTTGAAATTATTGTACCTTTTTCTGAAGATTGAATTTTCTTTTTCTTTCTTTTTTTTCGCATGTGAGAAAACAGAAAGTGTGTAATCCCACAGATTTATTAATTCCAGTCAACATAATTTTAATTATATTTTCATAAGTTATCGTACATTTCTTCGTATGTCGTATCGTATATTTTTTCTTCAAAAATTAACCCAAAAGCCGAATTATAAAAAGAACTGTAATTTTCTACCTTGTTGCAATGAGGATGTGTGAAAGTTTTGCCTCGCGGTTAAAACGAACAGAATATTTTTCAGTCAAAATAGCGTGAAAAGTAAAATTCTCGACGCCAAACGGGATGGTTTTCTTTTTAGAAACCCTATCTGAAAATAACATAATTTTTCTATTTAGTTAATATCGTGTAACTATCTGTGTTAATTTTAAATTCTGGGTGAGTTTTTTTCTTGCTATTCAAACTCGTGTTTTGAAACTGACTTTGAAGGATTTATGTGATTATGTGTGTGAAGGATTTATCTTCTTTTTGAATTAAAGTTCCATTAAAAATACCCAAAATGTTAAATGATTAAAATAGCTTGCACATGGCTATATGATGAAAAATACGTTATTTCTAAATAACATTTTTTCGAGATCCGTATGTTAGTCCAACTCTGTTTTCCATTTCATACAAAATGGTGAAAAAATTCTCGTCTTATAGACGGAAATATATCGTAATGTTGACTTTGGTTTAATAAGTATACAAAGACTTACATGCCAAAAACTATAACAATTGACACACGAAAAGTTAACAGTTTAGTATTGAAGATATATCAACTCCAAATCTTAAAGTTTACACTGAGCTTCACTCGTAAAAAATACTTAAATATATTTTGTTTCAAAAAACAATTTTTTTTACTATAGAAATACTAAAGAAGGTTGTGTAATTTTGAAACGTTCTAAGAATTTCCTTTAACAAACTCTTTACTGGGATATTTTCTTTCTGGCAATGGTACACTAAAATATTTTTGGGGACAAGATTGATTTAAACCTCCGTTAGATGCGTGATTCTCTGAGATGCATAGTAAAAATAATTTTGGGAACATGTTTTAGGGGGAATGCACCCTTCCTTCTTCTATGTGTCTTTATTCATTCGCACTAGGGCTCAGTGCTAAGGACGGGAGTTGACCGCTTCCCATCTTGAATCTGATAGATACCGCGCGCCTAACAACGTAATTTTTAATGTCTTTCCAATTTTTCGTCAATTTTCATGTTTTTCTGTAATATAGAAAAAAGTAATCAGTTTTATACTAAAATAACTCGAACGAAGTAAAAAACGAAGTAAAAGCATCTTTAAGATGGTTTTTCTGCTGGGAATTGAAATGTGTCTTAGACATACCGCGCGAAGACGCCCTAACAGGACGCCCAAGCCTCGTTCATTATGGCTCAGGATTGAAGAAATATCTGATGTACAAACACCCGTTTAAGAACCAAGTGACCCCGTGAAGAACCAAGAGCAACAACAAGAAAATTAAAAATTCTGATTTTATCTCAAATGTTATAGACGTGTGCAACATACATATGCACCTAACGGAATCAAAATAATTTATTAAAAAATGTTTTCAGCATTATGTATAAACTCTAACTCAAACTCAGTGGCGCAACAGCCCATGAGAGCCAGGGCCTACTGTGTCCATCCCAATATACGTGACCATTGGGGGCTGAGGTGCTCAGCATTATGTATAGTTATTATTATATTCTTATGGACGTAATTAGTTTTGTTCATTGAGATGGTTACCAAAGAAGATTTAAATTTTCCTATGTTCTTTTCATTTTTCAATGTATGAATTGATACGAAAATTTATTTTTTAAAAAAAATTTTAAATTTTTTTTTTTGTGTGTTTTTCCCTCCCTCCCTTTTAACACACACATCTTAGCTCCTTTGTGTTGTAACATTTAATCTCTAAGGGCATTGAATGCTTGGATACTACATATCAATAAGTGCATTTATCTATTATCTATTACTTCAATAATAATCCATTATTTCGATAGGTAGGTACTGCTATACATAATACAAAAATTAAGAGTTTCAGTAACAAACACTGTACCTTAGATCAATGTTTTAAATATATGGGGCAGTTTTTTAATGTCAAATCTCACTAATAAAATGATGAAATCATCTTCAGATGTAAGTATGAGTTGATGCATCTCAGAGATGCCGTGCGCCTATGGATAGAGTGGGAACTCTCTTTGTGCTACTGAAAGGCATTTATAAATCTTTTGTTATATTTTACCTCTCCTCATATGAAATTTCAGAAATACTTTTTTGTAAATACTACAACCTTCAAGAGGAAGAGCAAATTACAAATATTTTACATTCTTAGATAATGATCATGAAATTAAGAATTACTACATATCGTCGGTCTAATTATCAGACTGCGTAACTCCATCTGGGATGCTAATTTGATACAGTAGGGCTAGGCGCCAAGTTGTTTATGTTCGTCAAGATAAGCGATAATATTACAATATGGTTTACTTTGATATGGGATAACGTATGGGGGTAACCATGGGGATAACGTATATTAGTGTTAGTTTATTGTTTCGGTTTTTTTCCCCCGCGGGATCAGCAAAAGTAACACATTGTTACAAATTTGTGTAATGAACGCTTAAAATAGAGTAAATAATTTATATCTGGAAGTGTAATACATTAATATTACTTTCTGTTGTATTTATTTTATGTTAAAATCTTGCCACCTTTCCCTTCGAAATATAGTTTTATTATGAAATAAAAAAAAGTCGTGATTACACTGATCGAGGAATAAATTAAAAGGGGAGAGCGCACTGAGGCATGGCGTAGACAAAACAAAAGGATTAAGGAATCGCGCCAAAAAGCGCTTGGCGCGTTGCACTCCTATTTCGAATCAGTAACACCGGTGGAGTTACGCAGTCTGATAATTAGGCGGACGATATTATTCCCCATGAAATTTATTCAAACACGGATCAGTACATAGTAAACACAGCAAATTTATGAAATATGTTTGGAAATACTACAATATGCACAATGAATTGTAAATTGGACAGATACAGATGACGGATAACTCGGCCTATTAATCGGGTTAAATTCTATAAATCTGGCACTTAGATCAAAACTATAACACTGTCCACTCATTTTTGTTAATTGATCGCGCGAAAAATCTATAATTAATTTACTTACTTTGATACTTACCACACTCCACTCTTCTTTTCACTTTATTAAATAACTCAAGGTAGTTCTTTATTGAATTAACAATCCAAGAAAATGGTAAAAATTTCCAAAAAAAAGGCGTTAACATGTTCGTGATAAGGAATAGGTGAGTCAAATCCTACGGGGCTTACATCTTTGTTGGAAAGGAGCTATTTTGCTTTAGTGACGCAAATTCGGTTGAAAAACAGAATCAGCTTAGCAAACAATTTCGCAATTTGACCTCAATCAAAGATATCAATATTAATTTTTTTATTCACATTTGTTGTAAAAATTTTCTATTTCCATTAATTTTATGGGTGTTGTAAAGTTTGTTTTCTCATTTTTTCGCAAGAATTTGAATTTCCATTAATTTTATGGGTGTTGTAAAGTTTGTTTTCTCATTTTTTCGCAAGAATTTGAATAAACAGCTGAAAAGTCGCGACGTATGGTATACATGTTGCCTAACTTTTGGCATGCAAACGTTTTCTGTTAACACAAAGTTATTCATACTTTCTCACGGCATGATCATAAAATTCGAAAAAAGTGACATCAAACTGAACATTTTATTACTCTGGATAAGAACTGCGCATTTTACTTTCACGCAAACTATTGCTAACGAATATCAATTTAATTAATTTAATTAAATTTTTAATTTTGATTATTATTTGCAATAGTTAGGGTTTTTTATGCCTTCTGAAAAATTTTAATGAATTCATGTTTTATAAGAATGTTTGTTTCAAAGGCACTAGAAATCAAGAAAATTTATTAATTAAAAAGGATATTTTAAAACATGTAATGAACTAAATTTAAGGAATTCAATGAGGAATTAAAATTATAACTCATTCGTTTTTAAGATTCAACTGAGAAAGAAAATTGTAACTATATATTGTTTTCAAATTCTCTTTACATGTTTTGAATTAATTAGTTTATTGTAAAATGTGTGTTTTTACAAAGAAAAATCGAGCAAAACTCTGCAAAAATTTTAATAAGTTCATGTAAATTCTGTTTTTTAGATTAAAAAGCTTTGGTTCATCGCATAACACTAGTTAATTAATCGTTAAGCATAAATACATATTAGCATTAAAGTTAAGTAAATCATCTAAAATTATAGATACTATTTGAAAGACTTGATTAGCGATTCTTTTTATGTCTAGGTAGCATTTAAAAATACTTAATAGTGTGACGAGCTCACACGTCTTTTCTGTAACATAACCTCTAGGTTCTTTGACGGCCAAGATTAATGGCAACTCTTTTCCAACCAAAATCCAAGAAGCAAAATGCGAATATGAAATGCAAATAAGATAGCTTTTAAAAGAACAGAAGTTTCAGTAAGCAGTATGGCAATTTAAGGAAAGTTATGTTTGGAAGAGATACGAACGTGAATTGACAGCGTATCATAAAGTTACCGGGATATCTAGCCATTACTACAAGGCACGCGCCCCCAGACGTCTCATTACAGTGATTGAATCTTAGTTTGGATTAAGGTAGGACTGATTAATTGATATTAGAACTTGTAATATTATCAGAATTGAGAGTAGGTGGATAATATAATTATTTAGATAAAGTGGTCTAAGTTACGCGATCCGGTTTAACTATTTTTGTGTGATTGATCATTATAAATTCTCACTTATATAAATTTATCTAAATTGTTATAGAGGTTTAAGTTATATTCTTAATAAAGTCATATTAAGAATTTAAAATATCTGATCATTTTGAGAATCCCACACCTCTAATTCACGCTGACAATCAAAGATATGGTCATCAAAGAGCGGCCATATCACAATTGTTTTACTTTTTAATGAAATTTAAGTTACTATACTGTTCGAATTAATTGGGACAAATAGTAAAAAACAGTTTTTTTCTAAAACAGTAGCTTTTAATCATTGCATACCTAAAGTAGACGGAAAGATCTTTATATTAGACGAAGTATATCCTCATACAGTAGAAATGACCTCTTCAATACTCAATACCTCTTCAATGACCTGTTCTTGGTGTTGACTTCACTAGTGCAGCTCACATTTTATCAACTTCATCATCGTAGAACCACACTTGTATGGCACTTTTTATCATTCGTTCTGTTGTCGTGCAACTCATCTTAGCTAAGCGATTCTTGATAAAGTATAGTAAATTCTCAATAGGATTTAGGTTTTGGTGAGATACATGTCCAATTAAGCACTTATATTTTATTTTTCCGCATATAAAAGTCTGGACCAATATTGAATTGTGACAAGAAGCCAAACCGTGTTGAAATGTTTCGTCAAATGTTTCTATGGATGGAACAATTTTACTGCGTAATATTTCGATGTATTTGACATAATTAATCATGCCTTTGAAGGGAACTAATCTTCCAGTGTCATTTGCAGCGTAAAACCGAAAACAATTGTTTGGAAGGGTGTTTTACAATCTGTTGTATATGATGTGGCAACAGAGTTTCAACTTCAATTCGTTTAACTACACTTGATTTGTATCCCTGCACAAATAAAATGCGTTTTGTCACTAAAAATAACCTTTTTCTAGTCTTTAACAGTCCAGGATCGGTACTTTTTGTCTATGCTGAGCGTGTTTTCATCATTTTCTTTTTCCTCGGTCTTGATGTCTTGCAGTTAACTTCCAGAACCCTTTTCTGTACAGTTGAAGTACTCATTTCAATACCATAATCCAATAAATCCCTTCGAAGGTCTGTACTTGTCTTAGTTTGCTATTTTTTATTAGAATTTTATAAGCTCTTGGAGTAGTTTTGTGTTTCAGCCACATTTTCCTTTCCTTTTTGGAGACGATGATCAAGAATCTTGAAATGTTCTTAAAATTCTGTAAACACATGATTTGCCCACACCAACTAACGTAGCTATATCTTTCACAGTCATAGAAGTGTGTTCATTAAGAGCGATTCCATCTCCATCTCTGAACGAACAACAACAAAACACGTGTTACGTGGAACGCAATATTATGAGCACCAACTATCACACATTATGTAAGGTTTTCACCCATGGATAATGCCTTACTTCTAAGCTATATCCGTGACCTAGGGGTGTGGGAGTGAATAAAGAACCAACGTTGCCATGATCTTAAAATGTCTTTATTAAGATCTTAACTTAAATGCTAACAATGATAATATTTATATTATAACTTAGCGGATCTGAGGTGAGAAAACACACAATACGTATTACCAAATAAGCGCGACTTTAATCACTATATTCCCGTCTATTCCTAATCTCAACTTATACACAGTCCTAATAGATAACAGAATTATCCTATCTTAATCTCTTGTTTAACCGCAATCCTCTCGGATCCTAAATATCTTTTGCTTATCTCGCTTGGAATAGTATCCACCTTGACTTGATGCTCTGTCACGGATAGCTTCACACTCAATGACGGCATTCTTCTCTTCCTTCAATTCACTCGCTTAGACTAGCATAATCACTTCCCAATAGGTCATACGCTTACGTTAAACTTCTGCCATTTAAAAGGTTTCTAATTTGGATATTCACGCTTCGCTTCTGGATTTGGTTGGAATGAATTTGCCTTTTTCGGCCCCAAAGAACCCAAGAAGTGTTTTTAGTAGAAAACGTGACGAACCCGTCACAATTAAGGCTCACAACTGAGCTACTAATGTACTAAAACCAATAAAAGAAGTAAATATAGTCAAGGTCGATTCGTTACATTACTTCTGGGCAGATATAACTGGTTTGAGATGGTTCAGGACATAACAAGTTAATCCCATACCAACTCAGACAAGAAAAAAAAAGTTTGTCCTATTAATTCGAATAATATAGTAACCTTTAAGTCCCGTTTATCAATTTTTCATGAACATGATTTACATTCCCCTTTCCCCTACTTTAATGGTAGCTTTAGGTTTATTAGGTAAAATTATTTAGGATTCCAGACTTATGAAGTTGAGTACATTTGGTTAGCAAATGGTCATTCAATAATGCTCATTCAGTGGGTGATCATATTTCTCATTCAAACCACTTTCCAGAAAGATCAAAAATTTTTCCAAGACATTGAAATCTCGTGAATTTGTCATACTTCACTTTTTTTTTTAGAATAGAAGGCAGGACAGCGCCTAGTTGGTTAACAATGTCTAACAACTCACAGCTATCATAGGATCAGACACTTCAATTAAAATCCAGTTCCAGCATTTTAGAACTAGACTCCTTAAACATAATACTTCCTCTCATTTACTTACAGCTCTTTGAACATATCCGTGTTTGAAAATTTCATCAGTACTCACGATTCGAAGGCATACTTCAATGGGATATAAGCAAAATTTTGGTTCATCAGACTACATAAGGGGTTGGGAACTTTGTAGCTGTGGTGTACCAAACCAATCTAACAATATGATTCAGTACCACATTAAAAATATTCGAAACAATTCTAATGGCAGTGCATGCAGAATTAGGGAACAGAAATCAAGAATGCATGTTTATACTTTGAAAATATATTAATTATGCATCATTTAATGACACAAAATTTTACAGCATAAAATATAAGCGTTCCTTCAACTTAAACAGCAAGTTAAAACTTTACATATATTATGTATCTTTTAATCATATGTATTAAAGTAAGAAACAAACCACATAAAGACTTAGCATTATACATTTGAAGCACTTCTTGCCAAGTTTGATGCAGATTAGTGGTTTGGGATCACAGCTCTTTCCCTCACTGAGATTGATTGTATCGAATCTTTTTTGCATTGTGAATGGATCCTACTGACTGTGAAGGAGTGGATACTAAATTTCTGTTACTTCTCCTAAGCTATGTACATTCTTTTAGCCCAAAACAATAGCAACCATTTGCTATATTTATTGCATTACATTCATACGCACAATCCTTAGTTTAATGTAAAATATAGATTGATATATTAATATCAAAACACTTTATAAAAAGTGTAGAAATTCATGATGAACACTTACAAGTTTCATTACAGCTAACGCAATCATTTTAATTTTATATAAACGTGAAGAGTGTTTCCCATGCCGTTTAATTCGTTTTATATCCGGGACGTTTATATTTTTCCTCAAAACGTTGATTTTTTTAGTCACATTTAAACTAAACTCAGTGGAACAACAGCCCTTGAGCACCAAGACCTACTGTGCCCATTTCAATTTACAGGACCTTGGGTGTTGAGGTACAAGAGCAGATGTTCCGATCAGGTGGTCGAGTCGGACGCGAAAACCCCCAGTAATCAGTTTCCAAGCAAACTTGTATTTATCGACCCACATTGGAGTGATGTGAGTTGACCTTGCTGAGTCCGGGGTTTTAACCTTGGACCTAAGGGGTGGAAGGGTGATACACTGCCACTAAGCTGCTATAGTCCCATTTACTTCCATAATTTATGTGCAAATTCGCGAGTTTACCTTCACAATATCTTCTTAACGTAAGTGTATTTTATTTAATTATTTTTTTAATTAATAATTATTTCCAGAAAAAATTTACCTTTAATTTCCTACACTTACCTGTAATTCTCTTTTTAAATCTAAGAACTATTTTTAGTTTCTAAACAAGGTGTATTATATGAATTTTTATGAAACAAATACACATTTCTAAGACGAACTTTTAAAAATATATTACCGCTAATTACTACTTTATTTCACGGAAAAGAGATAATAAAATAGCTGTTTAGCTTTTTAAAATATCCGTAATTCTGGTCATAAAGGATCCACGCAAAAACAACATGCATTGATACGAAGAATTGAGAACATACACCAAGTATTGGAGCTCATACATTCAAAACGTTGTAGGAAAATCTTGATTTTCATAATCCACATTACCTGGTTATGTGATTAAGGTATCCGACTGCGTTCGGAACCGTTTTTTAAAAGGGGAAAAATGGAAAAATTTTTATGATTTAGGCATTTAGATTAGAAAATATAAAAAATTGTTTTAAGAATAGTTTTAAAAAAAAAATTAAATACAATTTTTTTGAAAAAAAATAATAAAAACCCATTTTCAAAATATTTTTTTTGGAAAACTGCTCTATTATAATAATATTTTGCCTGTATATAGCTCAGCCCCTATGCAGAGATCAACTGAATTTTGAAATATATAACTTAGAAGGGGTTTATCCATGTTTTACGACAACAGAAGGGGGAAATTTTAAGAAAAAAAAGCGATAATTATATTTCAAAAAGGTTGTAACTTGAAAAAATTGGGAATTTTTCAAAAAAACAAGTTGAGTACTGTACCGCTGTTGAGCTATATAAGGCAAAAATTTGTTTATTAGACCATTTTTTCACAAAAGGAGAACATTTTGAAAAAAAAGGGTTTTTCTAAGTTAATTTTTTTTAAAATTGTATTTAAATATTTTTTTTTCAAAATGTCCTTTAAAAAAATTTTAACATTATTCAATCTGGACACTAAATACATGAAAATTATCCATTTATGCCCTTTTAAAAACACGGTTCCGAACGGAGGATACCTTTTTAACCAGTAGATTTTTAAATGCGTTTCTGGGATAGAGAGGAAAAATATATCAGAAAGGAATTTTAGAAAAAAGAAACTTTTTATTGATTTGAGACTAATTATTCATTAAAAGTTCCGTCCTTTTTTTTGAAGATGTTCAATTGTGCCATCATGCATTATATACTTAATCATAATTTCAGAATTTTTTTGTGATTTGTATATGTATATGTACAGAGATATATTGTACTTTTTCATAATGCGAATACATTCAATTTCTCCATTCTCCGAAATGTAATGTGAGGAATTTTAAGTGTTTTACATAGTCAAGTCCTTTAAGGTATCCGGCTACGTTCGGAACCGTGATTTTGCAAAAGCGTGTAAATGGATAATATTTATGATATCTAGTGTCACTTAGATTAGAATACATGTATAAAATTGTTTTAAGGACATTATGACAAAAAAAATTATTTAAATACAATATTTTAGCAAAAATAACTTAGAATAACCTTTTCCAAATGTTCTCCTTGTGTACCTTCTATTGTATTAATATTTTGTCTGTACTCAGATCAGAACCTCTGTACAGAGGCTCAACTCAGAATTTTTGAAAGTTCTATGCACTTGGAAGTCGATTTTATCCATGTTTACGACAACAGAGGGGAGAAATTTTAAGCAGCAAAATACGTCAGATAATAATTTTGTTCGCTGTAACTCTGAAAATAATTTTGAATTTTTCAAAATCATAGCTGAGCTTCCTGTACAGGAGGTCTGAGCTATATACAGGGCAAAATATTAACATAATAGAAGATTTCTGTTACAAAGTGTGAGAACATTGAAGTGCGGTTTATTCCGGGTTAATTTGCTAAATATTGTAGTTTCTAGCCTACCTCTTTTGTCATAATGTTCTTAAAATGAATTTTATACATGGCTCTTAAATCTAAGTGACACTCAAATACTGTTTTTGAAAATGGCGCGATTTATAAAAGTGCTTTTTAAAATCATGGTTCCGAACGTAGTTGGATACCTTAATGCTTCTTTTCAGCAAATTTAATATCTTGAAGAATGTAATGCTTAACGCTTTTTTTGAATTTTTAAAATAATTGTAAAATATATTTAAATCTGTTTGATTTACTCTCGCATTTCTTAATATCCTCTTTAAAAAAGTAAAAACTAAGCATGCAGGAAAGACAGTTCCAATTCTCAAACATATATTTTACAGAATGTAATAATGATCCGGTTAACGTTGGACATATATATAATAAGCTTCAAAACAATTAGTGATGAAATCTTTAATCGTCCGATACATGCTTAAAATTAATAGAAGAAACATTTGTCCCCCCAACCCCATTTTCCTTTGCGAATAGATTTTACCAACTATTTTCCGATTGCTGTTTTAGAATTTTCTTATTTCCATAGTATGATAGATAATGGTATACTATAAATGTTTCATTTGCAAACTGGTCAACTTAAAATCTTATGTTAGAAAAATGATAAGCTTATATAGACTGAATTGAGATATGTGTACAATAAGAGATCTAACGTTGTCATTTTGAAATTGTTTCAAATATCATTTGCCAAGAAGTTAAGTGATAGTGATAGCCAAGTAAGATGATTTCGAACTCGGATTTGAGTCCTAGTGCCAGTAAGAACCCACCTTCTAGACGGGCTGATACACGTTAAATCTGTCGAGGCTCAAAGTCCTCCCATGAGATGATCAGCTCAGGTATCCTCCTTGTCCCCTGATTATGGCTCAAAATTAACAGGTCCGACGCCAATACCCCTCATAAAGCTCCAGAATATGACAGAAATTAAAGTCAATCAAGACGCAAGGTTAATTCAAACAATCTCTGGTTGTTGGTAAAACAACGTTAAGTTGTTAGTCTTTTGCAAAATAGTCCTAAAACTGATTTTTTTCTAAAAAAAGCACTCAACAATATCACTCGAGAAAACTGATGGTCTGAAAGGAAAGTCTACTAATGAACATCGTATTAGCACTGCTTTATTTTAGGATTATAATTTATGTGCTTCAAAAGTGAAATAAGTCCTTACTATAATTTTTATGTGATGGCATCTGTGTTTTTTGCTCTTATTAGATTAGGGATCTAAGCCTAGCCTCTCCAGACAAGTTAGTTGATTTAGGGAAGTGAAGGATTATAGTCAGATCCCGTAGAGAAGAATTGAGCACTCCAACCCCAAATTCCGAAGCAGCGATGAATAATAATGTATTTCGGATGAAGTTTGAGCGCCGTAACTCAGTCATAACCCATTCAATAAATTGTATGCGCTCAAACAAATCCTATTCTAAAACAATTATAATGAAATAAAATGGTTAGACGGATGTATTTTCAGTATTCAAATTGGATTAATTTTAAATAAACATTTATTAAACAACATCATAAGAAACGTGAAGAAACGATCCTTTCTTTTATTTACTTTAAGCACCTGAAAAATGAAATACCAGAAAGAGATAACAAAGACAACTGTTAAAACAAAATCACGTGCATTTTCCTAAAAACTCGTGATTTGAAATCACCATCAATCCACGAAAGTCACGATTTTTCACCTATAAAAGTATCCACTTGCCACTTCAAAGTCACTCAATCGAGAAAGCCAACTGAATTATTCAAAATGCAGTGGCCAACACGGTTAACCTTACTCACCATTGTTGTATGTGCTCAGAGTTATTCAGCTCTGGGTGCTAGCATTTGGTCTAGTGCTGCAATGGCGGAAACTTTCATGCAGTCTTTCACCTCTGCCCTTGGGAGATCCAACATCTTAGAAGCCGATCAAATGGACGACATAGCTTCAATCAGCGACACTTTAATGTCGGCTGTGGAGAAAAGCGGAGGTAAGAAAAACAAATTACAAGCTCTAAACATGGCATTTGCTTCTTCTGTAGCAGAAATAGCTTTTGCCGACATGACTGGAAAGCCTGTAGATGTCAAATCTAATGCAATATTAAACGCGCTGAGTGAAGCATTCTTACAAACTACAGGATTTGTTGACTCTTATTTCATTCAAGAAATTGGAGGACTCATAAACATGTTTGCTCAAGTAACTGCCAACGAATCAGACACAAGCGGAGCAGCTTCAGCAAGTGCTGCTGCCGCAGTTAGTGCAGATAGCTATGGCGGAAGGTCTGTATACAAAGCCAGTACTGTAGCAGGAACAGGGATTAGTGCTAAAGGCGACTATGGTGCATACGGAGCCGGAGCAGGAACTGGTGCGGTTGCTAGTACTGGAGCAGGAGTCAGTGGTGCTGGTTACGGTGCATACGGTGCCGGCGCTGGAGCTAGTGCGGCTGCAACTGCTGGAGCAGTTGCTGCAGGCGCTGGTGGTTACGGAAGAGGAGCAGGTGCTGGAGCTGCTGCAGGTGCAGGAGCTGGAGGCTACGGCGGACAGGGTGGATACGGTGCCGGAGCAGGAGCTGGTGCTGCTGCAGCCACTGCAGCAGGTGCCAGAGGCGCTAGTGGTTACGGGGCAGGAGCAGGAGTTGGTGCTGCTGCAGCCGCTGGAACAGGTGCTGGAGGCGCTGGTGGTTACGGAAGAGGTGCTGGTGCTGGAGCCGCCGCTGGTGCAGGAGCTGGTGGTGCTGGAGGCTACGGCGGACAAGGTGGATACGGTGCCGGAGCAGGAGCTGGTGCTGCTGCAGCCGCTGGAGCAGGTGCCGGAGGCGCTGGTGGTTACGGAAGAGGTGCTGGAGCTGGAGCCGCCGCTGGTGCAGGAGCAGGAGCTGTTAGTGCTGGAGGCTACGGCGGACAAGGTGGATACGGGGTAGGAGCAGGAGCTGGTGCTGCCGCAGCCGCTGGAGCAGGTGCCGGAGGCGCTGGTGGTTACGGAAGAGGTGCTGGTGCTGGAGCCGCTGCTGGAGCAGGAGCAGGAGCTGGTGGTGCTGGAGGCTACGGCGGACAAGGTGGATACGGTGCCGGAGCAGGAGCTGGTGCTGCTGCAGCCGCTGGAGCAGGTGCCGGAGGCGCTGGTGGTTACGGAAGAGGTGCTGGAGCTGGAGCCGCCGCTGGTGCAGGAGCAGGAGCTGTTAGTGCTGGAGGCTACGGCGGACAAGGTGGATACGGGGTAGGAGCAGGAGCTGGTGCTGCCGCAGCCGCTGGAGCAGGTGCCGGAGGCGCTGGTGGTTACGGAAGAGGTGCTGGTGCTGGAGCCGCTGCTGGAGCAGGAGCAGGAGCTGGTGGTGATGGAGGCTACGGCGGACAAGGTGGATACGGGGCAGGAGCAGGAGCTGGTGCTGCTGCAGCCGCTGGAGCAGGTGCCGGAGGCGCTGGTGGTTACGGAAGTGGTGCTGGTTCTGGAGCTGGAATAGGAGCTGGTGCAGGAGCAGGAGCTGGTGGTGCTAATGGCTACGGCGGACAAGGAGGATACGGGACAGGAGCAGGAGCTGGTGCTGCTGCAGCCGCTGGAGCAGGTGCCGGAGGCGCTGGTGGTTACGGAAGAGGTGCTGGTGCTGGAGCTGGAGCTGGAGCCACCGCTGGTGCAGGAGCAGGAGCTGGTGGTGCTGGAGGCTACGGCGGACAAGGTGGATACGGTGCCGGAGCAGGAGCTGGTGCTGCTGCAGCCGCTGGAGCAGGTGCCGGAGGCGCTGGTGGTTACGGAAGAGGTGCTGGTGCTGGAGCTGGAGCCGCCGCTGGTGCAGGAGCAGGAGCTGGTGTTGCTGGAGGCTACGGTGGACAAGGTGGATACGGGGAAGGAGCAGGAGCTGGTTCTGCTGCAGCCGCTGGAGCAGGTGCCGGAGGCGCTGGTGGTTACGGAAGAGGTGCTGCTGCTGGTGCAGGAGCTGGAGGCTACGGCGGACAAGGTGGATACGGTGCCGGAGCAGGAGCTGGTGCTGCTGCAGCCGCTGGAGCAGGTGCCGGAGGCGCTGGTGGTTACGGAAGAGGTGCTGGAGCTGGAGCTGCTGCTGGTGCAGGAGCTGGCGTACAAAGTGGATACGGTGCCGGAGCTGGTGCTGCTGCAGCCGCTGGAGCAGGTGCCGGAGGCTCTGGTGGTTACGGAAGAGGTGCTGGTGCTGGAAGTGGAGCCGCTGCTGGTGCTGTAGCTGGAGCTGCTGCTGGTGCAGGACCTGGAGGCTACGGCGGACAAGGTGGATACGGTGCCGGAGCAGGAGCTGGTGCTGCTGCAGCCGCTGGAGCAGGTGCCGGAGGCGCTGGTGGTTACGGAAGAGGTGCTGGTGCTGGAGCCGCCGCTGGTGCAGGAGCAGGAGCTGGAGGTGCTGGAGGCTACGGCGGACAAGGTGGATATGGTGCTGGATCAGGAGCTGGTGTTGCTGCAGCTGCAGCTGCTAGAGCAGATGCCAGATTCGCTGGTGGTTACGGAAGTGGTGCTGGAGCCTCCGCTGGGGCAGAAGCTGGAGCTGGTGGTGCTGGCTACGGTGGACAAGTGGGATACGGTGCCGGAGCAGGAGCTGGTGCTGCTGCAGCTGCTAGAGCAGGTGCCAGAGGCGCTGGTGGTTACGGAAGTTTTGCTGGAGCCGCCGCTGGTGCAGGAGCTGGAGCTGGTGGTGCTGGATACGGTGGACAAGGTGGATACGGTGCCGGAGCAGGAGCTGGTGCTGCTGCAGCCGCTGGAGCAGGTGCTGGAGGAGCTGGTGGTTACGGAAGAAGTGTCGGTTCTGGAGCTGCCGCTGGTGCTGGTGCTGGAGCCGGTGGTGCTGGCTACGGTGGACAAGGTGGATACGGTGCCGGAGCAGGAGCTGGTGCTGCTGTAGCCTTAGGAGCAGGTGCCGGTGGGGCTGGTGGTTACGGAAGAGGTGCTGGTGCTGCAGCCGCTGGAGCAGGTGCCGGAGGCGCTGGTGGTTACGGAAGAGGTACTGGTGCTGCAGCTGGAGCCGCCGCTGGTGCAGGAGCTGGAGGTGCTAGAGGCTACGGCGGACAAGGTGGATACGGTGCCGGAGCAGGAGCTGGTGCTGCTGCAGCTGCTGGAGCAGGTGCCGGAGGCGCTGGTGGTTACGGAAGAGGTGCTGTTTCTGGAGCTGGAGCTGCTGCTATTGCAGCAGCAGGAGCCGGTGGTGCTGGCTATGGAGGACAAGGTGGATACGGTGCCGGAGCAGGAGCTGGTGCTGCTGCAGCTGCTGGAGCAGGTGCCGGAGGCGCTCGTGGTGCTGGAGGCTACGGTGGATATCGTGCCGGAGCAGGAGCTGGTGCTGCTGCAGCCGCTGGAGCAGGTGCTGGAGGAGCTGGTGGTTACGGAAGAGGTGTCGATTCTGGAGCCGCAGCTGGTGCCGGAGCAGGAGCCGGTGGTGCTGGCTACGGTGGACAAGGTGGATACGGTGCTGGAGCAGGAGGTGCTGGTGGTTACGGAAGAGGTGCTGGTGCTGGAGCCGCCGCTGGTGCAGGAGCAGGAGCTGCTGCTGGAGCAGGAGCTGGTGCTGCTGCAGCTGGCTACGGCGGACAAGGTGGATACGGTGCCGGAGCAGGAGCTGGTGCCGCTGCAGCCGCTGGAGCAGGTGCCGGAGGCGCTGGTGGTGCTGGAGGCTACGGTGGACAAGGTGGATATGGTGCCGGAGCAGGAGCTGGTGCTGCTGCAGCAGCTGGAGCGGGTGCCGGAGGAGCTGGTGGTTACGGAAGAGGTGTTGGTTCTGGAGCAGGAGCTGGTGCTGGCTACGGTGGACAAGGTGGATACGGTGCCGGAGCAGGAGCTGGTGCTGCTGCAGTTGCTGGAGCTGGTGCGGGAGGCGCTGGAGGCTACGGTGGACAAGGTGGATATGTTGCCGGAGTAGGAGCTGGTGCTGCTGCAGCTGCTGGAGCAGGTGCAGGAGGAGCTGGTGGTGCTGGCTATGGAGGACAAGGTGGATACGGTGCCGGAGCAGGAGCTGGTGCTGCTGCAGCCGCTGGAGCAAGTGCCGGAGGCGCTGGTGGTTACGGAAGTGGTGCTGGTGCTGGAGCCGCCGCTGGTGCAGGAGCAGGAGCTGGTGCTGCTGGAGCAGGTGCCGGAGGCGCTGGTGGTTACGGAAGAGGTGCTGGTGCCGGAGCAGGAGCTGGTGCTGCTGCAGCCGCTGGAGCAGGTGCCGGTGGGGCTGGTGGTTACGAAAGAGGTGCTGGTGCTGGAGCAGGAGCCGCCGCTGGTGCTGCCGGAGGCTACGGCGGACAAGGTGGATACGGTGCCGCAGCAGGAGCTGGTGCTGCTGCAGCCTCTGGAGCAGGTGCCGGAGGCGCTGGTGGTTACGGAAGAGGTGCTGGTGCTGGAGCTGGAGCCGGTGGTGCTGGCTATGGAGGACAAGGTGGATACGGTGGAGCTGGTGCTGCTGCAGCTGCTGGTGCAGGAGCAGGAGCTGGTGGTGCTGGAGGCTACGGCGGACAAGGTGGATACGGTGCCGGAGCAGGAGCTGGTGCTGCTGCAGGAGCAGGTGCTGGAGGAGCTGGTGGTTACGGAAGAGGTGTCGATTCTGAAGCCGCAGCTGGTGCCGGTGCTGCTGGCTACGGTGGACAAGGTGGATACGGTGCTGGAGAAGGTGCTGGAAGTGCTGGTGGTTACGGAAAAGGTGCTGGAACTGGAGCTGCTGCTGGTGCCGGAGCAGGAGCCGTTGCTGCTGGCTACGTTGGACAAGGTGAATACGGTGCCGGAGCAGGAGCTGGTGCTGCTGCAGCTGCTGGAGCAGGAGCTGGAGGTGCTGGAGGCTACGGCGGACAAGGTGGATACGGTGCCGGAGCAGGAGCTGGTGCTGCTGCAGCCGCTGGAGCAGGTGCCGGAGGCGCTGGTGGTTACGGAAGAGGTGCTGGTTCTGGAGCTGGAGCCACCGCTGGTGCTGCAGCAGGAGCTGGTGGTGCTGGTGGCTACGGCGGACAAGGTGGTTACGGTGCTGGAGCAGGAGCTGGTGCTGCTGCAGCTGCTGGAGCAGGTGCTGGAGGCGCTGGTGGTTACGGAAGAGGTGCTGTTTCTGGAGCTGGAGCTGCTGCTATTGCAGCAGCAGGAGCCGGTGGTGCTGGCTATGGAGGACAAGGTGGATACGGTGCCGGAGCAGGAGCTGGTGCTGCTGCAGCTGCTGGAGCAGGTGCCGGAGGCGCTCGTGGTGCTGGAGGCTACGGTGGATATCGTGCCGGAGCAGGAGCTGGTGCTGCTGCAGCCGCTGGAGCAGGTGCTGGAGGAGCTGGTGGTTACGGAAGAGGTGTCGATTCTGAAGCCGCAGCTGGTGCCGGTGCTGCTGGCTACGGTGGACAAGGTGGATACGGTGCTGGAGAAGGTGCTGGAAGTGCTGGTGGTTACGGAAAAGGTGCTGGAACTGGAGCTGCTGCTGGTGCCGGAGCAGGAGCCGTTGCTGCTGGCTACGTTGGACAAGGTGAATACGGTGCCGGAGCAGGAGCTGGTGCTGCTGCAGCTGCTGGAGCAGGTGCCGGAGGCGATGGTGGTGCTGGAGGCTACGGTGGACAAGGTGGATATGGTGCCGGAGCAGGAGCTGGTGCTGCTGCAGCAGCTGGAGCGGGTGCCGGAGGAGCTGGTGGTTACGGAAGAGGTGTTGGTTCTGGAGCAGGAGCTGGTGCTGGCTACGGTGGACAAGGTGGATACGGTGCCGGAGCGGGAGCTGGTGCTGCTGCAGTTGCTGGAGCTGGTGCGGGAGGCGCTGGAGGCTACGGTGGACAAGGTGGATATGTTGCCGGAGTAGGTGCTGGTGCTGCTGCAGCTGCTGGAGCAGGTGCCGGAGGCGTTGGTGGTGCTGGAGGCTACGGTGGACAAGGCGGATATGGTGCCGGAGCAGGAGCTGGTGCTTCTGCAGCCGCTGGAGCGGGTGCTGGAGGTGCTAGTGGTTACGGAAGAGGTGCGGGTTCTGGAGCTGGAGCTGCTGCTGGTGCTGCAGCAGGAGCTGGTGGTGCTGGCTATGGAGGACAAGGTGGATACGGTGCCGGAGCTGGTGCTGCTGCAGCCGCTGGAGCAAGTGCCGGAGGCGCTGGTGGTTACGGAAGTGGTGCTGGTGCTGGAGCCGCCGCTGGTGCAGGAGCAGGAGCTGGTGCTGCTGGAGCAGGTGCCGGAGGCGCTGGTGGTTACGGAAGAGGTGCTGGTGCCGGAGCAGGAGCTGGTGCTGCTGCAGCCGCTGGAGCAGGTGCCGGTGGGGCTGGTGGTTACGAAAGAGGTGCTGGTGCTGGAGCAGGAGCCGCCGCTGGTGCTGCCGGAGGCTACGGCGGACAAGGTGGATACGGTGCCGGAGCAGGAGCTGGTGCTGCTGCAGCCGCTGGAGCAGGTGCCGGAGGCGCTGGTGGTTACGGAAGAGGTGCTGGTTCTGGAGCTGGAGCCACCGCTGGTGCTGCAGCAGGAGCTGGTGGTGCTGGTGGCTACGGCGGACAAGGTGGTTACGGTGCTGGAGCAGGAGCTGGTGCTGCTGCAGCTGCTGGAGCAGGTGCCGGAGGCGCTGGTGGTTACGGAAGAGGTGCTGTTTCTGGAGCTGGAGCTGCTGCTATTGCAGCAGCAGGAGCCGGTGGTGCTGGCTATGGAGGACAAGGTGGATACGGTGCCGGAGCAGGAGCTGGTGCTGCTGCAGCTGCTGGAGCAGGTGCCGGAGGCGCTGGTGGTGCTGGAGGCTACGGTGGATATCGTGCCGGAGCAGGAGCTGGTGCTGCTGCAGCCGCTGGAGCAGGTGCTGGAGGAGCTGGTGGTTACGGAAGAGGTGTCGATTCTGGAGCCGCAGCTGGTGCCGGAGCAGGAGCCGGTGGTGCTGGCTACGGTGGACAAGGTGGATACGGTGCTGGAGCAGGAGCTGGCGCGGCTGCTGGAGCAGGTGCTGGAAGTGCTGGTGGTTACGGAAGAGGTGCTGGAGCTGGAGCTGCTGCTGGTGCTGGAGCAGGAGCCGTTGCTGCTGGCTACGTTGGACAAGGTGAATACGGTGCCGGAGCAGGAGCTGGTGCTGCTGCAGCAGCTGGAGCAGGTGCCGGAGGCTACGGTGGACAAGGTGGATATGTTGCCGGAGTAGGAGCTGGTGCTGCTGCAGCTGCTGGAGCAGGTGCCGGAGGCGTTGGTGGTGCTGGAGGCTACGGTGGACAAGGCGGATATGGTGCCGGAGCAGGAGCTGGTGCTTCTGCAGCCGCTGGAGCGGGTGCTGGAGGTGCTAGTGGTTACGGAAGAGGTGCGGGTTCTGGAGCTGGAGCTGCTGCTGGTGCTGCAGCAGGAGCTGGTGGTGCTGGCTATGGAGGACAAGGTGGATACGGTGCCGGAGCAGGAGCTGGTGCTGCTGCAGCCGCTGGAGCAGGTGCTGCAAGTACTGGTGGTTACGGAAGAGCTGCTGGACCTGTAGCCGCCGCTGGTGCTGGCTACGGTGGACAAGGTGGATACGGGGCCGGAGCAGGAACTGGTGCTTCTGCAGCTGCTGGAGCAAGTGCCGGAGGCGCTGGTGGTTACGGAAGTGGTGCTGGTGCTGGAGCCGCCGCTGGTGCAGGAGCTGGAGCTGGTGGTGCTGGAGTCTACGGCGGACAAGGTGGATACGGGGCAGGAGCAGGAGCTGGTGCTTTTGCATCTTCTGGAGCAGGTGCCGGAGGTGCTGGTGGTTACGGAAGAGGTGCTGTTTCTGTTTCTGGAGCTGCTGCTGGTGCTGCAGCAGGAGCAGGTGGTGCTGGCTATGGAGGACAAGGTGGATACGGTGCCGGAGCAGGAGCTGGTGCTGCTGCAGCTTCTGGAGCAGGTGCCTCCGGAGGCGTTGGTGGTGCTAGAGACTACGGTGGATATGGTGCCGGAGCAGGAGCTGGTGCTGCTGCAGCCGCTGGAGCAGGTGCTGGAAATGCTGGTGGTTACGGAAGAGGTGCTGGAGCTGGAGCCGCTGCTGGTGCAGGAGCTGGAGTCGGTGCTGGGGGATACGGTGGATACGGTGCTGGAGCAGGAGCTGGCGCTGCTGCTGGAGCAGGTGCCGGAGGCGCTGGTGCTTACGGAAGAGGGACTGGAACTGGTGCCGCTGCTGGTGCAGGAGCTGGAGCCGGTGCTGGAGGATACGGTGGGCAAGGTGGTTATGCTGCCGGAGCTGGAGCTGGTAGTGCTGCCGGAAATGCTTTTGCACAATCACTTTCTTCCAATTTGCTTTCATCGGGTGATTTCGTTCAAATGATTAGTTCTACAACTTCTACTGATCAAGCTGTTAGTGTTGCTACGAGCGTTGCGCAGAATGTAGGAAGTCAGCTTGGCCTTGATGCAAATGCTATGAATAATTTACTAGGTGCCGTTAGTGGATATGTTTCAACACTAGGTAATGCTATTTCTGATGCTTCTGCATACGCAAATGCTATATCTGCCGCTATAGGAAACGTTTTAGCTAATTCCGGTTCTATTAGCGAAAGCACTGCATCTTCCGCTGCATCCAGTGCTGCTTCTTCGGTCACTACAACTTTGACGTCTTATGGACCAGCTGTATTTTACGCTCCTTCTTCATCAGCTGGAGGCAATGGTGCTGGAGCCGGTGCTGCAGCAGGAGGCTCAGGCGCTGGCGGTTACGGAAGAGGTGCTGGAGCAGGAGCCGCTGCTGGTGTTGGAGGCTATGGTGGACAAGGTGGATATGGTGCCGGAGCTGGTGCTGCTGCAGCTGCTGGAGCTGCAGCTGGTGCTGGAGGCTATGGTGGACAAGGAGGATATGGTGCCGGAGCAGGATCTGGTGCTGCTGCAGCTGCTGGAGCAGGTGCAGGAAGCGCTGGTGGTTACGGAAGAGGTGCTGGAGCTGGAACCGCTGCTGGAGCAGGAGGTTATGGTGGACAAGGTGGATACGGTGCTGGAGCAGATGTAGGATACACTGTTGCATCCACAACATCTCGTTTGAGTTCTGCTGAAGCATCTTCTAGAATATCATCTGCAGTTTCCACATTAATATCTGGTGGTAATTTGAATACAGGAGCCTTACCTTCTGTGATTTCTAATCTCTATGCCCAAGTAAGTTCGTCTTCTCCCGGTGCGTCGTCTGATGAAATCTTAGTGGAAGTACTTTTGGAAATTGTGTCTTCCCTGATCCATATTCTCAGTTCTTCAGGTGTAGGACAGATTGACTTCAGTTCTGCTGGTTCTTCTGCAGCATTAGTTGGACAGTCTCTACAACTTGTAGTTGGGTATTGAAAATGTTTATTTCTCGATAATACTTTTTCAAAATTGCATTATAATATGCTTAAAAATAATGTAAAATCTTCTAAGTGAAATAAATTTTTTTTGATCATATTTCTCAGATTATAATTTATTTAAAGCTGGTTCTTATTTTTTTTTATTATATCCTATCTTAATTTAAATTTAAAACTTCTTCGTATGATCATATATCTTGTTAATTATTTTTTAAAAGTTCTGCAAATTTTGTGCAAAAAATTTATTTTTTGTGAGATCTTTAATAGGATAGGATTTTAATGCATTTATGTTTAAAGATTACAATGGCAGTTGGAAAGGTGCTCTTGACGGACATTAAAAATGCATCTTATTTAATTCTTCATTTATAAAAAAATATCTTACAACTGCAATATCGTTCAAACTAAATAAAGGAAGAACATGTAAATTGAAGAGTGCGGAAATTTATCTGTAAAACTTGGTTTCGTGAACACTTTCTGATCTATTACTTTTGGATAGGGATTGACATTTAGCGTCCACCGGGCTGTAAGCGTCTCGCGCTTAGACTCCGCTTTGCGGAAATGCTAGTGTGGTCTGCCAAGACAGGCAGTCAAAATTTTCTCATTTTGCAGGATTTCCTTCTTTGCTCATCTGAATATTTATCTCAGATTTTTCTGTATAATGTCTTTGAAGTAGTTGACCGTCAAAAAAAGAACTGAAGCGAAGGAGTTGTATTATAAATTTTGAAGGAACTTAAGGTTTTTTGTCTTTCTGAGTTAATCTGCGTATGTGTATGTGTAGCGACCCTGAGGTTATAGGTGTAAGAGGGCTCGGTAGAAAGAAGATTTGATTTTATAAATAGTTACTTTTAATTTTTGATCTATGAACAATTTACCACTTATTCCTTAACTTTGGGTGCAATCTTAAATCCAAGCTCTTAATCTAAATTATAAGATTACTAGCTCGTATACCCGTTCTTCGCACGGGTGAATTGAAAAATTAAACAATACAGATTGAAGGATAAAGAAGTTTTTAATGGGTTTATTTTACGTGAATTGAACATTAAACATTACAAAAAAGCTTTTTGCATATCTCAGCTTGTGACATCTCTCGCGTTCTTCTTCTAACATAACTCCTACGTTGTTTGTCGGCCACGATTAATGGCAAAACTTTTCTTTAATTCAAGAGGAAAAACGAATCCAACGATACCGTCACGGACAACTCCTTTAAAAGGATAGAAAGTTTAGTAGAGAGGATAAAATCTTAAGAAAGCTTAATTGTATGGTGCAGTTCGGAACAAGTGTTTGGGCAGCCTACTCACAAGAAAGACGGAAACGCCCGCCTCGAAAATAATATTATTTATAAGGAAGAGCCATTGTACGCGAGTACATCTATCTGCCTACAAGTATCCAGAATCGACGAATCACCTCCAACCAAAAGGTAGGAAAGATTATATTCCGAAAGCTAATATAATATAGAAGTGAGGTGGAATAGATAAATTAAAGTATATTTTGATTAAGCGATCTAGTTGCGCGATCTGACTTAAATAATCGGCATAATTTGGTTTATTCTCACTTAATATAAGTTTGTTCATTATATAAATAATTTAAGTTAAATTCTTAATAAAAAGTTGTATTAGGAGTATAAAATGTCTCATCCTTCCGATAATCCCACATCTAACTTACGCGGACCCTGCGTCATAGCTATCGACAGATGGCTATGTCACAGTAACACTTGAACGTTTATAATTTAGGTTGGTAATGCAGAGGGATTTGGTATATTACCTGAAATGTGTTTTTCCGGGTCGGAGAATGTAGCGGAGTTTTGGAAGCAATAGATAATCAAATACAGTTGCTTGAAATCCCAAGTAATCTGTCATATGCTTATTAAAAAGTCATCTCGGGAAGACTCAAGATTTGGTACTCAATGACTGGATTGGTGCTGGTACGAAATGCAGCCACGGACTTGGCGCAGCTCAAGGCTGAACCAGCGAAAACTTTTCACAATCAAAAATAGAAAAGAATTGGAGGCTAGGTTTTTCGCGTCAGCAGGAAGAAATCGGAACCAACAGACTTTGTGTACGATTTACTAAAATTCATGTAAGTTTAGAGCTAAGGATGTCGCAGGCCCCGGAATTGGTTGATCACATTTTTGTTGAACTCGAACCACAAGTCAGGACTATGTGAGTTCGCAATCCGCAAGAACTGCAGTACAACTTTTGAAATATTGGGCACAAATTTGAAGAGGTATTCACAAATTAAAAAAGAGGTTCATAGAATAGTGATAATAATGTGGAAAAGACGGGGTCAAAAACGCGCATAGGATGCCTAATTTTGATGCTAATCACAGAAAATGGAAAAATTCTGAGGTTGGGTGTAAGCAAATAATGGCAAAATGATTTAGGGTACGTATGAGAATAGCCGTCAAAGTAATAGAGGGTTCGAGAGGAATAGATTTCAAAATAATGATCAGAGAGATTCAACGAAAGGACCAATTTCCGAAATGATCGAAATGATAATTTTAATAGGGGACCGTAGAAATAGGGGTTCGGTGAAAATTTCAGTCGAGGCGATACAGGATCACAAAGGGACGATTGAGACTATTTGTAAAAGTTAAAGTTCTTAAATATTTCAAAAGGAATCGGCGAGAGACATATACCAATTAAGCTTTTCCATTTGTATATCACCCTTAGAACTTCCCACGTTCTATTTTATTAAAACACACATTTTTGAAAGCGCTATGGGACACCGGAGCAGATAAATCATTTATATCGGAAGAAGTATATAGAAAATATTTTTTATAAGCAAATTAAAAATCGCGAGCAGGTAATCACAATTACAGGGAGCAGAAATGTCAAAATATAGAAAGGTGGCAAGGTGAATATTCGCATCAGGCAATTCAGACCATGGTCATTTCATGTGTTGACGGATTTGGAGATACCCGTAGCATTCTAGGTAGATTTTATAAGTGGATCAGGATCGTTTTAGATTTTTGATCGAAAATCGTTAATTCCCGTTCTCAGATAAATAGGGTGGTTGAATCAATTGAAGGAAAATGTTGAAATAGATTTGTCTAAGACAAAATTGGGCTTTTAAGCAAAAACTACAGAATTTGTTTAGTAATTTTAAGGGATTGATATACTCAGACAAACCAGGTTTTACTCATGTTTTTATATGTAAGAGTGACACGGGAGATAATCACCAGTAGTTTTCAGGCCATACAGATATGACCAGCGAAACAAGCAATAGTGATTTTCATATACAAAAAATGTTGCGAGAAAAACGATTGTTGAATTCAATCCCCGTACACACGTCACCAGTTGTGTTATGCAAGAAAATAATGGGTTACCGCCGGGATAAATCAGAAGCATATAGATTTGCGGTAGACTGAAAGCTAAATTCAGTCTACAAAGTATCCGCAGTACCCTTTACCGATAATAGATAGGTTAATAACGAACATCCCTATAACAATAATGTCATCTCTTGATCTAAAAAGTGGGTACTTTCAAATGGCAATAAAACTGATGATATTGTCAGGAACCACATTCGTAGTAAAAAATAGCACTTATGCTTTCAAGCGGATGCCATTCGGTTTATCGGGGAGCAGCTCATTTTCAAAGCGTTAGGGTAATCCCTAAAAACCGGTGATAGGGAAGTTTGCTTGAATGTATATGGATAACGTTATTATCACGACTCCATCATTCACTCACCATGTTGACATTTAAAGAGGAATTTTCGTTATTTGCAAATGGAATTGACATTAAATAGAATAAATGAAATTTGGATGCGATGAATTGGTAAATTTAGGATTAATTATTGAAGTAAAAAGGAATCAAAACGGATGAGACAAAGGTTCGAGCCATACTAGAAATGAAACCACCCCGTAACTCAAAAAGAGGTGTCAGAAGTTTTTGGGTATGTCCCAGTGGCACGCGAAATTTATTAAAAATTATACTTTGATCTTTGTAGGCCTTTGCGCAATCTTAACGAAATTAAAAATTCGTCTGGTCCACTGAGACATAAAAGGCATTCGAAGCGGTCAAGGCGGCCGTAACAAAGTCGCCAGTTTAAAATTGCCAAACTTTCAAGAAAAAGAAGCCCTTCAGTTGTTACCAGTTCAATCGGTTTGGGAGCAGTGCTTAATCTGAACACAGACCCGTTATATTTGCTTCACGTACTCTGAACAGCGCAGAGGTATACCTGCGGCGGCAAAGAAATGTCTGGCATTACCAGTATGGGCGTTGAACAAATTCGAGCATATTTAGGAGCATTGCCAGTGGGGTTATTACAGATCACGCTGCCTTAACACGCCTAACGCGCATGGAAAAAAATTTGATGAGTAGGATGATCAGATGGGCACTCAAATTAGCGGAATTTAATATAGAATGGGAACATAGACCGGGAACTCAAAATGGTGGCGGATGTATCAAGGAATCCTGTGGAAGAAATATAATAAGAGAAAAAGTTAGGTGTGCAATAATCAGAGATTTAGTACTCACTTCATAGCAGGAACAGTTAATAACAAGAACAAAGCATGACCCAAATTAGGTCATATCTATATAGATATTTAGAAAACCGGAAGATGCTTTCTGTTAATGCGACGATATGTGAGTGGTCCCACGACTCCGTGGTGAAGGCTTGTTATTTATGCGAAACACGAACGTCGTTAGGTGAAATGTATACATTCCAAAGTCTTTAAGAAATGACATCTTAAGCGAATTTCACTTGACAAACCAATCTCGCAGGGCATTTCGGCGAATTTCGGCTTTATCATATAAAATACGGGACGTTTTGTTATTTTCAAATATATGAAGAAGGTGATCAAATATGTCTCTACGTACATATGTGTAAGTTAATAATTATAAAAAGCGCGGTAAGAGCTGGTCGATTAAATTCGATTGTATCCAAATTATCCAAATGAGATAGTTATGTTAGATTTGTTAGGTCCGTATCTACATCGAGGTGAGACGTAATCGATATGTTTTAGTAATTACCGATCATTTTTACCATAAATAGGCTGAAATTATACCTCTTAAAAAGAGCCTCGGCTCGTATAATGGATATTTTTTGATAATTTTTATATACGTTTTGGGTGCTTAATAAAATTAATAGAAATGTAACAGTCCCCAATTTATATCTGAAATTTTTGAACATTTAAGTGAAAGATTGAGCATAAGGCATGTGAAGACTGTTGCATATAAGACCTCAGGCAAATAGAACCGAACGCGTAAATCGCGATCACAATTTGCAAATGATTTTACCAAGAATATGTTAATAATCAGCACGATGCCCAGGACCAATTCTTACATGAGTTTGCTTACGCTATTCGTACAGCAGTGAATGAAACGACAGGAAAAGCCTGCGGAATTATTTTGCAGATTCGTTGATTACCCCATTTCAAAATTAGTCATGATTTCGGACGAGCACAAGATTTGCAGTAGAAATATTGAAATTGGTGATGAGATAGACGAAAAACAAAACTTAACATGAAGATGGGAAAAAAATATTACTATAATAAGACGCAGGCAGGATGTACAAATTAAGGTGGATGACTGGGTCTTATTAAAACACACCCCTTTTTCAGTAGCAGATAAAATATGCTCAAAATTTAAAACAAAAATTTGAAAGGTCGTATAGAGTGTTAGAAGTTAGAAGTAAGAAATAATGATAATAATATTGTAATATGGAAGTCAGGAAAAAGATTAACGGTTAACGTTGATCAAATAGAATATATCGTCATAGGAAATGTGAGAGTCCGGGATTAGGAACAGGTAGCCAGATAATTATTGGTTCACGTCAGGAAACGAATAGTTTGGAAAACATGCAACGAGGAATCAAATGAGTCGCAATATGGTAAGAAGAAAGGGTCTGACGAAAGCGTGAGTTTAAGGAAAAAGGATAAATCTCAAATTAAATCACTGTGAGAAAACACACGAATAGGGCGATAGCGCGGATCACTTATCAGATCACTACTAAGCTCTTTTTCCAGTAATAAGACAAAAGAATTAAAAGCATCAAGATAGAGTAGGATATAAACGATCGCATGGATCTTGGTCAAGTGGATACTGAAAATTAGCAGAAAAGTGTACCCAATAAAAATAAATAAAAGACCAAACTGATAATCAGATAATATTTATAAAATAGGAAGAAGAACCGAAAGTGGTTTTAGAATGGTCTTGCTATAACCTAGACCACGCAAGAAACAGGACCAGGAGTCCCCGTGCGGCAATGGAGTGAGAGATCAAATAAAAGCTAGGAAAAGCCGAAGAAAAACTACAGACCCCCCATCAGGCAACATACGGGGTCAAAGAACCCGAGGAATGAAAGAGGAGCGAAAAGTAAAGCACTTTGTCATGGAAGTCCTAGTAGGGACAACCCCTAAAAATCAGGTTGTATTTTTCTTTTTTTGCTTTAACAATGGTGGAAGAAATTTTTTAAAAAGAAGTCTCGGCGGTGTTTTTATAATCCAAGCAAAAATTGACACTACAAATGAGTGTATATATATTTTTTTTTTTGTTTTTGACTTGAAAAATTTTTTTCCAATTGATGGAGAAAACAATTGTAACATGCATTTTTTTTACTTCGATGAAAGACTCTCGTTGAGATGCGACAATTCCTTTGGTTATTTGTTTTAATGATTTATTGAAAAATGTTTGTAATTGTATAGTGTATATATATATATATATATATATATATTGTTATATTGTTCCATATTAATGTACATCTGGTTCAGGGAAACGCGGCGTAGACAGGTTACTAACAATAACTTTTAACGAGCTGCGCGCCCTCATGGAATTTTAAAGTGGAACCAGAAGCAATGTATACATAAAAGTTTGTTGTAATTTAAAAGTGCTATATAATGCTTTAAAAAATTGTGAAACATCCCGGTATTAGGGAATATGATTTTGCCAAGTAACTTAAAGATTTTTTATTTCGGGGTAAAGACCCTGAATTCCATTTTAAACCGTCTCAAAGTCTCTTTTAATCTCAAAAGGATGGAAAAGCAATGGAAGACAGGAAGATTGTATATAGTTTAAGTAACATTAAGTAGTAAAATTTTAAATAGTGTTAAATTGTTAAGGGATGCGGACCCCGTTTTTTTTTCCCTCCAAGTCAAGGGTGGTTTTTCCCCGGACCTTTTTGCCCCAGATAAGGCATACCCCACATATGTAAAAGTGAGAATCTACCATGAAAAAGCAAAACTGTTAATGTTGGGCTAGTTAATTGAGTAAAAAATTTTTTGTTGTCAAAAGTTCGCTAAGGAGGAATATTAAATTTAAATTTTAAGAGAATAATGAAAAGTTTAAGTTTAAATATTGGAAAAGAGTTAAAAAGGGGGATTTAAGGGGTTTAAAAATTTTAAAAAAAACTTTAGAAAAATGAGGAGATTCAGAAAAAAAATTTTAGGGCACGTAATTTCTTAAGGGGCCCTGTAGACCCCCGAATAAATCACGTTTTTCTTTGGGGGTGTTTTGGGCGGGCTCACACGTTTTTCTTGGGAACATAACCTTTGGGTTCTTTTTACGGCCAAGATTAATGGCAAAAACTTTTTTCCCAACCCCAAACCAAGAAGTGAAATGCAGTGTAGATGCAAAAAAAGATAGTCTTTAAAAGAACAGAAGTTATAGTAAGCGGGATGGCAATTTAGAGAAAGTTTTGTTTGGAAAAGATAGAAGTGTAATTTGACGGATATCTAGCCATTACTACAAGGTGCATACTATTGCACGCGAGCCCAACAGCCTATCTGAAGGTGATTGAACCTTTGGGGAATTCAAGGTAGGACAGATTATTTGAAATCTGAATTCGTAATATTAATAGAATTGAGAGTATTCGGATAATATAATTATTTAGATAAGTGATCCAAGTTGCGCGATCTGTTTTAGCTACGGCTACGTATTTTGGTTTATTCTCACTTAATATAAGTTTGTTCAATATATTAGAAATTTAAGTTAAACTCTTAATAAAGTCATATTAAGAATTCTAAAATGTCTATTCATTTCGAGAACCCACACCTCTAATTCACGCTGAAAACCCAAGATATGGTCGACAAAGATCGACCATATCACATCCGGAGCGTCAAATATTCGGACCAGTTTTTTTCAAATACATGTACTGTATTCGAACAGTGCAATGCTCAACAGTGGTTTCTCGTAAGGCCAAAAGTGACGGGAAAGCCCAATGTCAGAGATATTTGAGGAATTTCAGTTCCGTGATTTGTTAAATATCTAAGCGGAATATTATGTCAGTTTGTTTTTAAGTGAGGGGTGTATACGACCACAGGGATGAGATTACCGACTTTGTCTAATCGATCCCAGAATTTCGAGAATGCAATGAAGAAGATGTAGAAGCCTGGATGGCATGCGATGCAGAAGACTGTGGATTTCCAATTTTAAATGATGACGAGATTTTGACTTCTGTGCAAGAAGAATCCATCCAAGTAGCAAGGGTCCATCAATTCTGATGCGTTTTCTGTGTTAGAGACAGCTATGGAGTGGTACGAACAACAATCAGAGTGCTGTCCTACTCAACTACTGCTGCTCAAGAGAATCAAAGACCTTGCAGCGAAAAAAAGGAATGGTACAGCGAAAAATAAGTGATTATTTTCCACAATAAAGGTAAAAGTGTGACATTTTGCACCTATTTTGCTTTTTCTTCAAGCACGTTTCCCGCATGTGATGATTTTCAATATTCGTATAGTGTCCGGTTTCATATACTGCATGGATCGCATTCTGTTTTCGGTTATCCGAACAGTCGCGTATCCGAACAGTGTGCGGTCCCAATTGATTCGGATAAACGACGTTCTACTGTATGAATATTTTTATTTGCATTTAAAATATAATTCTATAATAAATAAAAATGTAAATATATTTAAATTTAGAAGATTTTATTCATTTATTTTTATAATTTCTACATTATGTGAGTTGATATAATTAACCAGTATGTACTATACGAGCTGTGAGCGACGAGTATTGGCATTGTTATCCATTATCAAAATCGCATTTGACAACTTGTTTAGTGATTCTTGTTTGTCTATCTATACCAAGAGAGTCAAAGAGGCTAACTAGGGCCAAACAAACAAAGTTTAACTTTAGGTAGGTTGCAAAAAATATCAATATTCATCGAAACGTAAGTTTATTTCGAATAGTAAAGAATAATCAAGAAAAATAAAAGAACCAGAAAAAATTTTACGATAACATTTTAATACTTGACATTTTATCTCTGCTACTATCTTTTCTATTTCGGGAAAAATTTTGATATTTTATTATATATTATTATGTGTCGATATACTAGACAGGCCGCAAAAATGTTCGTTGTGGGCCGCGAGTTTGACACCCCTGATCTAAACAGTCCATACAAAAATTTTTGAATGATCGCATGCTGAGATTTGAAAAATATAACTCAGACTGATATGTTTCTTATATATATATATATATACACTGGTGTGCAAAACTTAAGCAACAATGTAAAAATTTAGCAGATAGCCATGAAATTGCAGAAAAGGAGGTCTGGAGATCAGTAGAGGGAACACGTAAGTCAGTAGAAACGTCATGCGTATGCAAATATCAGGACAAAAACGTCAGAAGCGATGTGAGCGTACGCAAAACGCGTGATGTCGGCGCGCGCTGCTCAACAGTAGAATGAAATGAAGGACGGAGACGCAATTCACCATATTCTCTGCAAGTGCCAGTGAGTCAGTTCATGAAATATGGCTAGAAGAAATCATCTGGATGACTTCACACGTGGAAGAATGATCGGAAAGCTGGAGGAGGGGCGTACTGTCACCAGTGTAGCTGCAGATTTCGGAATCAACAAAAATGTCGTTTCGCGCGCTTGGAAAGCGTTCCAAACCACAGGTACAGCTGTTAGAAAGGTTAGTGTGGCCGCCCGAGGACGACAACTGCAGGGAATGACCAATATATCATCCTGCAGGCGAAAAAAGGTCAACAGCAGTCAGCAAGCGCCATTGCTAAGAAACTCTGTACAGCAACAGGTCGACAAGTGTAGCGGTTTACTGTAGCCAGACTCCTTCACAAAGGGGGCCTGTTCATCCGCCGTCCTGAACGCTGCCTCCCGTTGAAAGATGGCCACCGAAGCCATCGCTTACAGTGGGACAGAGAGCACAAAAACTGGACAACTGATCAATGGAGTCGTGTTCTCTTTACGGATGAGAGTCGGTTCAGTACCAGAAGCGATTTTCAACGCGTTTTGATTTGGAGAGAGATCGGGACCCGGTTTTATCCCAGTAACATCAACGAAAGACATCGTTATGGTGGTCCTGGAGTTCTTGTCACGGTTGGCATTATGCTGAACGGCGGAACTGAGCTTCCCATTTTCGACAGAGGGTCTGTAACCGGGGATCGCTATTGTGAGGAGGTACTTCTTCCCCATCTGCATCTTTTCCGAGGTGCCATTGTCCCAGACTTCATCTTTATGGATGACAATGCACTGCCACATCGCACTCTTGCTGTTGAGGAGCTGCTGGAAAGTGAAGATATCACTCGAATGGATTGGCCAGCGTGCTCCCCAGATTTAAATCCCATCGAACATGTGTGGATGCTTTTGGGGAGACGTATTGCTACACCCCTCACATCATCCGAGTACAACCAACAACTCAAACAGATGTTGATTGAGGAATGGGCACTCCTACTTCAAGAAATGTTGCACCAGCTGGTTCTGAGTATGCGGAGACGGTGCAAAGCAACCATTGTGTGGGGAGGGCATATACCATATTAAGGAACATCTGCTTGTTGTTCTTCCTGTTGGGTAGACAATCATGAGTCACCATACTATGCGTTCAATAAAGCTTGTTTTTGTTTGATTCCATACCGTATGCGTTGTATTCCTTTTCAGCGCCGATGCTTCTCATCCTTACGTACAAAAAATATCCCTCATTTCAGAATTTCATGTCTCTCAGATGATTTTTCGTGAAGTTATGGCAATAAACCCACCTGTTGCTTAAGTTTTGCACACCAGTGTATATATATATATTGTAAGAACGTTGGTCGGTGTTGTTATTTGCTTACCAGGGGTTTCACAGAAAACATCATCAGAATTCAATTTCATCTTGTTTATTCACACACACATAATGTAGGTGGACAATTCACAGTTGTATTTCACAGATATTTGATAAGAACACGAAAACAGACTCAATAACAAAAGCTACAAGCAGTAGCGACATCCCACTTGACCAACACAAGGACAAAGAGAGACAGATCACAAAAAATTTTCGCTTTACATACCAGCAGTGGCAATCGCGTGACTATTTTATAATAAGTGCTCTGATTGGTTAAAATGGGCGGGACAGGGGTTTCGGATACTAGTTGATTACGATTAACATTGAAGCGTTAGTTTTGAACCAACGAATTAAAACTTGTTTAAATATTATTAAAAAGAGTTAATTAAAAGGATGCTAAAGGGAATTATATATATATATACAAAATCGTCTATACTAGTTCATTCAACTGAATTAAATCTGCCTGCTACAAGTAGTTTCAAGCGAAACTGAAACAGAAAAATACTAGTGAACATCAAAACAGAAAATCGAGAATCAATATACATGTAACGATGATAATGAAATGGTCGACATTTAGTTAGAAAATATTAATAAGGTGGTTACAGTAACAAAATGACTGAGGATATATCGAAACGAAATAAATCGATATTTTTTTTCGGTTCGGTTCTGGTTCGAAGCCCTGGAAGAAACTCTAAGTGACTGTGTCGCTGCTTAATTAAGAGAATTTAATCAGACTGAAGAATCGATTAGATTTAAATATTCTACTTAAATACTGATGAAATACTTTGGAGAGGAAAGGATTTTCGTAAAAACGTTTTTAAGGATTTGCACGTCAAAGTTTTACTCCTGATCGGATTAATTTCAAATTTTGCCTTTGCAACAATGTGACGTCTGTCGCGTTCTTCTTCTAACATAACTCCTACGTTCTTTGACGGCCACGATTAATGGCAAAACTTTTCCAACCCAATACCAAGAAGAGAAACAGGGCGAAAATGCAAATAAGATATAATTTAAAAGGATAGAGGGTTTAGTGAGATAGGACGGCAATCTTAGAGATAACTTAGTGCGGAACAGTTCGGAACAAGTGTTAGACGACCTACTCGCAAGGAAGAAGGATACGCTCATCGTCGCTAAGAATAATAATTATAAGAAGGAGTAATAGTACTTGAATATACCTATCTACTAGTAGCAGAATAGGTGAGTCTTCAACCAAGGTAGGAGGGTTACTCTATAAAAGGTAATATTTTGTATAGGAAGTTAGATTAGGCAGATAATTAAATATAATTAAGATAAGTGATCTAGTTGTGCGATCTGACTTAAATATTCAGTTTAATTTGTGGCTTATTCTCACTTCAAGAAAATTGTTATTTAGAATTAAGTAATTTAAGTTATTCTTAATAAAAGTTGTGTTAAGAATTACAAAATGTCTCATCTTTTAGATAATCCCACACCTCTAGCTTACGCGGATCCTACACGACATAGTTATCGCAGGATGGCTATGTCTCAATATGAGAAATATGGTTTGAATGATTACATTAGTTTTGAAAAGTTCAATACACTAATTCGTTTAATACACTAATAAATATACTGGTGACTGACGAAATTGTTAAAATCAACAAGTGAGTTTATTAAGCTATATAAGCTATACAAGTGAGCTATAAGCTATACAAGTGAGTTTATTAAGCTATATATGGTAGCGGGTGAGTTGAGGAGTTGAGTTGAGTTTGGTGTCTTATGACGCAAGAGCCAGTTTTGGCTATACTGCGCTAAACATTCATAGGTCTGTGACAAGATGGAGGGTCGAAAATAGAGAAGGATCCCTGGGGTACCCCGGAGTCGTGACACCCGTGTTTACCAAAGATAGTAAACCCCTTGGGAAAAGGAAAAGATCACTAGGGTACCTCGGGATTGTGACACCCGTACCCACCTAAAGAAGGTGAACCCCCTGAGGGGTGGTAGCGGGTGAAGAAAAACCTAGCTTGTTGCTAGGTTTTTGGTAGCGGGTGAAGAAAAACCCTAGCAACAAGCTAATAAACTATATCTAAAGGTTCAAAGAATGGACACTGCTGTTAATTTAATCACTGCGCAGTTAAGTTTATAAATATAAATCAATAATATGGATCATTAATCGACCCGATACGAATTACATGTTGCTAACACAAGAACAAAAAAAAGGGCATGGCTATAAAAATTTAAAAATGATTTCGTCGATGGAGAGCAGCCCCCTTTGTGTTCAGGCAAGGTTACATATGTTGAGACATTTTCTAAAAAGCGGGTGAAAGGTATAGTGCGAAAATAGCCCCCCGTGATGACTATGTCTATTGGGGATCCGCGTAAGCTAGAGGTGGGGGGATTATAAAAAAATGATGAGACATTTTGGGATTCTTAATACAATTTTTATTAAGAATAACTTATATTACTTTTTTTTAATTGACAACTTTTTTTTAAAGTGAGAGTTAACCCCCAATTTAAAACCCCCTTATATTCAAGTCAGATGCGCAACTAGATCATTTATCTTAATTATAATAAATTAACGGGATTCATCTAACTTCCTATCCAAAAATATTACCTTTTGCAGAGTCTCCTTCCTTCAGTGATTGAGTAACACCTATAATTTAATTTTATATGAACGTATCCTTATTCCAAAAACCCAGGGAATTTTAACCTTGATCCGAATGATTCCACACCAAGTTTTTCTCTAAACTTGCTGCCCTTCTCATCAAAGCTTCTATCCTTTTTAAAGTATATCTCATTTACATTTTGATCCGTTTATCTTCTTGGTTTTGGGGTTGGGAAAAAGGGTTTTTTGCCATTAATCGTGGCCGTCAAAGAACTTAGGAGTTATGTTAGCAGAAGGACGCGAGAAAACGTCACAACCCTCCAAGAAGAAAAACGTGTTTTCCCAAGGGTTCTCAATGCCCTTAAAAAATTTCCCGTGTCTAAATCTCTATTTCTAAATTTCCCTCGTTTTTTTTGAGTTTTATTTAAATTTTAATCTTAAATCCTCTTTTTTAACTTTTATAGTTTCCAATATTTATCTTGACTTTAATTTTCATTACCCCATTTTTAGAATTAAATTTTAATATTCAACTTAATTTTAAATTTAAACTTTGACAAAAAATTTTTTACTCCATTAACTAGGCCAACATTAATAATTACTGTTTAATTCATGCTCACTCTACTTTTTACATAAAATTTTAAAGTAACTATACATTTAAAATTTTTCAAAAAAATTTTCCCTTCGTGCGAGACCCAAACTTTGCATCTTTATCATCACTGCATATGGAGCTGGTTTTTCGCTCCTTTTTTTCCGATTTGGGAAGTCACTAATTTCTACAAATTTTCAGGGTCTGTCCCCTGAAATGAAAACTTTTAAATTATTTTTTCCCAAATTTATTTTACATAATACCAAAATTTTTTAAATATTTATTCATTATATATTATTTGTAAATCACAAAAATTTTTTCATCTCCATCCCCACATCGGGTTTCCCAAAAAAACTCCCAATGAGCCCGCGCAGCGCCGTTATTATTATTGTTAGTGCCCGACTACGCCGCGTTTCGAACCAGATGCCTCATCATACGTAACAATACAACAAATATATATATATACACATATTATAAAATTTAAAAACCATTTTCAATAAACTATTATAACAAATAACCAAAGGAATTTTCGCATTCACGAAGTCATACATCGAAGAAAAACAAATGTGCAATTACAATTGTTTTCTCCAAAAAAAAATTTTTAACAAGTAAAAATTTTCCCAAAAAATAAATATACACTCATTGTAGTGTTTAACTTTTGTTTGGCTTATAATTTTTTAAGCACCGCCTGAGACTTTTTTTTGAAATTTTTTTTTCCCGGGACCACTTTTTGGGAAGATCAAAAAAAATAAAAACAATACAACCTGTTTTTTGTATGTGGTCCCCCACCAAACCCCCAACGATGGGGGTGCACATTTTTTTTTCCTTTGGGCCGCACTGGAATTTCTTGTTTTGCTTGTTGTAGGGTTTGTAATCCCCTTTTTGTCGCCCCCTTTTTTGTTTTCCCCCTGTTGTGCCCTTTTGGCTGGTGGGGGATTCCTGTTTTTTTTCCCCGGCGTGGCCTCAGGTTGTACATGGGTTCATTTTGGGAATTTCAGGATTCGGGTTTCTGTTCTTCTTTCTACTTCTAGAAATGGGTACGGGAGGGAAAAATGGCCCTTTTGTTAATGTTTTTGGGGGCCCCTTTTCCCGCCATTTCCTTTTTGTGGTCCATTTTTCCCCCCTGACACCCCCAAAATTCTCTTTTTTCCCCCTTATTATCCCTTTACCCCTTTTATTTTTCCCTGTCATTTCCAAATGAACCGGGGAAGCGATCTGACCAGGGGATTTTGGTTTAGGTTCCCTATCTGTATTTTTTTATTGTTTTGATTGGCGACTAACCCTTTGCCTCTAACTTACGTTTCACCGCAGATTTTTTTTTCCCATAGTGTACTTATTTAACCCTTGATGTTTTTTTTCCGAAGAAACAGTTTCCGACTTGATTTTTTATACTTTTTGGGGGATACCTTTTCCCTTTTAATTAACCTCGTCAATTTCCTAGACGAATATATTTTATTTGATCCACGTTAACCGTTAATTTTTTTCCTGATTTCCATATTTACAATATTATTGTTATTTTTTTTACTTCAAAACTTTTATAAGGCCCTTTCCCAAATTTTTTGTTTAAATTTAGCGCAGACTTTGTTGGGCTGAACTTAAAGGGTGTTTTCAATAAGACCCAATCATTTACCTTAATTTTATGTTTTTTTCTTCGTCAAATTTTTAATATTTTTCCCACCTTCCTGTTTAATTTTCGTACTTAGTCTAGCTTTTTTTAAAAGTTTTTTTTCGATATTTGTATTTTGAATTTTGAACTTTTCCGGGAGATCATAACTAGTTTTTGAAATGGTGTAATAAATTTTTCGCCCCAAAAATAATTCAGCAGGTGATTTTCCCGTTGTTTCATTCACCGCCGTACGAATAGCGGCAAACTCACGTATGATCCCCAAGTATCGTTTGATCATTAACATAATTTGCAATCATTTGTACTATACCCTTTTGATTAACCCTTTCAGTCCGATTTGCTTGTGGTCGATATGCAAAAAGTCTTCACATTTATGCCTAATTTTTTCACTCTAAGTGCTAAAAAATTTGGGATAAAAATTTGGGGGACCATTATCACTTATTAATTTTATTGGCCCAAACGCGATAAAAAAGTTTTTAAAAAATATCCGCTATTAAAACGAGATGAGGCCTTTTAAGAGGTATAATTTCAGCCCATTTGGGTTTAAATGATCGGTTATTACCAAAATATAGGGTTACGTCTTATTCTCGATATAGGGTACGGGCCTAACAAATCTAACTTCACTATCTCATTTGGATAATTTGATATAATTGATTTAATCGACCAGTTTGGGAACGCGTTTTTTTAGTTATTAACTTGGCAAATATGGCATGTAGAGCATATTGATCAATGAATTTTTCTTCATGTACGGAAATAACAAACGTCCTGAATTTTAATACGTTTTAAATCTTCCCATGTGTCCAGCAATTTGGGTTGTCATGAACTTCTTTCATTATTTCAAATTTCCCAAAGATTTTGGGGAAAGTATACACGCATTTCACCTAATGACGTTTGGTTTCGCATTAAAAAATCCTTCACTAAACGGAAACGTGGATCAACTCACAAAAATCGTTGCATTAACCCAAAATTATCTTCCGGGGTTTTTTAAATATTTTATATATATATGACCTAATTCTGGGGCAATTTTTTTTGTTCTTTTTATTAATTGTTCCCCGGAAGTAAGTACTAAAAACCCTGATTATGGCACAATTAACCTTTTTTCTCCCAAATTTTACTTTCCACATGCTTTTTTGGTAAAACATTGACCATATTTAACTTCAAATTTTTGACCCCTTAACGGGAAATTCCCCCTTTTTCTACCTTTTTTCTTCAAACCCCGGGAAATTTTTAATTTTCAACGATTTCGATCAAAATCTAATACGATCCTTTACCCAATTTATAAAATCAATACCGGAAAAATACATGGGTATTCTAAATCTGTCAACACAGAAATGACCCCCAAATTTTTTTTTCGAATTGTCTGATGCGAATATTCAATTTTCCCACAATCCCCATGTTTTGGGATTTCGCACCCCTTGCTGTTATTACCTGGGCTCTCGATTTTTAATTTGCTTATAAAAAAAAAATTTTCTTTTCCCCTTCCCATATAAAAGATTTTTCGCCCGGTGTCCCCTAAAAGGGTTTTAAAAATGTGTTTATTTAAAAAAATAGGGAAAGTGGGGAAGTTCCCAGGGGGATATACATATCGGAGAAAGTTAATTGTTTTTTTGTCGATACCTTTAATTTTATTTTTAAATTTTCCCAAAATATAATCGCCCCCTTTATCCTATCGCCTCGACTGAAATTTTCACTCGAACCCCTATTTCTACGGTCCCCCCTATTTAAAAAATTTTATTTTTTGCCTATTTCCCAAAAGTAACCCCCTGTTGTTGAATCTCTGATCCATTTTGAAATCTATTCCTCTCGAACCCCCTATTACTTTGACGGCTATTTCCCCATAAAAAATCATTTCTACCGTTATTTGGTCTACGTCCCACTTCAGAAAATTTCCAGTTTCCCACCATTAGCATCAAAAAATTTGGCCTCCCCATGCGCATTTTGACCTTTCCGTCTTTCATATTATTCTTGGGAAACCCCCCTTTTTAAATTTGTTAAAAAACCCCTTTTGAATTTAAAAAAGACTTCCAAAAGTTGTACCGTGTTCTGTGGATTGCGCACTTTCCCCATAACCCCGATCTGTGGTTTGAGTCGAACCAAAAAAATGATCCACCAACTCTGCCTGGGACATTCCTAATTCTAAACTTTCTCGATGATTTTTTAAAAAATTATATACGAAATCAGTTGGTTCCTTTATTTCTTCCCGCTGGGAGGTAAAAATTTATTGTAGTTCTTTTTTTTATTTTTTACCGCTGAAAAGCCTTCGCAAATTTAGCCTTGAGTTTCGCGAAATCCGTGGCTGTATTTTGACCAACACCGATCCAAATATCGAGTACCAATCTTGAGCCCTTCCCCTGAGATGACTTTTTTTAAATAAACATGACAGATTACTTGGGATTTCAAGTAACTGTATTTGATTTCTATTGTTTCCCGGGGTTTGCAAGTTCCCCTGACCCCGAAAAAAAACATTTTCCCCGGTAGTACGTTACCTCCACCTGCATTACCTAACCCAGAATTAAAGTAGTTCGGGCCATTGCGACAATTAAAACCTTCCTGTGATGACTATGTCTATTGGGTCCGGTAAGCTAGAGGTGGGAACAAAAAAGATGAGACATATTGATTCTTAATACAACTTTTTTTAAGAAAAACTTATATTACTTAATTTAATTGACAACCCTTTAAAATGAGAGTTAACACCCAATTAAAAACCCTTTTATTCAAGTCAGATCGCGCAACTAGATCATTTATCTTAATTATAATAAATTAACTGATTCATCTAACTTCCCATACTATTACCTTTTAAACCCTTCCCCTTTAGTGATTGAGTAACACCTTTTTTAATTTTATATGAACGTATCCTTATTCCAGAGCTATAGGACATCTTTAAACCTTTAAACCGAATGATTCCACACTAAGGTTTTTTCCCTAAACTTCCCCTCCTTTCCCCATCAAAGCTTTATCCTTTAAAGTATATCTCATTTAATATTTTTATCCGTTTTTTCTTCTTGGTATTTGGGTTTGGGAAAAGGGTTTTTTTATTAATCGGCCGGCCCAAAAAACTTTTGGGGTTATGTTAGGGGAGAAGGACGGCAGAGACGTCACAATAGTTCCCGATAGTTAGAAGCAAATATAAAAACGTTTTATTGCCCAAAAAGGCCCCAAAATGTACTGTTCTTAACGCCCCCCAAATTATATTGTACTATGCTTCCCGAAGTAATTGGGGTGTAATTGTTTTTCTCAAAAAGGGGTGTTATTAAAATGAACCCGTTCAGCCCCAAGGGGTTTGGGAACCTATGGATGCGTGGCAAAAGGCACTCGGTACAATTCTCAGTGGCACACTAAGTGTCTCAACAAATTATTCTGTTTTTGAGTGAAGTTGAAGATTATTTAAAATGGAGCTTATTAAAATAATATCTTCACTATTATGGAAAGCAACATCTACGGAATTACGAAAAAATCTGGATAATAACTCTAACGATAGATCGTCAGCTATTTTGTTAATTATTGGATATCATTGCTGGAAAAAAATTTTAAAATTATGTTTGTATGTACTTCTTTCCGCTTTTTTTTCCCACATTTTTTAAGTGAAAAAAAACTTTCTTTATATGAAAAATATGTTGAGTCCGCAAAGAAATTGTTTTACAACTGACTGCTAGAAACATGAGGATATAATTTGAACTGAAAGTCTCAAAATCCTTTGATATTTGATATAAAATAGAACAGGGAGCAAAAAATGTTTACGTTAAAAAAATTTTTTCAACTTAATTTAACATAAAATTCCCTCTAGTATCCTTTTTGTTAAATCTTTGTGCTAATATTTAAACAAATTTTGTACTAATACTTTATTAATTCTTTAGCTTAAAAATATCACTGTTATCGTAATCGTAATCGGTTAGTCCGAAATCCCTGTCTCACCCATTCTATCCAATCAGAACTACTATTACGTAATAGCCACAGCCGGTATAAAAGCAAAAATCTTGTGTAATAGCTCTCTTTTGTCTGCTTGCCTTCATCATGTAATCAGCCGGCTGCCGCGCGTTCTGTGTTTGTTTTTTTGGGAGATGTTTTTTTTTTGTTATGTAATACCCCATTGATTTTATGTGTTTCCGATGTGAATAAACTGGATGATTGATTTACATGAGTGCCTCTTCGATAATACAGTACTCTACAACTCGCCACGTAGCACAGGAAAATCACACCACCGGCCACTCCCTTCCTTTGGTTCGCTACAGTAATAACATCCACTCACCACGTCTTACAATTATTTTTACCACTTAACAGAATTATTGCAGAAGTATTTCATATATATATATATATATATTATGTTTTTATTTCGTATATAAATAAATATGTATTGAAAAGATACATAACACATAATATACGTATAATTTAATTTTTTAAATTATCTTCGAAAAAATAGTGACATTTTATGTGTTGTTTATATATTTTTATGTTGATAAATATCATTAAATGCCGCAATATTAATGTATAAAACAAACCGTACATCTGTATATTTCCCCCCTGTTTTCTAATTTTGTATGCAATATCAATTTATTCGAATTGTTTCAAATATTTCTTATAGTGTGGCACCCATAATCATGTTGGTAAATTGGTTTGGCACGCCACAGCTAAAGGTTGCCAACCCACCAGTCCACAGCGTTCGTGTGCGTAATGAGTCTTTTTTTCTGTGCTATATGTGTGTGATCTGTGTAACCATTCTCTGGTCCGTCGAAGGACAGAGTAATGTTCATACTGAGTAAGTGTTGTAGAAATGTTTTTTTTTCCCTTACAAGTCACTTATTTACATATTGTAGTGTCTTTTTAAAAAAGTACCTTAGTATTTATATGCTATATAATGTTATGTATCATTCCACACAAATTCATAAAACAGCTGCTTTAAGAGAAACCCTACACTCACTTCAAAAGTTAAGCAGGAAGATGTAAAATGCAAAAAAATCATCAAATACTGCTTTGATTGACACAAAATTTGGCAGTAAAGTAGCATATATATTTATACATAAAACAAAATCAATAATTATATACAGAAATGAAAACAATATTAAATTGTTGTAAGTTATTAGATAATGTCATACTGGAGACTTAAACAGAATTATGTATAAAGTGAAAATAAACAGCATAAAATGAAAAAAGAACATTAATAAGGTATGTGATCCCCCCTCATCTGTATGCAAAGTTTACACCTTCTGACCATGCTTTCAATTAAATGGACAACCACCGCAGAATTAAGCAATAGCCATTCTTCTTGTAGAGCAGTTTTCAGCTCAATAAGAGTGGCTGGAGGTGGGAAACGTGAAGATACAACACGGCCGAGAGCATCTCAAATATTTTCAATAGGATTAAGGTTGGCCGAATATGCTGGTCACGCCATACGCGCAATCCTTTCACTCTCCAGGTAGTCATCAACGGTATCAGCTCTATGGGGACGTGCGTTATCGTCCATTAAAACAAAAGTAGGGCCAACTGCTGCAGCGTACAATCTCACAAGGGGTTCCAAGATTTCATCTCGATAACGGACAGCCGTCACAGAACCCCGTTTAAAGATGTGCAGGTCGGTGCGGTATCTTAATGAAATCCCTTCCCACACCATAATGCTTCCGCCTAGGAATGCGTGATGTTCGGTGATGTTTTGGGGCTGATTGCGTGTTCCCTGTTTACGCCATATCCTTATACGCTTGTCATCTGGCTCCAGAACAAATCTTGATTCATCAGTAAACATGACACTACCCCAGCCAGACACAGTCCAATTGCCATGTTCCCGGCACCACTTTAATCGTGCCCCTCTTGATTGGACGGATAGAGGAACACAAACTCGAGGTACCCGGGCATACAGTCCATCCACATGTAATCTTCGGCGTACAGTAGCTGCAGATATAGCCTTACCAATGGACGCTGTGACCATAGATGTCACACGTGTGGAGGTCCTCTGCGATTCCGCTTGGCTACAATAGCAATATATCGATCTTCCGCGGGGTTGTAACCCTTGGGCGACCATTTACGGGCCTTCGGACAACTGTCTGTGTGGTTTGGAATTGTTTCCATAAACGTGAAATTACAGAATGATGAACGCCGATGAAAAGAGCAACATCTGTGATCGACTGTCCTGCTTCAATGCGCGCCACAGCACGCCAGCGCTCAGAATCTTCCATTCGTTTTCTGGAAGTCATAGAAACACGTATGTCTAGAAAACAAATTGTACGAAAGTTTTAAACACCGTCTATCTGCCCTTACAATCAACTTCTGTAACCCTTCATAAAAAACTGCCTTTTTTGCATATTTCTTGACATGAAAGCACGATTGGATGTAACCGAACATATTTGCATACTTCCATCTACCTCTGCAGCGAATTGCATCCTCTTCAATTCTGATTGGCTTCTGGAAATTAGCATTTTACTCTCCGTGTTTAACTTTTGGAAGTGAGTGTATATTTATGCATGTAATGATAATTCTGAATGTATGAATTGTAAGTCCTTCGGACATTTGCGTTTTGAAATGCATGTTCAATTTTTTTTTAAATTTTCAATTGCGGTTTACTTTACGAAGACATTATATACAAAATATTACATTTAGTTAATGTAAAAGCTTTTGATTATTACATATACACTGCTGGCCATAAAAAAATACAAGACCCTGAAGGGAGCATGCAAGCTGCGTGAAATTTACATCATGAGTTGGAGGCGATTAAATATGAAAATCATTAGCGTTATAGTGTAAGCACACATTTCGGGCGACCGTGGCGCCACCCGCAAGCGCTATATATGGGTAGAACAGATTGGCAATTTGAAGTACGACATTTTTTCTTCTTTTTTTGCGTAAGCTGTTTACCTATGACTTGTGGAGGACATCGAGCGTCTTTTAACCGAGTTTTTGAATTTCGCCGAGGAAGAATAGTAGACTTTCGGGATTGTGTGGATTATCCTTCAGGGAAATCGGTCAACGTGTTGAATGAAACCAAGCAACTGCGATGCAGATCTATCATCGCTAGATGCAGGAAAAACGACGGGCCGACGGGGCCAATCGCACTGGCGTCGTTGCACCACTGTCCATGATGCTTAAAATAATTATTATAATTATTCTAATATACACCTGGTGCCGTTGGATTAATTCGAATAACAGCCAGAGATGGCGATAATACAATTTTATATTACAGAAAATAGATATTTACAGTTAAAATTTTCACTTAAAAGTAGTAATGCGGGTAAATGCAAATTATAGCATTGAAGGTGCTGCGGATTGGTGCGGACAAAGACCTTGCGTCCGTCCGGGGAGCTTCCTGTTTACAGAATGTCCCGGTACGGAGTCCTAAAGTTTCAGTTGGGGTAGGAAGGCGGAAAAGTATGGCGCGCTCAGTCACAGTTAAGTGAGGAGTGTAAGAAACATACTCCCACCCTATATCCGAACTAGTTCGTATATATAGGAAGTTTGAAGAATTGATGAACAGGTCGTTTGTAAATTGATTCTAGTGTTTTCTCAGTAGCAACTCGAACCAGTCCGTCGTTGCCTGGATGCACTTGAAGAACTCAAGACATTGGATATGTTCCAGGAGGACCATCCTCTTTGATCAACACGATGTCATCTTCCTTCAAATTTCGTTGTGCTCCCTGCCATTTCTTGTGAGGTTGTAAGGAAGAGAGAAAGTTGGAGCTTCATTTCTTCCAAAAGCCACGTTTGATATTCTGTAGCAACTCCCAACGAGAGAGAGATCTCTTTGGTTGGAGGTTGCAGAAAGCTCCTCAGGAACTGAAAGAAGGACATCGCCTGTAAGGAAATGTGAAGGTATGAGTGAGATATGCATTCTGTGTCAGAGTCATTAACGTATGAGAGAGGCCTGGAATTTAGTAATCCTTCGATTTGTGTGAGCAAGGTGTGATATGGTCGCTCTATGGGGACCGTATCTTTGATTGTCAACGTGAATTAGAGGTGTGAGATTTTCAAAATGATCAGACATTTTAAAATTCTTAATATGACTTTATTAAGAATATAACTTAAACTTTCTAATAATTTAAATAAATTATTATAAGTGAGAATCTAATAAACCAAACACACAGCGATAGTTAAACCGAATCACGTAATTTAGACCACTTTATCTAAATAATTATATTATTTGCCTACTCTCAATTCTGATAATATTACAAGTCCTAATATCAAATAATCAATCCTACCATAATTCATGCTAAGATTCTATCACGGTACTGAGATATCTGGGCGCACGTGCAATGGTATGCACCTTGTATCAATGGCTGAATATCCCGGTAACTTTATGATAGGCCGTCAATTCACACTTGTATCTCTTCCAAACATAACTTTCCCTAAATTGCCTACTGCTTACGAACTTCTGTTCTTTTTAAAAAACTATCTTATTTGCATTTCATAATCGTATTTTACTTCTTGGATTTTGGTTGGAAAAGATTTGCCATTAATCTTGGACGTCAAAGAACCCAGAGGTTATGTTACAGAAAAGACGCGTGAGCCCTTCACAAAGGTTGTTAACTCTTTAAAAGTTAATTTGGTTTCTCCCAACACTCTCTTCAGATGAAATTTGAAGAATGGAATTCCTGATTTCCAAATATCATCAGAATGTGGTGATGATGGTGGAATAAAGTGCCAATCTATGGAGACCTTTGTTGCATTTTATCAGTACAGGACCAGCATAATCAATACCGCAACTGAAGAAAGGTGTCTCCAATTTGACTCGGGAAAATTTCCCATCAGTTGTGGTGTTGTGGTGGATATTTTGAATTTGTTACATTTTCAGCATTTTCTAATGCATTTGTTAATTAATTTTCCATTTTTTTGGTCCAATGCAATTATCTAAGAACGTGAGCTAACAAAGTCAGCCCGGCATGTAAATGAGCGATGTGCTGTTCCTTGATAAGGTGTTCACTAATAGTGTGCTGAGAAGGAAGTATGATAGGATGCTAGGAATTGAATAGAAGCTGGAATTTTGCAGTCTTTCTCCCACGCGTACTAAACCATGTTGTTGTTGCTAATCCTTCGGGGTCTGACGAAGTCAGACAAAATCCACCAAATCGTTGACTTCAGATCAGAGTTAGAGGCACAACAATAGATTGAATATCCTTATTCAAGAATGAGACGAATGAGCGTCAAATAAGTAAGTCTAAGCGTAGCCGCATCAGCTCCCCGATTCTTACCAGCGATGTATTTTAAGATGTTGAGGCGTTTCATGCTTTTCAAAACTAGATATTCAATATGTTTGTGACTTGTAAATTGAAGGTCTAAAATAAACCCCAAATATTTAGGATGCTTTTCAAAGGTAAGGTCCTGATTATTTAGTCTCTGTTTGGGCTGGTAATTATAAAGATGTTTGTTGGTAGTGAAAAAGATGGCTATTGACTTAGAAACTATTAAAATGAAGATTAGACTATTAAAATGAAGTTTCAGCTCTGCTGTATACTTCGACAAAGCTGTCAGAGAGTCATTGAGTTTCAACTCCAAATCAGGTATAGCAGTACCAGAGCTCCGTAGAACAATGTCGACAGCAAACATTCCAATTTTTATCTCAGAAGAAAGCACTTTCTTTATACTAGCCAAATATGTAGATAAAAGTGTTGGGCTAAGAACAGAACCTTAAGGAACACCTTGGCTGAGCTCGAATGTGTCCGAAAAAGTTTTATTTAATTTTACTTTGATGGATCTTCTCTGCAAGAAGTTTGAGAACCTTGATAAAGTTTTTCCTTGGATGTTGAAGGAATCATGTAGTTTTAGAATTTTGGGGTTTCCCAAAACCAAAAAACCTTCTTAAGTCTAAAAACGCCACAGAAACCCAATGTATACCCAATAGTTAAAAAAAATCGGATTTGGTCTGTTGTCGTGCCCCTTTTCAAACCCAAGCTATCAATAGATTATTTTTGTCCAAAAAATATTGAATTCTAAACAAAATCATTTTTTCTATCAGCTTATATGAGGTACAAGTAAGAACTATAGGCCTGAAGTCTTCAGGGGAGCAAGTCTTCTTCCCGTTTTTTTTTATAGGAATAACCGTTTCCCTTTTCCATTCGGGAGGTAGCCGACCTATTTTAAGACAATTGGTGATCCCCTTTTTCGTTTCCCGCAGATTTTCCATTTGGCCCGTGTTGACCATCAGGTTCAGATGAATTTTTCAGATCCAAGAGGGCCAAAGCAAGTAGGAACTCCTGTGAAGAAAACGGTTTGGCCAAAATTGAGTCTCTGATGTCAGAGCTACGACAGCCATGGATAACATTTCTGGCTCTTTTTTAGGGGTTTTCTTTCACAGAGGAAAAAAAATTAAAACCCACTTGAAGATTGTAAGTAAACAAAGGGAATTGGCCGTTTATTTGTCATCTGGGTAGGCCTGTCCATTAGCATCTGTAACTGAGTTACTTTTTAAAAACTTTTCCCGGAAAACCTTGTTGATGTTTTAATTTAATTTCAAAGTTTTAAAGGTAAAGGCCAGAGTAAAATTTTAATACACATATTTTTTCCCTTTTTTTTTTGGGAGATCATAGGTTAACTTTAATTCTGCATTGATTTTGTTTATTTTGGATTTTTTGTTATTGTCCGTTCCGTATTTTCTCTTCTATAGAATAGGAGAAAGGGGAAAGGGGGGCAAAAAAAAGGGAACAAAATTATTTAACTTGCCCCTTGGGAGGGGAAGATCAAACCTTATCAAAGGGCATTTTTTTTGAAGATTATCCAGCTGTAAAAGGTTAAATTAGTCATAGGTTCTTAAAAAAGGGGTGTCAACTTTTTTCCAAAATGAATCCCAATAAAGTTAGCCCCCTTTTTAAAAGGTTCCCAAAAAATTTACCCCTTGGAACACACGCTGTCGTTTGTTAAATTCTATGAGGATGGGGAAGTGATCACTTTCAATATGATCTTGTACGGACCAGGTGCATTGAGGGAAGATATCTGCACTGGTAATAGAAATGTCAAGTGCCTCAGAAGTGTTGTAGCTAAAGGACGAGTGGGTAGGGGTTCCATCATTTAGGATAATAAATTCCTTATCACCCATCATTTGCAGGATGTCCTCACCTCTAGCGTTCTTGCAAGGGGATCCCCAGAAGATATGTTTGACATTCAGGTCCCCCAGAATGATTGTGTTTTATCCATGTAGTTAGAAAAATTAGAGGGTAGGTGACTTTGGTTTGGAGTAAGGTAAACATTTAGAATATGTAACGGCTTTCCTCCAGAAAATATTGACACCTTGAATTTCTAGATCTGGGTTTGATCTAGTGAAAAATCAACACTTTGATATTTTACATCCCTAATGAAGAAGGCCAAGCCTCCTCCTCCTCTGGAGGGTCTGCCTAAAAAGTGTTATAATCTCTTCTTTTAAGAGCTGTGGTTTTCTTTCATTTTGTCTCCTGTATAACAATTACTAGAACTTTGTTCAAGTCTGCTATTTCTAAAAGTTGATCAAGTTTAGTTCTTGTAGCCAAAGTAGATAAACCATTGATGTTACACTGTACAATTTTCAAAGCTTGAGGAGATTGTAATTTATTTGGCGAACGAGGCCCTCTTCCTAAACCTCGAGCACGTCCCTGATTTATCTGCGCGACGGACGATGTAGCATCAAAAATTTGAAATCAACGGGGTTCATATGAAAGGAAGAAAGGGCCCGGTTCTGCTGATCCGGATCGGACCCCAAATGGGTAGAAGTAAAGTTTTGGGCCTCTAATGCCCCCGATTTTAGCTGAGCATAACGGAATGGCCTTCACGTCTAAGGTCACCCTGCCAGAAGCGTACTCCCAAAGTACTTCGCTCATTCCACTCCGGAACACCCTCCTGCCACCATGAGGCAATAAGCAAGACTTGGGAGGGTCTAAGCCACGTTCATCTATGAATGAGTGGAGGGAACGTAATGGACTTTTAGGTTGCCGATAAGTTTGTTTCTTAATGCTTTTTATTTCTTCCTGAAAGTGGATGCCTTAATGATGGTTTCTTTAGTGGTTTTGGTTTCCGAAAAGGTAAGTAGAGTTGTATTATTATGGAATGAATCGATCGATGATCGTTTTTAGATGGTGTAATCTTTTTACAATTTTTAATAAATCTTTGGCAATAAACTAAAATGTGAATTATTTTAGTGAGTGAAGAGTAGTGTTCGAATACATCATGAATTACATCATTTGACGTGTGAGAAGATGAAATCTGACTGAAGATGAAATCTGATTTTTGTTCCGCTTTTACGCCATCTGAATCCTCATTGAAATTGGATTCAGCCTTAGGCCAAAGCTGTTGTAATTGATTGTCAATATTTGTTTCTATAAAATGAAGATTTAATATTGAGTTTGGATTTAATGATTCAGTTAATTTGCCTGAAAGCAGGAGACCAAAAATGGAATTTTGATCAATTAAATTACTTTGAGAGCAAGTAATTTGCCCAGAAAGCAAAATAGAAAAAAAGTAATCAGATCCGAGAATCATCTCGATATCGTTTGGGATAAAAAAATTTCGGATCCGCTAAAAGTATCATTTTTCAAATGAGAGAAATGTGCTTCACTTATTCTTCCTGTCGGTAACGGAGCAGTTAGTTTTTCTAAACTATACTCTTTAACTGGTAATTTGAGCTTGGGAGATCAAGCAAAGATATTAAATCTATTTTGACACACCCTTTAGTCATCGTGATTTTAGAATATTGTTGTTGTTGTGGCTAATCCCTTGTCGCTGTCAGAACGAGGCCGGGGAAATTCATGGGCAAGGGCAGAATACGCGCGTTGGTCTTGAGCACCATACAGGTGACGTACGAATTCACTGGGGAAATTAAAAAGGAACGATAGATGGCGACCTTCTTATCTCCACCCCCCAAATTTAGCGGCAAAAGGGGGGGAAATTTCTCCCCCCCTGCACTCGTGATTCTCCCAAGACTTTCGGAAAAAGCTGATTTGACATTTTCTCCGTGTGTACTAAGTATTTGGTGCAAGCATCGAACCCAGGCCTTCTGGTCTGGGTTCATTTTCCCCGGGCACCCAGGGCCCCCTAGAATCTTGTAATCCATTTATTTGAAATCTAGTGTTTTTCCTTTTGAGGCCTTGTAAGTTTAACTATTTTTCAGAAATAAATGTTGATTCACTTCCTCTATTCGTCATAACTCGAATCTGACAATTCTCCCCCAAGATATTTTTATTTTTACACTTATAATATAAAATAAGAGATAAGTAGTAGAGAGGTAGATAGAGAGAGAGAGGTAATAAAGAAAATACATTTGTATTTAATTCACGGAAGCTGTAACTTCTTTGTTTTGTTTATTATCGTTTCCTGTCTGGTTTTGACCTTCGGCATGGTGAGATTTATTAGTTGACATTGCATAATTTTTAAAATTAATGTCTTTTAACAGTGAATGATGCTTTTTCTTACAAAAGTGGCATGCGGAAATTGAATTACAATGTGACTTATTATGCTTATCAGATGAGCAGTTCATACATAATTTTTCTTTGTTAACAAATTGTTTACGCTGTTAAACAGACATTTCTTTAAATTTAGGACATTTGAGTACAAGTTGATTCATTTTACAACAAGAGCATTTTAAACTATTGTTAAATTTGATTTATTAATATAAGTTTGTTTTTCATGAGTAATACTTTCATTATAAAGCTCTTAAGTATGTATATTTGTTTTGACAACTCTATAAATGCTCCAAATGTAGGAAAATCGATAGTATTTGAGACGTGCCCATTCTTGACGCGTTTTAGGATCAACCTTTTGTACCAAAATGTAAATCAACCGTGCATCTCTAGACTTTGCTTTAGTATCAATAGATTTAAGACCTCTAATTACTTCGTCGGAAGTAGCTGCTATGTTACGTACGTTGCCAGAGTTAGTATCATTAAAAGAAGGTTGTTTCTTGAATGTTTTAAAAAGTGAAAAAATGATTTGCTTCTTTTGTTCATAACGAGCTAATAAATAATAAAATAGTAACATTTGACACTTGGATTGTGTGACTTACCGTAAAATCCGGCTTAACATGGACCGCTATATAACGCGCACCTATGCTTTCAAGCTGCATTTGGTAATTTTTAGGTATATCCGCTGTACAACGCGCACCCCCTTTTTTACGAAGCAAACCTGTATGCAGTGCTCTTATGTTTTGAAATTACTTATTTGAACGAATTATTCCAGGCTTTTGAAAACATAGTAGACTTCTAAATGAAAATTCTTGAAGAAGATAACGGAAACTTTTTGACAACAAAGAATCGACAACGAAGATCGTATTGTGTGTGATATTTTACAAACACTTATTATAAATCATGCATTTCTTAATGTTTTTTTAACTTGACCTACATATTCTCTCATTTATTATAAAAGAATAATTTTTAAAAAAGAAGCTCCATACTTTTATACCCATTAATAACAAGCAATCATAAATCAATAACAAAATTTTCTGCAGAAGAAACTAAGCAAATATAATTTAAAGACTTCTAAAACTCTGATTTATATAGAGTTTTAGAAGGACTAGATATTTATAAAAGAAATATTTATTTCTAAATTGAATTATAATGTATTTCTTTTTCATTCACAATAAAATGTTTTACTGTTTCATGAAATGGTATGAATCAATACTTAAGAAAACAAAATATTACAAAACATGCACGTGAATTAATTCAATCAATCATATTTTATTTCAGTACTACTTCAATATCAGCTTTCTCAGTAAAATATTCTCCTAAATTCTGAAAAAAGTATATATAACTTCTCTGTTGAGAGAGAGTAAGTTTTATTCAAATAAACACTTTTTTCTCTCTCATTCATTGGGTAATGGCATTGCAATAAATCTAATAAAAAGAAGGAAAAAAAAAAAAAAAACATAAAAATCATCTGTTGTATGAAACGAAATTAAAAAAAAAGTTATAAAATTAATTATCTTTCATTCAGTTATTATGGCAGGGTAATTTGTTTTCGGAGTTCAAGGTTTTTCCACTACAGGTTATAGACACGTTATTTGATTATACGCGCATCCTACAGTTCCAATGCTTAAAACCTATGTTGTTATATACGATGTGAATTGCCTTGTCATTTCTGATGCAGTCTGAAGAATTTTGATGATTCGCTGAATATTTTTTTGATGTTTCAAAATTTGCTGTGTCTTTAAAAATGATTGAGGAATTATTTTGAGTATTCGTTTTTATAAAGAAAAATTTATTTACTATGAATACATCGTACCAGCACCTTACATTTGCAGGAAGATTTGAAAGTTGATCTGAGTGCTGGCAAAAGGATTTTCCTTCAATTTATTCATTTGGTTGTTAAGGGCAGGGGGTTGCCGGCTCAGGTGTCGTCCACGTCACTTCACCATGGTTCAAAATTACGCGGTCCGTCGCCAAAAGCCCTCGCGTAGCTGAACAGTACGATGTTAATATTCGCTCACTCAATTATTCATTTTCAATGGCATGATAGAAATCCTCAGTCAGAACAAACATCTACTCTAGATGGCTGAACAATGGAATCAAATGTAATTTTCTGTATGTGCATTATCTTTCTGTTTGGAAGGTGCATTTTTGTAGTGTTCCAGAAAAAAATATATCCAAGAAATAAAGCATATAACACATGTCGCAGAAATATCACTTGCAACATATTAATGATCAAAGCGTGACAGAAAACGCACCAAACAACGATTACGTCATTGTCAATTACGAATATGTCAAAGACTTGTGTTTTCAAAAAAGTTAACGCAGTGATTAAATGAAACTTCAATTTTGTTTATTCAGACACTAAACTAAACAATTTATTTTTATTTTTCAAGACAACAATATAATTAAAACAAGTTATATATAAAAAAAAGTAAGTCAATTCTTACTTTGAATGGATGAATAGAAAGTATTTTATTAACGATTACAAATTTGACCAAGTCACACACACATATATATAGGGAGAGAGTGAATTAATAGTAGGAACTAAAAAAAAAAGAGCATGATTTGTCTGCATTGTTGTAACAATGCACACCCGGTTTGGCTGAAAAATCGATTTTCCACTGTTTTTGTCATTGTTTTAACATTTACATTGTTACAACAATGGAGACGAATCTTAGTTGGCGTCGAAAGCCAGTAATTATTTTATTAATGAATTAATATTTGAAAAACTGTATTAACATCAAGTGTCATCCACTAAAAGTTAAAAAAAATATTTGAACTTGATTGGATGAATAGAAAGTATTTTATTAATGATTGAAAATTTGAACAAGATAAATGTAAGGTAATTCGGGGGAGATGCCGGTTTGTTAATAGTACTTTTTTTCGTCGATAGATGGCAATTTTGATTCACTTGTGTGAAGAGTCTGATCCGACTTGGAGTGTGGCTTGTGAATTTATCTGAATTAATCGTCTTTTTAATCGGTCTTATTTTTCGATCTTTTAAATATTTAAAGTGGTGAGTACAACTTTTATAACATTCCGTTCTTCATATTTAAATTCTATAAACGTACTTGTTATTTTTAATAAGTTATTAGCAATATAAGTGAGTTACGCATAATGTTATGCTCCCTATCTGGGGGATCTGCCCCTATATGGGGGAAGATGCCACATAATTCAGAAATAAATGAAATGAACTTAAAATTTTTTTTTTCCCCATTTTATAACACTGTGTATATTATAGTATAAAATATAATTACAATTAATAATTAGGCTACGAGGAAGATACAGGGGATCTCCATAGGACGAGGACGTGCAGGGCTGAAGTCGACTACTACTTGAGCATGCTGTAGATCGTTCTGCAGGAAAATTCGTTTTTTTACAAACTAATTATGAAAAAAGGTTATTTATTTATTTATTTCTTGTTTTTTTTCTATAGTTATTGTTGTTTCACATTTAATTTGGTAATGTTTGTCTTATTTTTTATATTTACTGTGGTGTTGTTGTATTTTACTCCATGATTGGTGGCATCATCCCCCATATATGGGGAATGGTGCCACAATCAAATGAATTTCTTTAATATTAAATGTCTTATTTTTCTCATACTAAGAAGAGAATTAACTTGTACACATAACCAATTAAGTATTGAAAAATAAGGTGTATTTTTTTCATGGTCTTGTCATTTCAATTTTCAATGTACTAATCGAAAAATCCTTAACTGTGGCGTCTTTCCCCGAATTACCTTATATATAAATATTGTTACGGATTTTGTGTAAATAGTGTAAATAATTTGTATTTGGGTGTTTAATGCATTTATATTACTCTATGTTATATTTTTTTCATGTTAAAATTGTACTATTCATCTTTACGTTATAATGGCGATTCAATAAGAACTTGGCGAAATCTTGGCGGTAGAGCCAAGTTGACATCATTTTTGACGACCATTTTGGCGTCATTGGCAACCATGTTGTCGAGTTCGGAACCCTCAGGATTCTTCTAGAAAATAGTGGATCTCTCCATTAACGTCACGCTCGATGACATGAGCGGTTATATTTCTGGAAGTTTCTGCCTCGCCTATAAATAGGAGTGCCAGCCGCAACCAGTCAGTCTGATTTTATCCAGCGAATAGTTAGGATTGTTTTGACTAGCGATTAGCTCGGCTGTGCTTGTGAATAATCTTTTACTTGCGTGTATTTTTAAACACTGATGATTGTGTTTGGTTGCTGTTGAAGGTATGAAAACCTTCGGGAATTTACTCTGTGAATATTGCTGCTGAATCCTGTATTTAAAGGATTGGATTTTTGATAATAAATTCGCATCGCTCTTGAAGAACTGTTTATTTTCTTTGTGATTGTTTTGCATAAAATCCTAGAGCCCGGATCTACGTAACAATATATATATAAGAGAGAGTGAGCTAATAGTAGGAATTGAATTAATGACTGTACCTTTTGTTGCGATTCATATAGACTGCAACAAAGTAAATCGATTGTTTTTGCTTGATGTGTTAAAATAGCTAAATAATCAGATAGGTTACAATGAAGTTTTCACAATTAAAACACGTAAAGAATTTAAACTAGTAAAATGTGTTTTTAATTAACTTCCTCTTTATTAATGTTATTATTTTATTTCGCTGTTATTAATACTTTAAATTTAAAAAAAGCATTACAATGATTTTTTTTATTAAAATTGTTTACGTATCAGTGCCTTTTGTTAAATATAATTTTTTGTTACATGGTATGTAAAATATTTCAAGATCTTTCTTTGTCTTATACTTTACATTTATTTTTTTATGGAAGAAGTAATTAAAAAATTTTAAAAAGGCGTTTTCATACTTATTCTTCAAGAAAATAGGCTTTTATGGAGTAAAGATCCCCTGAGAAAGTATTTTTGCCATATCAACCCCAAAGAGTTTGAAAGGTATAAGTGCCATTATAGATAAATACATATTCACATTCTTAACCATTAGACCTACAGATTTGAAATTTGGCTGGTATATTTCTTTCAATGATTAGACAACTGCTACAAAAGATGCTTTTGTAGCAGTGAACCCCAAGGGTGTGGCAAAGGGCAAAAGGTGTGTTATAGATAATAGAGAATTCCTTCTCTTCGAACTATTAAACCTAGACTTGAAATTTAACTGGCATGTTTCTTTCATGGAGTAGAGTTCCTCTAAGAGATTTTTTTACTAAAATTGACATCAAGCAGAGTTGCCAGAAACTTACGCAGAAAAGTAGCACGAAGAGAAAAAAAAAAGTAGCGAATCGATTTTCACTTGTAATTCATAAATATAATTTTTTAATTTTGTAAAACTATTTCAAAAAATACGTTAAAATGCTTTAATTATTTAATTCATTAAAAATATTTTCAAATTCTTCCTGCTAAGTATCGTGATCTGCTGTGTCTTTTTTATAAATTTCTGAATTATATTGAAGCATTTGTGGCGATGGAAGAAAATCAACACAGCAAGTCCCTCATTCTTCCATAATCATTTTGATTCTGAGGATTGACTCAAACAGTTCAAGGCACATTCGATTCCTTAATTTTGTCTTTTTTGACGTCACTCTGAAAAATGCCCTTTCTACAGAGGCATTACTTATGGGTAGGATGTAAAGCTTTAAAGTAAATATAGCTAAATATCTTAAAAATGGATTTCCAAATGTGTCTTTTATATTAAAAATGTGTTACCAAAATAATTCTCCATCATTTAAATAGTCAATTCAGATAGAAAAACATCCTTCAACTGTATGTTGAAAATTTGTCTCCATTGATTCTCCAGAACATATAGTTTAGATTGCTCTGCTAATTCTAAAGGCAGAATGAATTAAAAAAATAATAGATTCTGTAGAAATTATTTTACTTTTGAGTCAGTTTATTCAAAAAGACATTCGCCAAATACTTCAATAGGCAAATAAATGCTTTTTAAACTCATGTCAACTTCGAGATTCATATACTTAGGGTAAATTCTTCTTCTTAAATGAGTAATGCAATCTTTTAATGCTCTCAGTAATTTGCAATGATCCATATCACTTTGGAAAGAGTAAATTATCCTCCAAATTCTCCAAAATTGGCAGCTGTAATTTAACAATATTTAATTCTATCCTTGTATTAATTTAAGTAAAGGGATAGTCAGACAAGTAGTTGATTGGAAAAGAGAAATCTAGGCAGTGGCGTAGCGGAGAATATTAGGGCCCCTTTCATGGTCAGCTTTTGGACCCCAAGCCCTAATACGTATGTGGCGTCAGTCAGGCTTTGGGTGCCCTAGAATCCCTTTCCCCCGCAATGCGAAGGTGTACTTTACGCCACTTAATCTAGATCAAAACCTTTCAAAAGTGATTTAATCAGATTTTTATCACATAATCTGTCTAGATGACAAGCGCTTACTTTTTTCATTGTATACAATTTTTTATAAGTCCAGTTCTGCAACGTAAGTCAATTACAAAAATAGATTTTTATTCATTAATTCAATGCAGTACCGTTGATGATAATTATACAATTTACTTAGTTCTATAAGAATTTTCCTTTCACAATTACTTTTCCAGTTTAATATTTATGTAGAAATTCTCTCTAAGCCTTATTTTTTAAGAATATTACATGTTTCATTTTAATGCTTCTATCGGGATTAGAAAAGAGCCCTATTTCTTATTTCTACTACTTGCAGTGGATAGGAGTAGCGGGAGAGGGAAGTCCCTCTTAAATAGGCTCTGAATCGTGGCGTTGGTGGTAGGGGGATTACAGAGTTTCGTGTCTTTTCGGAGTGGGGAACATACGCAACTTTTCCATGTTTTTTTTGGGGTACTAAAGTCACTATTTTTTTTTCTTTGCGATTTTTCGAAACTTGTTCCAATACTTTTATACATGGTTGAAAGTAGCGAAAAGTAGCGAGATCTTCAAGTGAAGTAACATAAAATTCGCGAAGTAGCAATAGGATAAAAAAAAAGTATCGGAAAGCTTTAAAAAGTAGCAAAATTCGCGAAAAATCGCACGATCTGGCAAAACAGCATCCAAGTAGGATTGCGAGGGCGTTTAAAAAAAAAATCCCTTTTATGAATAACTAAACCTATAAACTTGAAATTTAAAAAACATATAAATTTTTTGCCAATAAGAAGGGTTTTTCAAAAGTTAACCTTCATGGGTGTTATGGGAGGTTATAGATAAAAACAATTTCCTTTTTTTGAACTATTAGACCAGAAGTTACGAACCTTTATAGATCAACATGCCATTTTTTCTAAAGAAGTGTTTAATGAGGTATAGACGTGCCGTAAAATAATTTTTACTTGTGATTATTGGGGAAAAAATGAAACTAAATACTAACAACTCAAAATTCTTTATTTACACGAAAAATACTTTTTATACTGTATAGTTGTAAATGTTTCGGTTATACGTGTAATTCAAATTAAAGTAAAATTAGTGGGACTTCTATTGTTGCAGATTGGATGTCAAATAATTTTATATTAGGATTGTAAGATGCTACTTTTTATAGAATGCTTACTGAATTAGAGTCATCTGCCAAATGGTTTCGCAATTATTTTAACTGTGGCTCACTTTTTTGACAAGAGGATTTGTGATTTATTTCAAAATGCCATTTTACCGACGATGTTCTGCATGCCACTGTTCCAGAACATAAAACACACACCGCTCTGTCGCCTTTACCAATAATGCCATACTTCTAGATTCACCAAGTTTCAAATTCTCTGCTGCACTTTATTATCTTGCACTTTTTGATCTTTTGCTGAACTAGCCATGTTAAATAACAGTTAAAAATGTTATTTTGAAATAAAATGCAGACTATTTTGATCACTGGCGTGCACAAAATATTGTATCGTTTACCATTGATGTCACGCGTGCCACTGGTTCACCATCCCTGTATTAGACCAATAGATTTCAATTTTAGCAAATCTGATTTTTTGATGAGCAGAGATATAAGCTAAGAAAACCCCTTTTATGTTCAATTTTTGCATTTCTCTAAAATTTAACACATGAAAAATGTCTTTTTCCTTGAATGTGTGTCTGCTGCTTTATTTTTCAACTCGCCTTGCGAAAAATGTGTATACCAGCTACTATAAAATAAAAACCGTTGAGTTCCTATTTAGGTAGAGATCTGAGAAAGAAAAAATTGCTTATTCAACTATTTTATGGTGTCACTAAGTAAAGACTAAAATATTTAAAACTATTTTTCCCGCTCTATTTTGGCTTAAGAGTAATATATGTCTTTTAAACATAATAAATTACTACTTTTCCCAACTGTGATGAGTGAATAGTTTTCCCATTATTCAGTATAAGTATTTCATACTGATTTTTTTATGTATATATTCCAAAAAAATTATTCTTTAGTATATTCTTGAGGAAAGTCAATAATTTATTAATTAGCTTCACCATCATGTTATAGCTGTCCCATGACACGATGTAGACATTTTAGAGATGCTATTATTTTGTCTAATTTTGCATAACTGATACTGCAAGAATATTTTAATAGCAATTGTTCTTTTAAGAAATGGCATTTTAAAGCTGAAATCTATATTTAGAAAGAAATCTAAGAAGCTTATGATTTAGGTAATTTTTTGAAAAAAAAAGAATGTGTGTATTTTTTATGACCACACGATAGAAGTGATACTTCAAATTTTGTAATGTTATTTCAGTGATTAGTTAGGTGAAATAAAACAAGGGGATATTATACTAGTATTGTCCTATAAAATTATTTAATCATATGTCTGTACTCATAAAGTTATATTTTTTGTTACATGTACATATTTGTGAATTAATTGTATTCTAAGAAGGAAACAATAGGTTTATGGTAGCTGAAATAGGTTATAAATATTTTAGATTCAAAATTATTTAAATATCTAAAAAGAACTCCGTCAAGCGTTGTTCCGTACTTTGTCGTGCTTTCATTTGGATCATTTGATCTTATTAAATGGAATTTTGATTTTCAAAAATCTACCAAAGGCTTTGATTTGTCTTTTGAAAAATCTACTATAAAATTCGCACATAAAATAATAGGCAATTTGTTACGAAGAGTTGATCCGGCTTCACACACACTGCAGGCAACTAAATGTTTGTGAATGAACTCGATATAATTTTCTTTACACTTTGATTGGGTGAAATATAAATAGTAACCATTAAAATTATTTGTCCATTTTTTGCTCTACATTTCGCTGCACACATTTCTCGATACATGATCCATTAAACCCAAATGATTCAGAGAAAGAATCCCGCTATTCATTTTCCTTAAAAGAGATGGGGGAGGGGCCCATTTAGTGGAAGCGAGGAACTTCACTTTCATGGAATATTGGTGGGGGAGGGGGACATTTTGCAACTTTATACTGGACAACAAGAGTGCCTCTCCCCTTAAAAAAAAATTGCCGATTTTTCAAAAAAGTCTTTATATCGAACTTGTTCCTTCATTTTTCGATTATCCATCGCCGTTAAAATTTCTTCATTGCTCTATTTTGAATAATTATTTAAGCATATATTGCCAAATATAATGAATATTTTTTAAAAATGAAAATGCAGGTGTGTTATAGTTTACAGAAAATGAATTTAACGAATGCAAGACATTCCACATTTCATGTAATTCCAGATATGCTTCTGTTATGCTTGTAAAGCAAGATAATTGGTCATCAACTTTAAGATATTTTAACTCGAATTTTTTCGATGTACAAATTAAAAATAAAATATTGCGTTGAAATGATTTTCATAACAATATCTGTGAACATTTTTAAGCCTCCTCTATCCAGAAGTCTCAAATATTTTGCCCCTTCGACATTTTCTGAATCGAAATTGATTTTTTTATCTACAGCAAATCTATATTTGTAATCGTAGCATTCGAATTTTATATTATGAACTCAATGACCCGCTATGTGCTTTAAATTTGATACTCTTCTATTGAAATATCATCTGATTTATTTTTAAATTTCCTACGGATTGTCCTTTTGAAGTTTGCATTAACTGTTCATCTTTTGGGAAACAAAAAACCGAAACGTATGGTTGCCAAGTATATTAGATGACCAATTGGGCACACAACAATAACGATGCATTAGTATAAAATGTGTGCAGCTTTAGGTTAAGTAATTAATAACATTTTAAGTTAATTAAGATTTGACAGAATAAACAAAACCCTAATCTCTCATTTTTTAAACACTAAATTCTCATATAAAACAAAATATCTTAAATGTATGCATAATTAGAGATGTTAGCATAAATGCATCAATTTATTATATCGTGCCTTCAAAACTAAAAAGAAAGAAATTTTCAATAATGACACAAGAATAAAGTTATACAAAAATATAAATATCGTACCTTTCTTTAAAGTTATTCGTACTGATATATCTTGAATAATATATACACGTGGGAAGATGAACTAATTAAATAAGTATACAAGAAGGAAGACTGAGCGCTAAAAAAACCCAGGGAGAAAACGTCCTTCTTTTAGTCACGTGATTTCTTTCTAGCGGTGAACAATCTTGTCGGAACAAGTTTACAGGCGAAAAAAGCCAAATGAGAGTTACATTCCCGAGCGTGACGTTCATTCAAATTAACTCTCCAGCAAAACGCGCGTAAAGAAGTTATCAGTTCAAAAATATCAGGACAGTTCTTCAAAGACTAACATAAATTTGAATTTAAGCATCATTTTTTGATGTCCTTGATCATGTGAAGAATTCTGGTGTAGAAATGTTTGTTTAATTATATTTAACAGCGGAATAATTAAAATTCGGCCTTTTTCTACATTAGTATCAGTTTCTCCATTTAATGCAATTTGTATAAATGAAACGATAAGTGTTTATTTTTTCGTACTCTTCAGCTGTTGTCTTAATTTATAATAGCTCGTTGTAATAGAATGCCAAACTATATAAATTCTATTCTCCCTTTTATTTAGAGCTGTACCCAAAAATATAACACTTTTCAACTCTTACATGCCAGTGTACACTCTGTATTTAATTCAAAGCTTTGTATTTTATGGATATATTGCAAATCATATTTACAAAAATAACTTTCAGCAGTCAATGCCTTCTATTTCATTTCCTGACAATAGAGAATTAATTATCACATCCCTTTTCATTTCGGTTGTTCAAATGTTCACAGTTGCCAAATTGTTTTGCATTCAACAAATAAACTAGCATTACTTTCTGAAGTACAAACTTTTAGAATTATCCCCTCTATAAACCATCACTAGATGCCCTCATCTCAGTTGAACTACACCCTCAAAAAGTTGAACCTACAAAAAGTTGATTTCGAAATTTACCCTTTTATCATTAAGAGCAGGGCGATTTTTCTGTTTGCAGTTATTTCCAAACAATGGCGTTGAGAAGTTGTATAATCTTCAGAGCCTATAATAGGGGTACTCAACCTTTTTTCCCTATGAACCGCATACATATGGAAGATATTTCACGCGGGCCGCAACATGAAGATTAATGGAAAAAAAACATTATAAAACCAAGGCAATATTGGACACTTAAAATGTGGAAATTTGATCATAATATTAAAACTCATTTTTAGTTTTTGTATTTATATTTATCTTATAAACACAAAAAAAAATTTGGTTTTTTGAATTTTTTTTTAGGGTATTTTCTTTCCCCTTTGATCCATAAAATTTTAGTTTACATTCAGCTGCTACAAAAAAAGTGCCCATTTTTTTTCTTTAAAGGGGGTTTTCTCTTATTTTTTTCTGATTTTAAAATTTTTATCAAGTGTGGAATGAAAAAGGGTTTTTACTGAATTATCTGAAATAGTATTTTTGTTTTTTAATTAAAAAACGGTTTTACCCATAAACAGCACTATGTTCAGTTCATTACTTCGCTGTTTTTTGTTTTCCCGCCTTATGACAAAAGAAAAAAAAATTTGCGGTTCGTACCTGTACGACACCGGCAACAAAATTATTAGATATAATTGCTTGATTAATAGAATATCCCGCTACATTTTAAATAGTTCTTAAATATTTGATGTTCCGGGCCACACGCGGCCCGAAAGTTGAGTATTGCTGGTCTACAATGAACAGGCTAATAATTGAAGAATGTACAAAAGGCACTCAAACTCAGACACCAATATGAAATCTCTTTTAGTGTTTCACTGATAATGTAATGCACGATCCTTAAGGCTCGTTCAAACAACTATTACCCCTGGAAGAAAAATGATTACTAGACATATCTTTATACACACACTCACAAACATACGCACGCACTCGTAAAGACGCAGCACAGTTATTTGAAAAAAAATGGATTACTTCCTCGCAATTAATATTTGGTGAAAGATAAAGCTCAGCAATTTATTTTATTGCTTAAACGCGCATTGCTCCAGGATATAAGAAAAAGCATTCTGAAATATTTGTCCGAAAACAATATATGTATTTTTTTCATTTGATGGAGTTGTAATGATCTTGAAGATGATATTTAAACCAATATATTCGATTAAAGCCAGGCTTTCTCAAACTTCCAATATTTTCGCCCTAATATTCAATGATAATTTTCATTACCCCCTCCATACAATAACAATGTATTGAATTCAATAATATTATACTTTGAAGCTAAGCCTATAGTACGACTTCGGTGCCAATGGCGTATATAACCGTCTCACTCAGCTAGTGTTTTAATTGTCCCGGACATAAATATATATTCGTCCATCCGAAGTATGATCTTTTCTGAGCACTACTATCCATAAAATTATTCCGAAGGCTCTAGAATGCAATAAAATGACCTTGACAGTGTTTGGAGGGATTTGCTTATTTATTCCTTTTTCACACCTCCCCGGGTACACCACATAGGCTCGCCTACGTGTTACATGGTGGCATTGGGGAGCGATTCACGTACTTTTTAATCGGCATTTAAGGAATTAATTATAAACCGTACAGATTATCAAGATAAGTGTTAATTTTTGTATATAACTTTATAAATGGAAAAGCTCATTGGGTTACTTGCAATTAAACTTGCTCTTAACTTAGTATTGTTAAATTAATTATAAAATACATTACTCAAAACTGATATATTTATAAATGCATTATATCAGTGTAAATGTGTGTTTTATTTTTTATTATATGAGCACGTATTTTATTTGTTAACTTTCAGTAAATGAATAATTTTTTTTGAAATATCTTTTGTTTTCGACTTTTCAATATGCTTGCTCTCCCCTCGTAGAGTTATCTCGCTCCCCTAGGGGGCGCGCGCCACAGTTTCAGAAACACTGAATGAACGTGTACAGTCGTTTAGAACAAAGGTTGCCGAAGTGGTGGTCCGTGGACCATTAGTGGTCCGCAAGAAAATTTCGCTGGTCCTCAGAAAAATGTGGAATATATTGACTCTGCACGCTAAGTTGTTTTAGGGTGGATTGATTGTGTTCTTAAATCACAATTTTTTTTATAATATTTAACACTTAAAAAATCCTATTAGTGGTCCGCGGGATTTAAATTATGAATTTACTGGTCCGTGAGGTTAAAAAGTTTGGCGACCGCTGGTTTGGAATGCTCATATTTTTAACAATGGTTGCCAAATTTATGAAGCTCCTGAGCCTCCCTAACGTTTTTAAATCCTGTGAGCCACCAACCAACTTTTTGTTAAAAAATCTTGTTTTTGTTTAGTGTCCTTAAACTTGCATTTCTAGTAAACAAGAAATAAATTTTCATTAATTTGTATATAACAAAAAAATATCAAATTGAATTGTAAATAAGAAAGAAATTGAAGTGTAATTAGCAATACTTGTAAATAGCAAATGTAACAGCAGATTTTTTTTTATTATTAGATGTATTAATTTTAATGGGGAGGATGAGAGAGAGAGAAGCGTTTTCGAGTATTTATCATCAACAAGATTTTAATATTGGCTACCATTTGAATAAAGCTGTCCAAGTGTTCTTCAGTAAGTCTGTTTCTGTTTTTATTTTTCGCAAATTTCATACCGGAAAAACAAATCTCTCCGGAGTATTAATGCGATCGACCGAAAATGTCCTCGCTAGCTACTGGTAGCTCGATATCTACGGTTTGGTGTTCGCTCTTTTACAGCATCATCAAGCGAATCTTTTTTATGTACAGGTTCTGTTAAGAAAATATATATATCGGATTTACAACATTAATTCCTCCAGTACAGTCCAAATTGACATTAGTTCAATCGTTTCATCTGATGATAGTGTATTGAACACTTTTTATAAATCGTTGTTGATTAATTAAAATCGCTATCTCTCCGGGATATTTTTTGAAATCTCTATAAATTTTGTGAATAAAATTTCTAAAGATATTTTGAATTAGTTTTTAACGCTAATAAATTTTTCATGTACATTTAGTGTGTTGTTCTTACATTTTATAGAATTTACTCTTTATACAGTGGGTGATCGGTTAACTAACATAATCCGTTCCAAGACTATGTTCGCTATCCGAATTGTTCGTTAACCGATCATCGATTCACCATAGACTTCTACAAGAAATCGATTAATTCGTTCTGGAGACCCTAAAAAAATGAAATCAAAACCGAAACTGATGGTCTAATGTGTATGAATATTCTATTGGAATTTTTTTTTTCAATAGAACTTTGAAGTTTAATAGGTAAGCAACATAATTCAGGAGAGATGAAAACGATTTTTAGTCCGTTTCTCATATTTCACTAATTTTTACGATGGTAGTGCGTCATCGACACCTTTATATTTTATACTCTGCACTGTTTGAAAAAATTAAGAATTCTCTTAATTTATTTGCCATGTCAGCAAATCCACTCGCCCATAACTTATCAGCTGTCAGAAAATATTCGTATTCATATTGTAATTCAAGTATTAAAGTGTGTATTGATTTTAGTCATAATAATAATTATTGAATGACCTTTAAATTCATTGTTAATTCAAGTTTCATTTAGTAATTATCAATACTAAGCATGCTTTAAACATTTCTCCTTTCAGTGATCTTATTTTGTATGCAAAATGATGACAAATGTTTAATATTAATTTTTTTTCAGAGCCGAGAAGTGTTCGTTAGAATTCGTTTTGTTCATTATCCGAATATGTGTTCGTTGTCCAAACATAAAAAATCTTTCTTGAAAGTGTTCATTATCCGAATATGTGTTCGTTATCCTAACACAAAAATCTTTCGTGAAAGTGTTCGTTAACCGATTACCCACTGTATATATTTTTCACTAGTATATCAATTTCTATGTAGACAAAGCGTTTTTCGTATTTTTTTAAATAGAATTCCTCAAAATATTTTATTTATTCTTTTATTATATTAAAAATACTTTATTCAGTATTTTCAATAATTATTGTTTATATACATACCGTGGGTTTGAATTTACTTATGTTAAAGAGAACACAAAAAATGTAAAACTAAGTACAGAAGTGAACACAAAATTGTAAAAAAACTTTTGAAAAATTTTAAGTTTTGTTTGAGGGCTCATATTAAAATGTATTTTGGAGTATTGCCATAAACTTAAATATCAATATAAAGTAATTTAGTTAAAAGTACAATGCAGTAAAATGTGTTTCATTATCTGCATTCTTCTAAAAAGTACAGGCAAATAATAAGGGAAGTGAAGCTCAACTTTCTTAGTTGATACGAAGTAGCTTTCATTCATTTGATTACAGCTATTGAGCTTAAGTGCTTAGAGAACCAATTAAATATCATCTTGTTTTGTTTTGATATGTAAACCAATCAGGTTGTTGTGAGATTCAACACTTAATATCTGTTAGTGGAGTTCAAAAAGACATTTGGCAGTGTGTTTAGTGATTGTTAGTAAATTGGTTGTTTTCGTTGAGTTTTTTCATTCAGTAAACTTGTAAAACGTAATAAAATTATAAAAAATAGCACTAAGAGTTGATTGATCATCCAAAAACCAATGTAAACGTGTTCAAGGCTACAGCTATAAGACAGCTATAAATTATTGAAAGCGCCAAGTTGCCTTTTCGAAATTTGTAATGAAAAATAAGAGACTCAATCACTATGAAAAAAAAAAACTGGTAAAGACGGGAAATAATACTGTTTATAAAAAAACTAAAAAATACCCTTTTATAGTTAATCGAACTTAAGTGTAACTTAATCTTTTAGTCGCCAAATCTGGAAATGGGATCTAGAATTAGTCGCTAGATGCGGGATGGGATCTGAAAATGGGAAATCGTTGTTCCTGATGATCCTGATCAGGACAATGGAACAAAATTATGAATATATTGTATTGTCATCGGTCCAGGACAAGTGAACAAAATTTCAAATTAATCTGACCTTTTAAATTCGGTAAAAATTGAGTTCAAAGATTCTGTTACATGCAAGTGAAGCTTATAAAAGGGTGTTAAAAAAGCACAACATCGATTGCTGCTGAAATTGAAAGATAAAATTTACGTGACAGAAAAAAATCATGTGGGAATATACGAGAAGAAACAATGCAATGTAATATAAAATTTAGGGTAAGGACTGTTCAGTGAAAACTGAAGGAATTTGGTTGGAATACAAGCATTCCTCGAAGAATGCCATAGTTATATGTAAATTCAAGATTAAATTGATTAAACTGAGTTAAAACCTATGCTACTTGAACAATGGAACAGCGGGACAGTATTTTTTGGGGGTAATGTGAGACCGACACTCCATGTTTGATAAAGATGGCCTAAAATACAGAAGATGGAGAACTGGCTAAGGTATGCGTCTGGATTGCATTACATTTATAATGTCATGATTTGGGTTTGCACGACATTAAAAGGTGTTGGCAGAAATTGTGTGATATATAAATGGGAATATAAATGCCCAAAAATACATAAAAAAATACATGAATCCAAACTGAAGTCTTCCACACATGAACTTTTCCCTGAAAAGTACCGTAAAATTCAGTGAAAACGCGCACCTATATTTTAAAGCTGTATTTTTTTAATTTTTAGGTATATTCGCTATATAATGCTCACACCTTTTTTGCGAAGAAATCTGAAATGCTAATATTCAATGCTCTAGTGTTTTGAAGCCAATTATTCGAGGTATTATTCCAGACTTTTGAAAAAATAGTATACTTCTAGAACTACAACTCTTTTAGTTTATAAGGCATGTCATTTCTCTTAAATAAACAGTATTTTGATATGTGTAGGAGTTAATTATTTTATACTCATCTTTTTCAGTATTTTTAAGGCTATCGTTTTCATATACCCTACTTACAACACGCACGCATAAATTTTGATCTTATTTTCTGTGTTAAAAGTGCGCGTTATATGCCGGATTTTAAGGCAACAGGATTAAGATCCATGCCATATGGACACTGACAGCAAAAAGTAGTTTCAGGCTAATTGCATTTCTCTGCTTAACTTTTTCATGATTGGTAGTACATATGTTGTACCACCAATTCTTATACGTTTATTGTGTAGTGGTACATAAAACGTACTGCTTGTTTGAATGCCTCAGAAATTGTTGCTAGATGGTACATTCTCAGACCTACAACAGAGGTCAACTCCTAGCAGTTACTCAAGTTTCTAACGAATGTCAGAAGCTAATTGTGCGCAATGGGTTTATGCAGTACTTAATTCTTTGATCAGCTGTGAGTCTGTTGAGTGGTATGTTTTGGAAGTGACTTTGTTGTGTATTTTTAAGTGTATGTGAAAGTGATTTTTGTGATATTTTATATGAATCAGGTAAGTATATATATTACGTAACTAAATAATTTAATATTATAGTAATTAGTACCTCACATGTGTTTTGCTAGTATGAAAATATGAGAATCCAAAAAATGTACCACCATGCTATTGAATACCATCTCCTTTACAAATACAAAATGCATTCCGCTTATTTTTTCGCAATAATGGTCATGTTTATTGTGCCAGATATTGTGTTTATTGTTGTTGTAAGTTGCATTTTTTAAAAAATAATAATATTTATTAAATAATAGTGCATACACACAAAATTACACAAATATCATAAATGAGCTATATATAAATATATAGCTCGTGTTCAGGAAAAATACAACTAAATATGTTGACTAAATAAAACTAGGTAAAATAAAATAATGTATAGAACAGAATATTTAAAATTAAAACTAACATTAGGTAAATTAGGACTAAACTAAAATCAAGCTTCCAATATTAGATTAGGAAAAACTGAAATTGTTTTAATGTATAGGATGAATAACAGTATAAGATGAAGAAGTGTATTTATTAATTTTCGAACTATAAAATAGCTATCAAAAGCTACCATTGTGCCTAGGAATATGGAATATTCTAGGATCATGTTTCCAGAATTATCATGCTGCTTGAAGCGTGGGGGTTCAAAATATGTACTACATATTTGCTTAAACTTTGGGCACTCTTTATTTGAAGAAGTATTTAATACTATTAATATGTACCAGTTTTTGTTTAATAATTATAGTTTTGTGAGGTCTACCTAAAATATTTGTAATTATTTCCCCCTAGTGCATTATTTTTGTCAAAAATTCAGCTCATGAAAGAGTTAAATAATTTGGAAATAGCCTATATTTTAATCCGATCGAAAATGTATGAAGGTGACTAACGAAACATGGTGGTAAGAAATAACCTTTCAATAAAACCTTATTAATGAAGCAGTAATTAAATCTTTGTTTCACAATATAATTAATTTTGAATAATTATTTCATTATTATAATATTTGTAATTTTATTTCCTGTGTTTACTTATTTTTATAGCCTGAGGGTTAAAATAATAAAAATTTTTAATCCATAAAATCTAGAAGTACAAAACATTAAGAAATTTTCAATGCCTAATTGATTATAAATTTTGTGATACTATTATAAAAAATTAGATTATCTCATTAAAATCCAAACTAGATTTTTCTCATAAGTTTCATTTCTTTTTATGTTGTAGAAAAAGAAAAAACAGATTTTTGTACATAAATAAGGCTTTCAATTAATAATTTTATATACTTTTTATAAAAAAATTTGTTTTAACCAAAATCATAGAATATTTTCCAAAATTAACCAGTTATATAAACTAATTTGATATAAAAGTCAATAAAACCTTAGTAAATTTTTATAAGGAAATTTTAACTGTGAAAATATATCTTGAATTTATATGGACTCACGTAGGCGAAGATGATTTTAAATGTTTTATGAACCTCCATTTAGAAATCACGGTATGCTTTCTTGATTTAAAAATGAGCATGCGAAAATTAACAATTGTAATCAATTTACATCCTCCCCGCTATATACTGTTTGTTATGCATTATAACAGTGGTATTCAACATTTTTACCGCCAGGCCGCATACAAATGACATTTAACGCGGGCCGCATATACCTGACAGTTATTTCATGCGGGCCACAACATGTGGATAGTGGAAAAAACACACTGTAAGACCAAAGTAACATTGACAAAATTGATGAAATTATTAAAACTCATTTTTGGCTTTTTATACAGTATTTAATATAGTATTAAAACAGCTATATTAACTTTTCTATCAAACACACACACACGCAACAAATATTTATTTTTAGGAATTTTTTACTGGGATATGGGATACATTCTATTTCCTTTCATCAATGACGAAGCCTCTTGCTTGCATTCTACCATTAAAAAAGACAAATTGAAAGCAAAATATTGATACATTTGATTACTTGATTGATAGAATTTCCTGCTAAATTTTTAGTATAGTGTGCTCCGATAGTTGAATTTCTTAGTGCAAAGGGCCATGACCCGTGGGCAGCAGGTTGAGTATCACTGCATTATAATGGACAATGTATCTTAATGTTTTCACTTTTAACAGCTAAAAAAGTTGTAAATGGTATTCGAGAGAGAGAGAGTAAATCTACAAATTTCTTAAAGCATTTGGTTATCTTAATGTTTGATAGAAGAATGCAAAATTTAAGGTTAATTCAGATTAAAAGCATACATTATGTTAAACTGAAGCAGGGGTCGATGAGAAAACAGGGTTTTAACAAACCCTCCGTCCCATATCGAAAGTATACGTTGCCTTAACGTTGTTACAGTGAATTATGACATTATGTTGAAGTTCGTTTTTAGAAATTTAAATAAAAGTAAGAGAGTAATTAAGATAATTGCATTGTCTCTGTGCGCGTATCATTACGCTTTGACGAGTTTACTTATTTGAGCATGGTTAATATATACTTTACCTAGTATAAGAGAACTATGCATTGGTTCCAACAATATTTAAATGCAGTTTTATATTTAAGAAATAAATTGCCCAGATGTGTGCGCACTAGACTGTACATTGCATAAAATGTTGTTTAAAATTTATTCGGATCATGATCTCATTTAGGCGGAGTCAAGAACGAGACAAGCCCCAACCTCTGAACCTGAGCCCCACGAATGCTCCTGTAAAGGTATCACTTATTTAACGGGAATTTTGTGTGTGTGTTTTTTTTTTCATATTTCAATAATTATACTGCTTCTGAGTTTTCATACATGTAAGGGAATCAGCTCTACTTCTTCCTGAAAAATAATATAAATTTGCATGAAATATGTTAATTCCAATATTCAGGCAAATACCTATAACTTGTAATCAGAGTATGTTTTGATCTTATTTAAGGTATTTCATTTCAAAAATTCTTTTCTTAGAAAACAGTCTTAAATAAGAGAAATTTCAGTAACTAAAGCTTAAGGTATCCGACTACGTTCGGAACCGTGATTTTGAAAAAGCGCATAAATGGATAATTTTCATGATATTTAGTGTCACTTAGATTAGACTACACGTATAAAATCGTTTTAAGGACCTTTTGACAAAAAATAAATTTTTAATACAATATTTTGGCAAAAAATTAACTTAGAATAATCTTTTTTCAAAATGTTCTCCCTTTTAAAAATGCTTCTATTATAATAATATTTTGCGAGTATATAGCTCAGACCTCTTTACAGAGGCTCAACTATGATTTTTGAAAAAATCACATTATTTTCAGAGTTACAACCAATTGAAACAAAGATTGGCGTTTTTTTTTCTTAAAATTGCTCTCCTCTCTTACAGTAAAACATGGATAAACCCACTTCAGAGTTATATATTTCAAAAATTCTAGTTGATCCTCTGTACAGAGGTCTGAGATATAGACAGGAAAAATATCATAATAGAAATATTTTTTAAAAAAGGAGAACATTTTGAAAAACAGTTATTCTAAGTTAATTTCTTACCAAAATATTGTATTTAAATAATCAACATGTCCTTAAAACAATTCTATACATGTATTCCAATCAAAGTGACACTAAATATCATAAAATTATCCATTTATGCGCTTTTGCAAAATCACGGTTCCGAACGTAGTCAGATACCTTAACAAACTTCTTGCAGCAAAAGATTCCTTCACACATAAAATAACATTACATATTCTTTTAATTTTAATAAATATTGCGTAATAATGTAGATTCGAACTTTTCATATGTAAAATGCACAGCATTTGTTGTTAGGTTTTTAATAAGTTACCGAAGTTTAGAATGTAAAATATATGCAAATATCCATCTAAATAGAAAATGATATATATACATAATCAAATATTACATAAATTAAAAGCTTTTCCTTAGATAAATAATGTTAAAAATGATCTATCTATGTAAAACTGATCGATAAAGAGTAAAATGTCACTATTACTACAAAATGACTATTTACAATAAAAAATAGCAATAATGCTGAAGTGGATTCTTTTTTATCGTCGATTTGACAAATTATATTCATATTGGACAGAGATGTCCAAAACAGAAAAATAAGCTGCTGGCACAATGTGGCATAATTTTTTTTCTTCTTTGCTAAAAGTGTGGACTAAAATGGGATTTTACACAATGCTGTTTAAGTTATTGCTAACATACATAAAGAAAATAATAAACAATGTAAAATCCGGCGTTTTGAACGTGCATTTTTACACAAAAAATAAGATTGAAATTTATGGGTGCGCGTTTTGCGCCCTCCGGATATAAAAGTGATAGCTTTAAAAATGGAAAAGTTGAGATCAGGAAAAAAAATTAATTTCTACATACATTGAAATATTGTTTATTTAGTAGAAATAACATTCCTTATATGAACTTAAACATTTGTAGTTCTAGAACTATGCTAATTTTTCAAAAGCTCTTGGGATAAATGACTTCAAATTATAAGAGCATTGCTCACGCACATTTCAGATTTCTTCGTAAAAAAAGGGATGCGTGTTATACGGCGAATATTCCTAAAAATTAAAAAAATGCAGCTCGAAAGTATAGGTGCGCGCGTTATGTGCCGGATTTTACGCTAGTTATTTAAATTTAAATAATGAATAGAAAATAAATATTTAAAAGTATATTGAAAGTAGTCATTTAAGACAACATATTTTAAAACATAGAAATTAATATTGTACTTTTTAAATTGTAACGATGTATATTTAACATTGTAAAATAGTACGACTGAATCAAAGGGATTGGATTTTACTTTTAAAGTAGCTGCATAACCATATCGTAAGCCAACGTTCTTTCTTCTACTCCTTCTTCCATAATGAGGTTGAAAATCTCAATACTGTAATAAATAAAAGAATTTTTCTGAATTAAAAAGATAAAAATAAAAATATTCTCCAATAGTAATATATATATATAAATAAAGTATATTTATTAAAACATATGTAACTTTTATAAAAAATTAATAAGAAGAAAATAGAAAAAAAATATGGAAGAATATAAAAAAAAAATTACATGCATTAGACATTTTAATAAATGCAATATATTATATATGTGGTTGAAAGTTTTGTTAATTCACTCAAATATATCTTTTTTTATTGATTGCGAAATAATTTATGTTTCTGATTAAATAAGAAATCCAGCTTTTTCATTTGATCTCCTTTCACTTTAATCCTTAAGAACACTTTTTTTTTACTGGTTGATGAGGTAGAAAACAAGATTTAATAGATTTAAAGTCACAATAGAAACGTGAGAAATGTCCAATTATTTTAGATTAGTATTTCGCGGTCGTTAAACCTGCATTACCTTATAAAATGTGTAATTTTTTTCTAAAGTCATTTTAAAAAAATAGAAAATATTTCTCAACTGTTCCTTTATCATCCAAGAAAGCCTTCTTACATATAAGAGCAGATATTTAAAAATCCAAAGGAAGTCTTTTACAAGAGATTATTTGGCTTGACTATTTGATCATACCAACTTTTATTACATGTACTATTGGCAACGAGTAAAAAAAAATTCAAAGCATTAGGCACAAAAGAAAAAAAGCCTTGGCATTTTAAATGAAGACAAACTAGTTATTTTATCTTTCTGAGAAAAGTAAGTTTAATGTTTAGATTTGCCATAGGGATGTGAATAAAACGAACAAAAGCTACTAATTTGCGTTTTTAAGTTTAGAGCTTTCAAATTATGTGAGGTTATAAAAATTATATAAAAAATAATTTAGGCTAAAAAAATTAAATTTGATTTTTTGACCGATTTTGGCCAATTGAATCGTATTGTGTCCCCTTAATTCATGAAGCTGAAATAGCAATTAGAGGTTTAACTTTAAGTGCAAATAACTATACAATCGCATTAATCATAATTAAAGAGCATTTTTTTTTTGGCAGAAAAGATTTAATTATCGATTCACATATGTCCAAATTATTTCATTTAAATCCTGTGCTAAAATCATTTGATATTTTGACCTTGCGAAAACTATATTCAGAACGTGAAATCCATATTCGAGGGTTACAAAATCTTGGTGTGAACCCGAACACCTACAGCTCCTTGCTGTATCCAATAATTTTAAAATCAATTCCTCTAGATTTATCATTAGAGTTTACTAGAAAATCATAAGGCCAAACGGAGGATATGATTTCTGATTTATTAGACTTCTTAAAAATTGAAATTCCATGTCGCGAAAAAAATGAACATTTAACTAAGAAATTTAATTCCTATAAATCCAATCCCCGAAAGGAAACTAGAAATTATTATAACGAAAAACAAAATCATAAACACAGTAAGTTTAGTGAATATAACGTAGATTCAACGTATAGAAAAAATAAAAATAGTTATAATGTCCCGACGACCTCCGCGTTTGTAGTTAATGTAAATAAGTGTGTATTTTTGCTTAGGAACTGATAATAAAAATGACCACAGTTCCGATTATTGTCCGAAATCAATCGAGGAAAGGAAATTATCTCTTAGAAAAAACGGCATTTGTTATTTGTGTCACGATTATTTGTTCGCTCTTGTATGAAGGCTAGGGTTTGCGGCAAATGCAGAGGTCGTCACTCCGAGGTGTTATGCGAAAACTTTTTTCCCCCCTAAACCCCAGGGTCCCCCTTCTCGACGCGGGTGTTTGTGGTCCCTCTAAAAGGCCCTGAGGAACAAATGTTTACCCCAGGAAAACTATTTCATGCTGTAATGTAATCAGCTCAAGCCAAGGGCTTTTTGTTGGTAAATGAATCCGAAAAAAAAATAAATCTCTTGTTAGAAAAAGTTTTGCAGCGATTTTTAAAAAAAAAACGGTAACCCTCTGAAATAAAACCCCAAAAAGCGAAGAAAATTTATTGGTAAAACACTTTTGGGTTTTCGAGAACCCCCATTCAAAAAAGTACGAAGTTGTTGAAATCACCCCCTGTAACCTTCGTGACCCTGAAAAAACAAGATCACTATTGAAGCTCCCCTTTACGGATGTCATTTCGAGAATTTTCCTTTTCAGAATGTCTTAAATAAATTAAAGAAAAACAGCTGTAAACATTTTTAAAATGTCTAAAAAAACCCCAATCTAATGGGACGAATTTCATTGTTGATAGGCGCGAATATTTTGGCAGATTCTTTTGGGAAAAAAAGGGAAAAAATTTAAAAAAAAACTTTTGTTTGCGGTAGAAACCATTTTTGGGGCAATAATTCCCGGGGGAGAATATCGCCCATGGGTGTACATTATAAAGAAAACATTTCGGTATTTAAAATAGAATGTTTTTCCCAATTAAAAAATTTAACAATTTTGGAACTTAGAATCGATGGGAATTTTTGATACAAAAAAGTATGTTAGATAATTTATAACGACATTATTTCAATTTTTTAGAATAATTTAAAATTTAATAACAAGAAAAAATTTAAAAAAAAAAAAAATTTAATTTTTTTTTGGGAAAATAAACCAAGCGGTTTTGGAAAAAAAATTGGGCAATAGCGAAGCGCAGATTTGATAATTTAAATCTAAAAATGAAAAAATAATTGGCTTTAAATGAATACATAATATTTTTAAAAAGATCAAATTAAAAAGAAAATATTGTTGATAAATGTTCATCACATTTCGAAACTAAGTCTTATTATATGCCTCATTTCGCTGTTGTTCCAATAGATAAGAAACGACGAAAGTTCGAAGGTTTTTGATGCATCTTCGAAAGGTAGAGACTGTAAATCTTTGAATAAGTGTCTTTATGCGGGTCCACCTTTGTATCCCCGAATAATAGATATAATTTTGCGATTTCTCGAATATGATCATGCGATTTGTAGTGATATTCGGGGGGATTTTTAACGATTGGAATAAATGAGGAAGATCGCGACTATTTAAGATTTTTTTGGTTTCTGAATGATGGAGATGCCAAATCTTAAAAAATAATGAGAATGAATCATGTTCCGTTTGGGTGACCTTGAGTCCTTTTGTACTTCTTGCGACTATTAAATTCCATATACGAAAATATGGAAGAATATAGAGAAACTTTTGAAATGCTGAATACGTCCTTATACGTTGATGACCTGTTCGCAGGTTCATCCGAATCCGTTAATAAAGCTTTCGATCTCTCCAAAAGCGCGATAGAAATTCTTAGATATGCGAATATGAATTTAAGAAAATTTAAAACTAATTCGGAAGAATTTAGAAAATTGTGGAATGAAAACGGCATAGGTGATGTAAGTGAAATCGGATGAGCGTTCTTTAAAGGTTTTAGGAATTATTTGGAATTTAAATAATGATACATTTAAATTAGATGCACAACCATTTTTAGTTGATTAAAATTAAAAATTCGAACGCTGTGTTCCAAAACAAGCAAAATCTTTTTATCCAAAATTTTTGTGTTAATAATAAAATGCTTAATGCAAGAAATTTCTGAATAGGGCCTCGACTGGGATGAGGAATTACCCACCGAATTAAAGGAAAAATGGAAGACTCAATTTTGTATTCTAAACGACTTGACATTAGAAAAAAATATTTTCCATATCCTTTTTGGTAAGGGGAAAAAAATTTCAATTACACATATTTTTTTGATGCAAGTCCCAGAGCATTTGGAAACAGTGGCATATTTTCGTTACGTCACTGCGAATAAAGATTTTACGAGTTTTTTTAACCGCTAAAAGCCGAGTTTCTCCTCTCAAAAAGTTAACCCTCCGCGATTGGAACTTTTGGGAGCAGTTTTAACCTCGAGAATTTTGAGATATTTAACATCCAATTTAAAATTCCCTGTATCGAAAATTTTCCTTTGGAGTGACTCTTCTATTGCTCTCCATTGGATTAAAGGAAAAGCTTCAAATTACAAGCAATTTGTTTTTAATACAGTAATAGAAATCCAATCAAATTCCGATCCGTCTGATTGGCATCATTGCAGTGGGAGGGAGAGTCCAGCGGATTATGTTTCCCGTGGAGCGAATCTCAAGACAATTAGTATCAGCGAATTTTGGATGCATGGTCCTCAGTGGCTTCGCACGACGGAAAACAACTGGCCGAAAAACTTGAATTGTGACTTTTCTTCAACCGACAGATGTGAATCCGAAGAACAAGTGTTTACATTCGCATGTGAACTAAACACAGCCTCAGTAATTAATTTAACCAAATTTAGCAGCCCGCAGAAATTATTGTGAGTTACTAGTTGGGTGCTTCGTTTTGTGCTTAACGTTTGCAATATATTAAATAAACGCTGCAACGAATTAAGCAGAAGAAATCGATGGTGCCGAAAAATTTTGGATTCGATTAGTACATAGAGATGCTTTCCCGGAGAAGTTAATTGTTTACGTACAAGCAAAGTACTATTCAAAACTTCAGCAATTTTAGAGTTTAATCCTTTCATTGATACAGATGAACTAATACGGGTCGGTGGAATACTGCAAAAATCTAAATTCTCTTATTTACAAAAACACCCTATCATTTTACCAGCCAAGCATTACTTCATAAATCTAATAGTGCGAGACTCTCACGAAAAGGTTTTCACGGTGAAAGTACCGAAACTCTACTAGAAATTATATATAGAGCGATTCTGGCTCATTAAAGGGAGACAAAGTGTGAAAAACATTTTTAAAAATGTGTGCTGTGTAAAAGATTTACTCGACTTCAGGTGTTCAAATTACCGCACCGTTACCAGCTGTTCGTGTAGAGCAATCAGCTCCATTTTCCGTTGTTGGAATAGATTTTGGAGGCCCTCTCTACACAAAAGACGAGAAGAAACCCTACATTGTTTTCTTTATGTGTGCTGTTACAAGAGCTCTTCCACTTAGAGCTAGTGAACAATCTTACAACTGAAACGTTTCTATTAGCACTTCGACGTTTTATTAGTCGTCGAGGACTGTGCTCAAAAATCTTGACTGACAACGCAAAAACTTTTAAAAGATCCGAACTTGAACTGAAAAACTTTTGGAAAGTTATCAGCGATCCTGCAGTGAAAGCGTTCTACGCCTCCCATAAAATCCATTGGCAATTTAGCATCGAGAGAGCTGCCTGGTGGGGTAGCTTTTACGAAAGACTCATTTGAACAGTAAAGCTTGCTTTACGAAAGACTGTAGGGAAAACAACTTTATTTCGCGATGATTTGGAGAGAGAAAATCTTTTAATTGAAATTGAAAGGATACTCAACTCTCGCCCTCTTACAAATATTTTTTCTGATTTTAATGAATCTGAACCTCTTACTCCCCTTATCTGATTTTTGGGGGGTAAAAGTGAATAATGTTCCACCTGCCAGGTTTTAAATTTTTTTTCTAACTTAAACCCAAAAGGAAAATTCTAATTAAAAAGGTTTTTAAATTTTTCCGAAAAGATTCTTTTAAAAATGTTTTTGGACAAAATGGTCAAAAGAATATATTTTTTAAAACTAAAATCTGCTCAAATTTGTTAAACTTTTCAGGCGAAATTAAAAAAGTTTTTAAAATTGATGTTGTACTAATTAATGATGAAAAAATTTCCTAAAATTTTTTGGGGAAAATAGGTAAAGTTGTTAAAAATATTTCCCGGGGGAGGGGGTGGTAAAAAAACGATGTTGTAAGATAAAAACACAAAATTCAATTATTAAAAGACCTGTACACACAACTGTTACATAACCTTGAACTCAATGAGTGATTTCTTTGTTAAGTAGTTGTTTTGAATTTGTATGTGAATTTAATTACTTGTAATGTGTACTTAATATTTTCCTGTGTATTTTGAAATTGTAGCAGATTTTGAATGAACCCCTAGTCATTCGGGGGTGGAGGGTAGTGTGTTGTAACTCTAGTGCGGTGGCGCTGCAATCGCTTGTGTACAAGTGTACGTTTTTCTGTCTGTTTTGTTTGTGTTGTTAATAAACGTGTGTCCTCCTTCTGACGAGTTGTTCTTTTGCATCGCTTCATTATTCTGACAGATAAGAGCTTATATTATTCCATTTTTAATGTACGAAACGAAATCAAAATGAACTTTGAATTATGATAGCGAATGGTGTACGAATTTGAACAAGAGGGGTCCATTAATTGCAACCAAATTTTTAAACATGTTCATCATAATATACTTTTTTTCCCCAAAGATAATTTGAATAAAAACGTTGTAAAGATTAGAGTAAGTTTTGCAATAAACATAAACAGTTGCTTATGGAAAAAAATGTTACATAGCTCACTTCAAATTGATGAAATGACTTCCAACTGTTTTCATTTAGTACATTAATTTTCATTGATGTTTAGCACACAACAATCCTGAAAAATTAAAGCACTGATTTAGCAAATATGACAGCACTATTAAATAAAAAAAATTAATACAAATCAAAATAAATTAATATATCTAATAAATTAATAGAGAGAGAGTGAACATAAAAGTTTAAAATGCTTATTTTAAATTATATGAATGCGCAACTTAAGTAGTTCAATGGACAATTTGTACGGCCCGTCTTTTCTTTAAATATCCTGGTTCTTGGTGCAAGATTAATGGCAACTCTTTCACCAAAACCAGAAGTAGATGTGAAAAGAAATCAAATAAACAGCTTTTAAATAACAAGTTTCATAATGAAATGGCAATTTGGGGAATGTAGTGTAAAAGAATGTTCAATCATTGAAGTTGCCTGGAACAAGCCCTTAAAACAGGTGCATACCATTGCACGCGCCATAAGTTTCTATAGATTGAATCTAAATTCTGATTAAGGTAAGAATGATTATTTGATATAGGACTTTTGTAATATTATTAGAAGTGAGAAGGCTAATTAAATAATTATATGGTCTAAGTTACGCGATCATTAACCATTACTGTGTGTTTGTTATTATATTCTCCTCAATTAAATTTATAGAATTGTTAGAGAAAGTTCTATTCTATAAAGTCAAATTAAGAATCAAAATGTCTATTCCTTTTGCAGACCTACATCTCTAGCTGACAGTCTGACAATCAAAGATACGTTCACCAAAGGGGGCGGTATCGCAAATTCAAATCGTTTTTTTCTAGTCATTTTCTTTCACATCATTGGAATTTGTATATGATGACTACATTACCAAAAAGTTCTTGGTTCTTTCTGCACCGTTTCCTAGTTCAATTTTGCAAAAAGAAAATAATGCATAAAATCCACTGGAACAGAGGAACTAAAAACAAAAATGTATTTTATTTGAGAATATATTAAATATTCTCGTCAATAATAAATAATAAAAAAAATTAATTATTTGAAGAAATTATTTCCACTGCGTTTGTGTGTGTATGGATTAATAACTTCGACATGACCTTTATTGAGCTTCTTTCGCAATCTTTCTTTAACTTATTCCTGAGAAAGATTTGCTGGTTGAGAATTCATTCTCAATTTCTTAATTTACCACGTGTCAAAATATTTGTTATATTTATTTATTGTTCTTATTTTTTTCATTTTCGCTAAATACATATATAAAGTTTATTACTGTATTCGTGATTTGCATTTCCCTTTAAGTAGACATTATTTAAAGCTGATTATATAGATTTTACTCTAATATCCTCTCCGTAACATTTTAGAAAACTTAAACTGATGCATGCTGCAATATTATTAACAACGCTGATTGCGGACGGCTTTTAAATATACATAAATATGAGATTTAACCGTTTTAAGGATAGACGACACTCAAACTTTCTTCATTTCTATTAATAATATTGAGCGAAATCCTGTGAAATATAATGGATAGACGTTCTAAATTAATTATAAATTAAAAAAGTTAATTTACCTAAAGACGCGCGATTGAAAATGCTTAGATCATGATGAATCAAAGAACAATATACAAATTACTACCAAATTCATTGATCCAAATACTTACTCAAAGCCTTAAAAATAAATTCTCAACCTGTAGCACAAAAATAAATATAAAATTAGTTTTACTAAATTAATTATGAATTAAAAATATGAAGTTAATATCTAAAATTATAGAAGGAGCCTTAAGAATATCTTTTGTAATTGTTTACACCATACGTTCTTAACGTGGGCGTTTTGAGGCTTTCAGACGGGCAGTAAAAGACTCAGAATATGTTAGGGGGTTTTGAGATGGTATGAAAGGGCATGGGCAGATTAACCAAATATAGTCTAAAAAAGATAAAAGCACGCTAGGCTATATACTAACAAAAGTAAACTTTAAAACTGGTTACCTTATGTTGATTGTATGTATTTAAAATTGTATATTCGTGGCAATAGCTATTTCAGATTTGCAAGTAAAAAAAATTGGGCGCTTTTGAAAAAAACTAATTAAAAAAATATTCTATTAGTAATAGAATATTTTTAAAATTAATTCGTGTTTTCACCATGTTTTATGTATGCTCTTATGTCTCTGGAGTGGGATTGGGGCGATATCGAAAGATTCACTAGAAAAGGGGGTGCCAGTTCAAAAAAGGTTGGGAATCTATGGTTTACACTATAATACTAAAAGTTAAAAATAAAATGTTTATTGGAATATATTATTTTTAAGAGCTATATTATTTTTAAGAGCTTGTACAATTATTAAAATTTTTAATTGTTTTTCTTACTTATTTTTTTAAACTTTTATGTAAGAGTTTCACTATACAGTTGAAAACTAGTAACACAGACTAAGTTCATTCATATTTCAAATTGTATAATGAATATCTTACAAGCAGGGAATCAAATAAGAAACATGGTATCATGAAGTTTAAGTATTCTGCGCACTTAAACTAAATTGTTGACTCTGTTTAATAATAAAAATAAAAGTGCGTATGTAATATTTTTCACAACGGTGTTAGAAAATAATATATGTTTTGACGTACAAAAAAATGTAATGATATAATAAACCTTTCTGTCATACAAATACGGACAAAACTAATAAAAGGTAAGCTTTTACAATATTATCTCTCTTTTTGTCAATGGCGTAACGTACACTCCCGCATTGCGGGGGGGGCAGGGTTCTAGGGGGCCTCGAAGCCTGACTGACACCAAGTACCTACCCTTTGTAAAATCTTAGGGGCCCAAATGTTCTCCGCTACGCCACTGTTTTTTGTATGTGTGTGTGTAAACTGAAAACACATAAACGAGATTAAATAAATATTTTAAGTTTTCTGAGTATGTTAAGTTTGTTTTAATGGATTTCTGATTCAAATTATTAGTATATTCAGGAATTCTGTTACAAAAATGTATGAAAAAGTTAGAAATCAACAATATGAAAGGCATGAGTTACTAAAAAGAATATCTTTTCTTCTTCTTTTTTATCATCATTAATTCCAAAAGAATGTAATAAACAATATGATGTTAGGATTCAAATATTCACTGAAAGAATTACTTACTCATTATTTCAGTATGAATTCAATTTTGACGTTTAATAAAAGCAAGATTAAAACACATTTCTCCCCATCTCAATCTCAATATTTCATTTAATATCATATAAAACACACACGCAGACAAAATTATAAGGATTAAAATTTTTGCTTCAAAAGAATGTGCGATATGCGATGTTATGATTGTACTTTACTAACTACTATTAAAATTATAAATCTATCAAAGTTCATAAGTTATGTTAAAATGTAAGTGTGTTTGAAAATCTTTGTGAATGATTTATTTCTTGGAATACTTTTTCGTTAATGAAAAGAAGCATTAACCATAAAATTCAAATCTAATGCATTATTTTACTTACGAGTGCTAAATTATTAAAAGCTTTAATCATCATTTTTGTTATAATTAGTTTTTTGATGATGATAGAATTGATTTAATTTCCTTTTTAATTTAAACTAGCATTTAAAATATATAGTTCCCACATTTTATATGTATTCAAAATAGATTTAAAAGGAAGAAAAATAATTTGATTAATTCCTTCTTTATAATAAAACAAAGCTCACGACTAGCGTTTCTATATGTATAATAACATTTAATTTCTTGGATATCTTACTTCATAAATTGAAATTAAATTATATTTTATGCATTAAAAAAATTAGAATTTCAGCGTAACATTATTTTACTACATCACATGATTCGCACTAAAGCTCATTACAAGGTACATTTCGTTAAGTATAAAAATGATTTTATATAATTTTATTTCTCAAGACCTATCTTTGTGCTGATATTACATGCTGTAAAATTCAAATGAATTTTTTTCCTTTAACAGATTTCCTTACGTGCATATTTTAGCTATCTAATGAGTTACCGTAAAATACGGCGTATAACATCTACCTATACTTCCAAGCTGCGTTTTTTAAATTTTTACATGTATTCATCGTATAACTCACACCCTCATTTTTACGAAGAAACCTGAAATGTATGTATACAGTATTCTTATGTTTTGAAGTCATTTATTCAAGGTAAGCTTTTGAAAAAAAAAATAGTTTACTTTTAGAATTACAACTCTCGGTTCAATAGTATACTTTTTAGGCTACAACTCTTTATTAGGTATGTCAATTCTTTAAAATAAACAATACTTCGATTTATGTTGAAGTCTAATTTCCTTTATGCTCATCTCTTTTTATTGTTTTAAATGCTATCCTCTTTATACCCGGCGTATAACACGCACCCGTAAATTTCGATCTTATGTTTTGTGTTAAAAGTGCGCGTTATACACCGGATTTTACGGTGAAATTTTAAATTTATGTATGCATGTATATGCATAACATTTAAATATTTAGGATGGCACAATTAGTCTTAAATCTTGTAGATAATTGAATAATACTTCGTAAACTAATTTATATGTAAAATTATATGATTAAAATGTATCTTTGCATTTTTTCTCTGTTAAAATATATTTAAACAATAAATCTTATCGATATAAATTAAATAAATAACACTGAACAGAAAGAAATATATATTATTGTTTTGTGTTTAATAAAATTTTAGACATTATCTTTCTTGTGTTTTCAGAAAAATATTAAATGAAGAGCACCATTATTTGTAGAATAGACTTGAAATTAGATTTTAAAGCATGCTTCTTATTCTTAGAGTTTTTGAACAATAATTAAAATGATTTATGGATAATAAGTACCAATAAACCTCAATTACTCATTTTATATTAATTATATATTCCTTAATTGTTACATAATAAGTCACAAATATGTAACTAAAGTAATGTATTTTACCTTAATTTTTACTTATGGGAAAATGTTTACAAATTCAAAATGGAAAAGAAAAATGTGATTTGGTTGAATTTAATTTCATTGCACTTTTCTAAATTCACTTTAAATTCGTGAAATTCATAAATTTTATTTTAAATATTGCTGAAGCTTGAAAGCACTTATTAAAACTAATGTTAAAGTAAGTTATAAAAATTACATTATCTATGTTTTTCGGCAAATTAATAAAAATAAAACACAAAATTATAACAAGTTAGATATTCAACAACTCAATAATATCATTAATATTTACTATTTGAAAAAAATTCAAAGATTAATTTATGTTAATGTAGCAGTTTTTATAAAAATTACAATTTTTATATTTTCTTCAGCAATATAATAGGAAAATATTCAATAAATACGATTTTATATCATTAATAATATTCATATTTTAATTTATTAAACTGGCTGGAAGCAAATTTTCAAGAGTTACGAATATTGAATATAATAATTATAATTACATTAAAAATAATTCGTATTAGATTTAGAGGAATAATTTATCTCCATATTTTGATTTAAAATTTCATTAACTCATCACAGATACCTTTTACAATTCATAAGAGAAAGAAAAAGCAATTAAGAAATTTTTTCGAATTGTAAATGAATTTACTATTACAAAGTTATTTTTTTTTCTTTTCTTTTCTTTCTTTTCTTTTTTTTTTTTTTTTTGTGCATCTTTATGTTTTAAAAAACCTCAACTTAATAAAATTTATCTCCGTTTTCCTTTTTATAAAGATAATTTTTTAAAACATAAAAATATATCAAAATATTTTTTAAAAAGTATTTAATATAATACTTAGTTATAGAAAAATTCTCTTTATCATTACTTTTCTTCAAGTTTAAGAAAAGTGAAAATAAATATTTTGATTTTCTACGTATAAATGTAAAACAATCTATATAAAACAATCCATATTAAAAGTGTGAAATACTTCATATGGACATGAAGCAATATTTTATTATTTTATATCACACATATACTTCTACTTTAAAGAAAGTGTGCATAAAGCATGAAATGATATTTATCAAATTTAAATGTCACTTTTATGGTTGGACATTTTAAACTTCAAAGCAATGATATATTGAATAAAATATTTGAAAGCATCTTAAATATATCTTTCTTATGAAATTGATTTTTGAAAATATATTAGGTATCATTGGACAAGTAACTTTATATACTATATATAGAATGCAACAGTTTTTGAAGAAATTAATTTCATTTGTTTCAAATAATTATCTTTATTATATTATTTAAATAATTAATTAAAGATATAATTACCGTATGCAGCTTTTAAAGATGATATATTCCAATAAACTTTTTTATTTTTTATCTTTAGTATTATGAAGTTAGACCTGGGGTGGCCAAACTTTTCGGGAAGAGTGGCACCATTTGGTAAAAGAATAATTATGCCTGCCACTTCCAACTTTTCCAACAAACAAGTATGGAAAAGTGGAAAAAAAAGTTTCTTATACGCTTATTATGGGAGTTTTACGCAAATAGCATATTTTTAATGCAAATCTATGTAGTAGAAATGTTAAAATACTATAATAAATAAGAAGAAAGTAGAAACTTAGGTTTTATTGTTAACAAGCTTTTTACAAATTCAATCAATTAGGTTAAGTATAAAATAAAAATTAGTAACTAGAATCATTAAATTCAAAATAATTATTAAACGCTCAGTACTTACTTAATGTGGCTTTTGAATTACTACTTTTTTTTACTAAGTCATCTCTATTAGGGTTAGCTCTTTCAGATAACAACAAAAATAGTTTATTATAGGTGCACATTAACTAGTTTTGAATGATATTTATTTTATTATGTTCATAGCAGAAAATCTTAATTCATAAAAATATTTTGATCCAATTTGATCCCCAACTATTGCAAATTAATGATAAGAAAGAATTTCTTTGGTGTGAATAAAATTACAATTACAAAATAAGGTTAAAAGTTGATGAAAAAATATCGACTTAGAAAAATTTTCGTGATGGAAGTGGGCGGGGCGATGCCTAGCCAATTCGAGTCCAGCAAAGGAGTCCGAGCTAACGAGAGAAAATTTTTAAATATAAGTAGATAAAATGAGTTGGTATCGAGTGGAGTTTCTGAGAATGATTGACCGGAGAAGTCAGTTATTTTTTTCATTTATGTTTAGTCGACCAAACATTTAGTTTCGAGTTGGAGCAAATCGAGCTGCAAAATTGAAGAGAATTTAAGGAAAGAAGTAAAAGAAAAATAATTATAAATAAAAGAACATATATTTAGGAATTAAAAAAGCTGGATCAATTAAAACTGTTCTGGGTCTGGGAAAATTACGATCAGGAGTACATTTTTCGATGCTCTCTCTATCTATCTCTCTCTAGTGATCAATTTATTATCAAAGTTGTCAATTTTAAAGGAATTGGTGGCATTTCTCCTGATCTTTTTTTCTAATAATTTCTGAGGTCTACATTCCTCATGAACCAGCGGGCATTAAGCATTTACGCGGAAATTAAATTTTAAGCACTTTTTAAAAGATTAATGTGGGTCTGTACTGCATGTACCCAAACAGGGGAGGCGTAGGTCCGGATCGGTTTTAGGATAAGTCAGTAGTTAAGTGTTTTGTTTCTATTACTTAATTTTGATTTTCTGGAAAGTAAGGGGTAGAGTTAATGCGTGGCTTTTAAATTTTTTCACTAATGCGTGTTACATGTTGTTTGAAAGTGAGAGTTTTATCTTAGATGCATAATTCATAGAGAGATTTTAGCTTGGTTAGTCCAGAGGATTCTATTCTCTGATGTAGATGTTCTGGTGATTTCTTGTATCTGTCGAAAAATAGGGCTTCTGTTTTTGAGGTTCTGATGGCTATTTTCCCTTGGTATTTGAGGCTCATTGTATTATGCAATAAGGCAAAACATGTAACATTTCGAACGAAAAAGAAAAGAAAAGTTATTACAATATGATTTAAGAGAGATTTAACGATATTCTCAAACGCATAGATGAAGTTTAACATAGTAAACTAATATTAATTAATTTTTACTGCATATATAAAAAGGAACTATAATCATAGAAGGTTTTCTAAGAAGTAACTATACTTTGTTACGTAGGAACAAAATTAGATTTAAAATCTATTATTTTAAAGTGTTACTACAAATTAATATATTTCATTTAGTAGAATGCTCCCGCACATGTTAATTGTTTATCTCAAGCATCCTTATATATTAACATGTAAATGATATATATAGACAAAAGTCTTTTTCTATCATGTCTTGTGAAATAAAGATCATGAAGAAAGTCCTTTTACCTTCAATCTCTAAATGATATATAAATGATATATATCTCAAAATAATATCTATTTTATTTTATACATGCATTATATATTTTCATCTCCATGCAGTGGTTATGCTGAAATTCTTTACTGGAATTACCATTTTCTATGAGTATGCATATCAACGATATCAACTAATTTATTTTTGAAAAATTATTATTTGAGTACTTTATTTACCGTAAAATTCGGCGTATAAAGCGCACTTTTAACAGAAATAATAAGATCTAAATTTAAGAGTGCATGTTATACGTCAGGTATAAAAATGATACCTTCAAAATCAAAAAGAAATTAGCATAATTCTAACAGATCGAATACTATTTATTACCTAATGAACTGTAAGGATTGAAGTTCTAGAAATATAATATTTTTTCAAAACCCTTGATAATATTCGAATAAATAACTTCAAAACATAAAAGCATTGCACAAGTATATTTCAGTGTATTTCGTAAAAAAGGGGGCGCGCGTTATACGCCATATTTTACGGTAAATATTCTGCTCAGAAAAATATATCAAATTCGGAATAACTGAAAAATTCATTGAAAAACGAAAAGAGGAACGCCAAAATATATTAATAAAAAATATAAATGTTCAAAAACATTTATATAATATTTATTAGTCAAAAATAAACCGTTCAATAAATAAACAAACGGGAAAAAGCAATTTTTAAAAAATTCTGCAATAATATTAGTAAAACTAGATTGAGTTTTAAGGTAATATGGAACGTAATAAATTTCATAAATATTGATTTAAAACACAAAGTAAGTTATTATAAATATGCGTGAATAAACAGAGCTCCATTAAAGATAATACTTCAATAATTACAGGCAATTTTCCGTGAATACAAAAAATGAATCTCTGAAAGACATTCAATTATCTTATTATATGCAGTTTTTAAGCAATAAAAATTAATAAATGCAATTACTAAAATTACGTAATAAGCAGTACGCAAGACAAACGGAATACTTAAGTATATTTTAAGCAGAAATCTTTATTTTAAATTCATTGTTTTAATTTTAACACTTTGTAGTTAAAAGTTGGAAAATAAAAATTTTCTCATCACAATTACAAAAAAGAAGTGAAACTTTACATTTAATATTCAAAAATATCAAGTAATATCTTACCTTATAATACAAACATGATAGTGTAATAACTCATTATGTTCTAGCTAGTTCTCTCTTCATGCTAAGTTTCTTTTGGCTGTTTTCTATACTCAATTTTTGCAACTTCGTACACATGGGGTTGAATATTGAATATTAACGTCGCAATGTTTAGCTACACGAGGGCTTTTGGTCGGTGAGAAAGTTTCACTGTTATTATGCTTTTTCCTGAAAAATAGTTGAGAACAAGTAATATAAAAAAAAATTTTAAGTCAATTCCTACTTAAAGGGTCTCAGGGGTGTTACATTTCTCTAGAGGTCTGAAAATATAAACAATTTTCAAACAAGTATAATTCTTTTAAATTTAAATCAAATAATTCGAATTTTTTACACATTATTTATAAAGAAATGGAGTCTTAGAAAAGTATAAAATGTTTAAAATATAATCATAATTCTAAAAATTATAAGCATATGAAAATAAGAAACTTTTCTATAAGAAAAATATGTATTAAGTTTTACGTCGCGCATGCTATTTTCTAAAATAGTAGCTTTAATTACTAGCTATAAGTTGATTAATAAAGTTAAATGTATTCTCATTACACTGTAGCTATTTTTATATAAATAGAATAATAACTTACATATTTTAATAAATAAAAAAATACATTTTTAAAAATATTTAAAAATTGCAATGTTTTACAAATATTTTGAAATACAAAAGATATATAATACTAAAATTAGGTACGGCTTAAAGAGTATGATGCATTTTATAATTCTATAAAGTTTTATACATCAGAGGCTACTATTTTAGAATATAGCTTGCCCAACACAAAAAATACTTAATATTTATCATAGAATTTTCATATGCTTATGATTTTTAAAATTATGATTATATTTTAAACATTTTATACTTTTCTGAAGCCCCATTCTTTTTAAATAATGTGTAAAAGTATTCGAATCATTTAATTTAAATTTAAAAGAATTATACCTGTTTGAAAATAGTTTATATTTTCAGACCTCTAGAAAAATTTAACACCCCTGAGACCCTAAGAAAAATTCATTTTTGTTACTTTCTGTTAAATAATTATGATTAATATAAATATGTATATGCATATCACAGAATCCACAATATTAAGCAAAATAGAAAGTAATTTTCCATTTTTCTTTCTATATATGGTGCTGGGCTACTAATTTTGTTTTGTTGCTATTTATTCATTAATTGAATTTAGTTATTCCAATAAAATAGTATAGTTAAAAGAAATCAAATTTTCAGAAATTAGGCCATCCCAGGTGGGATTCGAGCACAAGACCTTTGGATTAGAAGTCCAACGCGCTATCCTTTGCGCTACGGGGACACAGCAAGCGATTTTACTTTTTATATATAATGTTGGGCTATTATTTTTGCTTGTTGTTATTTATTCATTAATTAAATTATTAATGATTTAAAAAAATGATTTAACAGCGTCCTCCACAACAAGTTTAAAAAAATGTATTTGGACTTGAGTGGATGAATAAAAAGTATTTTACTAACGATTGAAACTTTGAATAAGATATGTATATATATATATATAGAGAGAGAGAGAGAGAAAGAGAGAGAGAGAGAGAACTCTAATAGTAGGAATTGAAAAATGTATAGAGCGTTTGAACCTAATTTAAGGCAAACATGCATAACACACTGAGTGGTCGCTTTTATTACTATTTTTAAATCATTTCTTTAACCTCCTAATGTGGAATTATATAAAATCTTCCATTGAATTACTGCCTAAAAGTTCACAAAAAAAACAATTACAACCGAAAAAACAAGAAAGTACATTAGAAAGGAAAAAAAATATATATTTGTAAGCCTTTTACATTTCAAAAAATTTATTCTTAGTTAATAGATAAAAAAACCCATTCTTATACCAATTTAATTTAATTAATTAATTATATTTAGCTACACAATCTATATAAAGTTGGTGTTTTCCTCAAAAATTACACCTAGTAAAAGAATTCTATAAAGTCCCTTGAAGATGTGTAACAGATTCTAAGTTTGTAATAATTAAAATGAAATATTTAGTTGATTATAAAAGTAATATTTATATATATGCTAAAAAGAAATAAACCGCATTAAAAATAAAACTTAATCACAATTTATAAATTTTTTATACTTATTAGTTTTATCGTAAAAATAAACTTTGACACTCAGAGTAATTCTACAATAACATTACATGCCTTACAGCGCAATTATTATATACAAATTATAAATTTTTAGTATTTCTAAAAATAAATTAATTTTTTAAATTTCTATAGGGAATTTTGACAAATATAGCAATTTAAATTATGAATAATTGCTATATGACCTTACATTTAGAAAAATAAACTGAATTTTTATGAACATTTGCAGTTAAGGATTTTAAAAAACTTCCAGACTACAGGACTACTATTTTCCGCGCGACAGTTATTTTTTCACAACTAAAATTGTTTTTCGATAAGATACTAAATGTGGAATAACTTTTTTAATTCAGCTTAATCGATTAAGAAATGGAAATTTTACACCTTTTCATTTTGTACTGTTACTGTTAAAATTTCTTTACATCGTATAAAGGAATCGTTATCAGTTTCATGTATGCATTTGAAGTTTATAATCTTGTATCTAAAACTATAGCATAACTTATTGTTAAAAAATAATAACAGTTTATAAATATTTTTTTCATTTTAACAGAATAATAATTTTTTCATCAGAGACCATAACATAACGATTATCATTATTTTTCTTCACTTAAATATTTTTTTAATGTAATTTTCCAAAATCAATGGTTATCTACACATTTGACAAGATTTTTCAAAATTAAAAATGGTAATAATAATAATTTTTGAATTACTATACTTACCATTAATGTTTAATATTTATATCTCTTAACACTCTTTAAAAATATTTCATTTTAAAGAAACAGTTTCAAAAAGCAACAGGATTGGCTAGGTTTTGAAATGCTTATATAATGCAAGAACAGTTTGTATAGTTTTTGGAAGTTATATTTTTAACATTTTTCAAAAGGTGACAAACATAATCAAAGAAGCAAACTTTAATACAAATATCGAAGTATTTAAAAGATAATTTCCAGGAAATCATAAGATATTTTTTATATGTTTTGAATTAAAATAATAGTTAATGTAAAGGTAATAATAGAAATTTAAAATTAATGATTCAATAACAGAAGTATGTTGAATTACAAAAATAATTAACCTTGTGATCTTAAATAAAATAATAGATCTTATTTAAAACAATGCTTTAATTGAAATATTTTTATTTACGCACGAGTTAAAATATATGTACGTGTTGAAAGCTGATTTAAAAATTCCAGTTATTTTACAAGCCTAGAAAAGTTACTTGAAATAATTAAAAATCAAATTTCGAGTTAACAACAAATATTTTTCTAAGAGTCTACTATTCAATGCACATCAAAATATATTGTATAAAAATTATTACATAGCAATTATTTTATACAATAAATAAAAAGCTAAGGTATTAGAACTCATTTTGAAATGTTTCATATAAAACTCTGAATATTTCTAACTAACTCAACATATTAGTCATAGTTGAATATAGGATATCTAAAGTAAATAATCTAACTCTTTCAAGTGAAAAATCAAGTCTTTCAATTTAATCAAGTATATATTACATCAGACTCTTTAAAATCAAAATAGTCTTTAAGAATCCACATAAAACAAACGAGAAATAATGAATGCAAAATGAAGTAAATTACTTACAGGCTACTAATCAATCAACATAATAAATTAACTTTAACAACGTAAGTATTTTTTAAAAAGTTAAACAAAAATATTTATAAGAGTTGAAAGGCTTTGTAGTGAAAAAATTATACTTGCGCATGAACATTTATTACACAGAAAATACACTATGAAAGGGAATTTCTATCACATTTCGCGCTCATTAACACATTCATTTAGTTTATAATAAACATATACATTTAATTTCATGTTAATTCAAATTGTACTAAACTTAAAAAATATTTCGTATATTTTTTAAAAAAATTATAGTTATGTTGGTAATAGAATTATGGATTATGAAACCTTTCATATTTACAAGCAACTAAAAAAATAAACTTAGCGTTTCATCAAAAGCTCATGGAAGGCATTTTAATTATATTTCTCTACGTCAATGAAATTCAAGCATATATGAATTTTTTTCCCTCAATTACTGTTTACTGTATTTTATTTACTATTTCATCAATTAGAAATAAAATGTATTATATACGAAGTTTTTTCATGCTTTATATTGCATTAAGTACCCTTTAGAAAAATATCCACTGAGATGTTTTCGATTGTATTAATCAAAAATTATACAAAAAAATAATAATGCTGCTTTAAATGAATTATATATAGCATGGAATACGAGAATTTAGCTTGTGTGATCTTTTTAAAAGTCCTTTAAAACAATATTCTTGCAATTTTCAAATAACTTCTCTTTAAATTACAACAATTTTTTTAGTGTAAAAAAATTACAAAAGAATCAAAAAGGTTTATCTTTTCATTAGAGTATATTACATCCTCTTACTTAATTTCATTTTTAAATCTTTTTTCCCCTCCGATTATAATTAAAATTTATTTCAACCAAATTTCTTAATAAAGAATTTATACAGGAAATTACAAAATAAATATGTCCCTAGATCTTTCATTTTATATATAAATGCAAATATATTTAAGTTTAAGTGTTTTTTTTAAGCCAACATTCAAGAAAAAAAATAAAAGAACTATAAAATTGTAAAAATAAGCATTTCATATTTTGCTTTAATTTCTTACAAATTAAAACATTATAAAGTAACTGTGCCAAATTTTTTATTTAGTCTATGACTTTCAAAAATAAATGTCTTGATAAATTATTTACTGATTTCTTGAGTTAACTAGTTTTTCTTCCTCTTTCTTTGAACAAAAAGTGAATAAAAGTCATACCATTCTTGTAACTATAATTGACTTAAATTTATTAACTAGCTAGCAGTTTTCTAGCTAGTTAAAATCAGTTAGAAGTTACACTATTATTTCAAAATTTCATTTTTATACTTTAATCCGTAGTTTATATAAATTTTTTAAAAACTCTCCATTTTAATTTTGAGTAATTTTTTTTAACTATAAAAGACTTCTAATTCAGAAAAGGTATTTTTTCATTTGCTTCTGTAATAACAAAAAGAAAACAATAAATTATTTACTGCAACTTATTTCATTCCATACACAATTTACTTATATTTACTTCCATCCATAATTTGTTATGTAGAAAATATCTCATTTATACAGCAATTAAGTCATTCGTTGTGCATTATCAATGAAAGTTATTAAATGCCAATCTATGCGATCAAACGATATGGTATAATTCTGTTAACACCTAAATTACATTTTATTCATCAATATTATTTAATGCGATAAAAAATAATTTTACAAGATAAAATAACAGGTTCCTTTTATTCCATATATATTTAAAGTGGGTCTATACTGGATCCAAAATCTACATTAAGACAAACAATCGAATTTTCAATAAATTGTTTATGAATATCGTCATTAAAAAACACCGAAGACCGTATCAATACTATACCAAAAATTTACAATTAAAATAAATATTTTTTTAATATTTAGCTTACAAAAGATCCTCATTAACAAATAATTACATTGTTTTAACTTTTCAAGAAATTAAATCATAGTTATGTAATTATTTAACTGAACTGAAAACTATAAAACGTTCTACATTTCATGAATTCTTTCTTAGCTCATTCTTGCCGAACATTGCAAACACATTATTTTTCTCTGGCAGATAAAAAGAATTGCAAAAAAAAAATAATCTTATATACCTTGGTTTGTTTTATTACTCAAACTTATTTAAAAAGTTTGTGTTTGCTTGTGTCTTCATTATTATTATCATATCATCCACATTCAAGAGGAACTAAATTGGTGTATTTCGTTAAATTTGTGACAGCAGGGCATTCTAATTTTATTAGAAATAGAGATAAACAAATTAAATATTATTCTGGAAGATTTAAATATAATATCTGCTAAACTTTAAAAAAGTATGAGAATCAGTACTTTAATCATCAAAAAGCATTTCATATAGTTAAATTACAGAAATGTTTTCAGCAAATTTAATGTTTACAAAATGTTGGAAAACGTATATGTTAATAACACAAAAAAGATACCCAAACAGAGAAATTTAGTTATTTGCACAAACATTATTATGCAGCTTAGTACGTGAAACCTCTCCGCATTACAAACAGTTTTAAGTTTTATGTTTTAATAAATAAGAAATTATTCCTATATCTTGAGCATCAGTTTTACTTCTAATCATAAAAATATTGAAAAAAGATAAATTCATTTCAAATAGTTTATTCTCATAATTTTAATATATTTTGTTGATTGATTAATTAGGTGAGATAAATAATTGGTTTTAACAAATCAAATAATCATGCAAAAATATACCAGAACAATTTAATTCCTTTTAATTTTTTGTGCGTTTTTTCAATATGCTTAGAGCTTCTCCATTAAATAAAAAGTACTTATTCAAAAATAATCTTACGTTATAAATAAATTGACATGTTTTTGGTTGAATTTATATAATTTTCTATTTTATTTACACTATTTTTACTTTTCCAACTCTAATGATAAAACTCTGAAGCCGAAATTTATTTAAAAACTTAATAAATTTATATAATACTTTATTTTGTTAAAAAAATTTTTTTTAAATTGTTATTTTAAAATTTTTATATGTTTGCTTCTTTTGACCAGACACATTCAGACATACTGATTGAAAAATTTTTAGAATAACGATTTTATTTATGAACTCATTTTTCTAAAACTAACTATGAGCAAGTTTCTTCGTAAAAAAAATGGAAGGAAGAAATTATTATTTTATATAATTTTAAACGTTTTTCAGTAGCACATTAAAATCCTATGCTACTTACGAAAAGATTCGAAATCTCAACTTGTGATTTAAAAGATTTAAGAAATGATTAAAAGAATAAATTTTTTAGTTTGTTAATTACAAACAAAATATCCTTCCAGATTTTTTTTATAAAATTTAATTGCTTTAAATATTAGTTTAAGCTTAAATATTTTCTTCTGTTAAAAATGGTTTGCTTTATGGGTTTACAGTTTACTATAAAAAGGTTAAGATTAATATATTTTCACTTGCTCAACGAATTATATAAAAATTCCTTTCAAAAACATGTAAAGAAATCCCCAACTTTTATGTTTACAAGGATTACAGTAACTACAAATAATTAATTTTTGCAATACAAATCCAGGAACAAGAACTCTTATAATCTTTTTAAATAAAAAACTATTAAAAATGCATGCAAGCAGTCCACCCTCAAGTATATTTAAAGTTTAAATAATTTAAATTTAACAGTATAAAAAAAATAAAAAAAAACAAGGAAAATGCAATAAATCGGTATTCATAAAAAGTCTTTCATAATTAAAGGTTTTCGCAGTTAAACATTGAGGGAAATATGATATGTTTAAAGTGGAATTAAAAATTTTGGAAAAGGAACTCAACTTACAAGACAAAATTTCATTTAGAAACTGTCATGTGCTATGATCTCCTGAATCATGTCACGGGATATATTCAGGGTGACAAAGAGAGTATATTATGATTACTTTTCTAGTGATTAATACATTTAAGCAAAGTAACAGAATTCTTTAAAACTCACACACAACACACACATTTTACACTAAAAAAGGAAGAAGGTTAACTTCCATGTTTTATTGAAACATGATTTAAGTATATTAAAATAAAATAAAAGTAGGAATTCGGTGAATAAAAATTTAAAAAACGAAATAAGTCATTTAACTACTAAGTATCATTTGAGTTTAATTACATTCAGATTGTATTAATCAGAAATATAAAATTTCTGCACAGAATAGTACAAAGAAAGTACTTTGATAACCCTTTTAGAGGCACCGTGTTTTAAAAGTTGAAGTCATTTTAGTTAAGATTAACTCTTTAACTGGTTTGCCCGTACACCGTACGTTCTACCGAAGCTGACCACAACTGGTCTTCTCGTACGCTGTACGGATACTGATAGTTTCTTTTTTATATCATTGATTTTCACATGTTTTTAATCCTTACTAGTGTTTTTAAGAGTTGTAGATTGTCCATGGGGCTTAAATTCTAGGATTTTCTTTGTGGTGAAGGAAGGAATTTTTCATTGAAGGCAGAAATTTAGAATCTTGAAAATATTCAATAAGGAACACGGATAGGCAAGGCAAAGTGTAATTTGTTGCTTGAGAAGAAATGAAAATGGAAAGATAATCCAAAAAAGCTGATATTAGCTCTGTCCCAATAGTAATGTAAATATTACACCATGCTTCAAATTGTATGTGCATATATACATGCCCACACACACAAAATCGTCAACCATTTGAAAAAGAGGAACGAACATGGAATTTTTTTGTAACTATGTGAGAATTTCTCTTAAGATATATGAAGCATTCTATATAAATGGTATGCATAGTGCACTTATACAAATTAAACATTTGAGGTGAGGGTTGTGTTCCATAATTATAAAATTAAAAATAGTGGGAAAGCTTTAAAATGGAAAATTAAATTAAAATTCTTCTATTTTCGCATTCTGTTAAGTATTAAGCTTAGTTGTATGTTGTTTTTTTTTAAAGCATTTATGAAATTTTCAATTTTTTTCCAGCGGTTTCTTTTTATGCGATATCAATCTACCACACAAAAACAGGTTTTACTGTATATAAAACAATTTCAAAATATGTATATTGTATTTATATTAAAATTTATGAGAAAACGTACGTTGAAGAAAAGTTAAAAGGAAATAAAATTTGGCGAATTCCTCAATAAAAAATTTTGATAAAAAAGATAATCGCACAACTATTTTAATTTCCACAAAAATTCAAAAACCTGTGTTCTACGGGAGTTCTGAATACACACAGGGATGCAAATATATACATGGGTTGATTAAATTATTTCATTCAAGGCATTATAATTCTTACGAATAGTTGTTTAATTTACAATTTCTAAAGTAAAATAAAAGTTTTATACCATTATTAATAAGGGCTCCAAATTCAGATACATACGCACATTCCGTACATATACATAAAAAACTATTTCAAAAATTAATATCCTTTCTTCATTTCCATAAAATTCAGTAAAAAAAAATGTTTTAATATATTAACTATTTTTGGCAGAATCAAATGATATTTTTTCATCTTAAGCTTACTGCAGTGCTTCTCAAACTTTCTGTACTTGCGACCCAATTTTCGATCATAATTTTCATCGCGCCCCCCTCCATACAATAACAATGTATTGATATATCAATAATAATATACTTTGACGTAAAGCTACAATACGACTTTAATTCTAAACTGCACAAATTGTCAAGATAAGTATTAAATTTTGTATATAATTTTATGACATGCCCTTAGGGTCACTGGTAATTACTAAAATTGTTCTTAACTTAGTACTGTTAAATTAATTATGAAACACATCGTGCAATACTGATACATTTATAAGTGTATTATATCAGTGTAAATGTGTATTTTATTTTTTATTACATCAGAATGTATTTTGTTTTGCTTCTTTTCAGTAAATTAATAATTTTTTTAAATGATCTTTTGTTTTCGACTTTTCAATATACTCGCGCCTCCCTTGTAGGGTTATCACGCCCCCAAAAGGGGGCGCGCCCCACAGTTTGAGAAACACTGGCTTAACTATAATTTTAAAAAAAGGAAATGTAGTATACTGGTTTTGCAGTTACTTTTTTCAATTAAAAAATCTGAAGTTCACTGCATATTTTTTAATTGTAAGAACTTCTTTTACCACTCATAGGCAAATGATGCACAACGTATCAAACAGTTGAAGCTTATATTTTTGTGTCTTAAATAAAAATAACTTCATTAACTTTTATCATGTACACTATTTTGTCAACACTCTTATAAAATTATAGTGCTTTATCAGGTGAATATTTAGTTAATAGAAGTTGGGGTACTTAAGGGTTATTCATCTACTATGAATAAAAGTCATGCAGTTGTAACCCTTGTTTTAGATCAAAATTTACGGCGAAATATTCAAAAATGTTTCAGTAGTCAGCTAAAGAGAACATGCGCATGAATATGCCTATGTATTAGTAATATAAACTTTGTAATCTTTTAAGGCAAGTTCATATTTTTTATCGTATATTTATTAAGATTTTAAAAGCAAATATTAGATAAATATTTTTATTAAGAAATTTAGAAAAATAATTTAACGAACTTTTCACATTTTAGTTGGAAAAAGAAACCGAAAGATAAAAAACGAACAAGTTGTAAACTACATATAGTTTTTTCAGAAATATTTCCATAAAACAAATGTTTTTCTCTTTTGTTTAGTATAAACAAAAAAGCTATTAGATAAGTATTTATCTTAACAATTTAGTAAGCATAATTGAATGTTTATTAAATTCAAACCTTGAAGGATTTTCAATACTGAAGACTTTCAAGCCTGTTTTTCAGCTGAAAATATAAAAAGAACTACCAAGACTCATGCACATATACATATGTTAGCGCTTATGCAATAATATTTTATGCATTTTAAATTAAATTAAGAATAAAATATATATTTCGATAAATCGGATATTTTTCAAAATAATATAAAATTATTATAAAACTTACAAAATAAATCATTTTAAACTTCTCCTCATTATATATATAAATATATTGTGCAAAATTGGATAGTAAAACGCATCATTAAAACTAAGTTATATTCATGGATAATGCTCAAATCATCATCACCAATATTCAAGATTCAATAAAAAAATCCATTTATAATCAACACTTAAATTTTAAATTTTATGAAATTAACTAACAAAATAAACCCATGACGAAAATGTTCAGAAGAGAAAATAAACTCTCACTTGATAATGTGATGTTTGATAAGAAAAAGAACAAGTTTTTTTTTATCTGAATATAAAGAATAAAATTTCCAAGTAATAGTTTTTATGTATTTTGTTTTAACTTTAAAATATTTAATCTCTAAAAGCTGTACTGCTTGAAACGGTCACATGTTACATAATTTTCCTCATAAGTTATTTGTTTATAACACAGACTAAATATGTTCCTTAGTTGAAGTAATCCTAAATATAGAATAATAAGCATTGGGTTTATACAACTATATTGTGTTTATGAGTTTCGTCAATTACATTAAGATTTTCATGAACTCATTATCTACATTGTATGTAAAATTCAGTGAAGTGGGAATTAAAGAAGTTATTACTTTGAATTAAAGTAAAATAAAAAGAAGTATTACGAAGAAAGATATAACCTCTGGCGTCAAAAAGATATAAATTTCTAAGGAAAATTTCACATGAATACTAGAAGTTTTTAAATTGAAGCTATTCAAACTAAAGAAACGCACAAATAGTGCCCTATATAATAAATGAATAAGCTTTAAAATTATAATTTTCACTGCAGTCCTCCCATCCTAAATTATAACATTATCTTTTATTTTAGAAACATTGGGCACATTGCATCAAAAAATATAAGTGAATACGACAAGAAAAGGAAATAAGAAAAAGAAGTGAATATTTATATATCAGGGAAAAACTAAAATATGTTGCAACTCTACATGTTTGAAATAATAAATATGAAGATCTTCACTTCAGTCCCTTTTTTTAACACTTATCGAAAAGTTAAAATGATTGAACTTACTTTGATACTCACTATATGTTCTATTCAAGTTAATTAGCTCCAAGAACTTATAAAAATTGGGAGAGGAATTCTCGTGTTTAAGAGAAGTACGTGGTAAAAGAAAAATCTAAGAAAAAAAAAGCCATAAAATGTGTTGACAACGAAGATTTAATTTGCAGATATCTACGGGGTCTCCAAGTTTGTCAGGAAGGTGTTCCTATTCAGCATTAGTAATGCGCATGTAACCTAAAAACAGTCAGCTTAACAAACATCTTGCATATTTTGGATTGAATCGATCACATCGATATTAATCTTTTATTCATATTATTCCCGAGTTTTTTACCATTTCGAATTTTATAGGTGCCATAAACTTCGTTTTCTCATTTCATATACAAAATATTGGATATTCAGCTGAAAGTTTTATTGCATGATATACTTGTTGTGATGTTGCTATTGCGCAGTAGATTCCTGTATACACAAAATTATTCAAGTTTTCTCACGTCGACATCGTAAATTCCAGAAAAATAACGTATGTTGAGTATTTTATTGCCTCAGAATAATGAGGAGCATTTTGCTTTCACGCAATACAGTATGATTCATACCGCTTTAATTAAAAAAAAATCAAAGTCCTGAGCCTTCTGAAAAAACTCTGATCTTTAATTAATAATCAGAAATAAATAGATAATTTTTGCAGTTTGCTCGTATAAACACAGAAAGATAATAGTAGACAAAGAAAAATATTTCAAAGTACATAAAACAATTTTCTGTATTTCCAGATTTAAAGTGAAAAATTGATGTAAATAGCACGTAAATGTTACAAAAAAGGTCGAAATCCGCAAAAGCAATACATGAATAGGAACTGGTATAGCAGTGTAAAATTACGATTAATTTGAATTTGGAAATACAATAATACCTCGATTTAAACTACCCACACTTAAGCGACCCCAGATTTACGCGATTTTCAAATCTCGTCGATTCGATTTTTGTTTGAGGGAAAAAAAAGGGTGAAATTGGTGACGTAATTGAAGCTGTCGATCTTGCCAGTGAAATAAATTTAACAGTGGCCAGTGATGACGTTAAATAACTGCTAGATTAACATAATGATGAACTGAAGAAGCTTTTACAAATAAAGCAGGATATTTCTTAAATATTACATTAATGTAATTTGTATTTCTTTAGAAATGTGTGCATGTGAAATTTTTTCATTAAGGCTTTTTTTAATTTTTTTATTATTATTTCAGTTCTTATTCATCATATGTTTTCCATAAAAATATAATATTTCAATATTATGTGGAGAAAAAAAACTTTAAAATTTGTGCAATTGTAGAAAAAATTTTTTAAACATTTTCCTTGAGTTTTCTTATGCAATTAATACTCTTTAAAAAGGGATCGTTTATAAAATATATGATTTGAAATAATTTGAAAATGCGATTATTCTTACGAAAATATGTAGCTAATATTTTAAAGAGATATTTTATGTTACTTAAGCTTATAATAATTATTTTTTTAGAATTACAAACTTAACAGTGGTTTATTTCACTTTGTGTTTTTTCGCATTCAAAATCCTTCTCCTTCCATAAATATTAATTAATCACTTCGCTTTTTTTCCCTGTGTTTTATGTATAATGCATGTAACAAAATTAGGCATTCAGTTTGTGCTGTAAACTTAATACTTTTTAAAAAAAAATTAATGTAGGAGATTTTGGTATTTTCGTTGAATTTTAGCATGCATATCTACATTTTACTTTTTTTTCTCTAACATAAATTAAGTTATTGTAAAATCGATTCATAAATTTGTTTAAGACATTCTTAGGAAAGTTACAAAATGTTTCAGGTCAAATAATTAGTAAATACAAAAGGAGTATTTTTTTAAAATTTTCCATATTTTTTTAAAACTTTCAATTTTTCTAAATTGTGTGAATAATTTACACAAAATTTCATCTCGTATTATTTTCTTGAATAAAACATTATATGTAATCCTAAAATAAAATTTTTAAATACATAAATAAAAAATAATTGTTCAAAATATGCCAAGTCCCCTTAATAAGAAAGACAATAATCTTGTTCAATACAAGTTTCATTTTTCTTTACGTATTTTGATTACATTTTTTTGCCTTATTAGGACCTTTTTCATACTTTGCCTAAATAGCATTTGGCATTCTATAGAATGCCTAGGTATGTAATAATTCTCCTATTTCATACTTTGCCTAAAAACGTCAGGCATTCTATAGAATGCCGGCATTTCATACTTTGCCGGTAACATATATAAACAAGGGAAAAAATATTAAAAAAACATTTGCATAATAATTTTAAGCGAGAAAAAATCGTTCTAAGACTAAATGAAAGGAAGAAAATGATTACTGCTTAAATAAATTTGTAAAACTTATTTTAACTGTAGGATCATACTAAAAGTAATAAATTTTATCAATATCGACTTTAAAATAAGAAACAAATTAATATTAATATATATATGCATATATATTTATATATACAGGGCTCTATTCAAAAATACTTGAACGGTTACAATCATTTTTATGTGAATACATAGAGTACATATCTAAAGCTCATTCATATTTTTTCAAAGGGAAAATTATAATTACTAAAATTAATTAACAAATAGTTTGCAAAACAGATAAATTACTTAAGTTTATTCTGAATATAAATATTTCCTTAAAAATATTTGCTTTTATTTTAACTATTCATATTCTAGTTTTCAATGCAATTATAAAAACACATGAATAATTTGAAGCAATACTTTAAAGCAAACATGGCATATTTTACATCTCAGTACAGATATGAAAGTTTTTATACTTGATTATCTTTAGGCTAGTTCTCTCTCGAAGTCAAGTTTCTTTTGATTATGATCTCTTCTACTTATTTTTGGCCAAAGTTTACAAGTTAGGGTGTGACAGTAAAGTATAAAACACGAAAGTTATTATACTGTGATTCCTGCAAATTAATAGAAAAATATATACAGCGTTTACACTTAAATATGAAAGCAAACAAACATAGCCAACTGAATGGTAGTTTTAAATCAAGTCTTTAAGTGTTTGATTTATTATTATAAATGTTTAATTCCTGAATAAAACGAAAAAATTCATTTACCGTATATTCCGACGTATAAAGCCCACCTATACTTTCAACTTCAGTTTAGAGTTTAAAAGTGCTGTGTAACGTGCACCTTTTTAACGAAGAAATCTGAAATGTACATGCGTAATTTTTTTTATCTTTTAAAGTCTAGAAATAGTCTGGGAGATGAAACTGAACCTCATAGTTACAAAAATCCTTTAAAACATGTAAGATATTTAACAACACAGATGAAACTGGAGATATAATAATTATTTATTAATAATGGATCAAAGTTATGGTAAAAAAATTAAATTGGTTTCAGTGGTGTGCATGAAAGCAAAATGGAAGACGAACATGACAATATACAAATTATCCAATAATGAAAATTCACAAGGCAAGGCATGTCATATATATATATATATACTTTTTTAATTCACATCATCTCTATTTTTAAGCTATCTAGTCTCTTTCCGCATATAAAACAAACCCGTCAATTTCAATCTTATTTTTTATGTTAAGAGTTCGCGTTATACGCTAGACTTTTATGTATCGTAAAATTCAGCGTGTGAGCTTGTTCAGCTTGTTACCAAAGGGTGTCATAACAAAATCCGACTTTACTTTGAAATCAAAGGTTCAAATGTTGAATTTTGTTGCTAAAGCAATTTGAAACATAGTGTTTAAAATTACTAGTTATAAAGTTAGTTAAAAAATTATAGTGTTTCTTTCAAATTTAGTGACTGAAGTTTACACCAATGTCAATTTCTGTATGTTAGTTACTGTACAAAGGTACAAAGTTAAAGATAATATTGAAGGCAAATTTACCATCATTATTATCTTTAAATTCATACATATGCAGAATTTAATTTTGATTCCACTTTTACTTAGAGTCGAATAAGCTGCTCCGAATATTTTTGACTGTCTTCAACATCATTTGCCAAATCATTTAAATTTCTAATTATGTCGCAAACTTGATTATTAAGTTCATTATATTGACATATTCTCGATCATTTAGTCGATTTTTAAGAACCTTTAGCTCTTCGCATTTTATTTCGTCATTCTCCAGATAGTTACTAATTTTACCAGCAAGTTTAGTTATTGTAGTGCAAAGGACACTTCGCTTAATTTTAGTTTTTTCTGATTTTGAAGGCTTATTCAATCAACAATGAAAGAAAGAAGAAAAAAAAGAATGAAAGAAAGAAAATCTTAATTTCTAAAAAATTTCAAAGGCTTAGGCTTGACATACCAATACTATGTAGATACAGATTCTAATTTAATAGCTGATTGTACGTTTTAAGCTGAGAAAAAAAAATTAAATTAATGAATTTAAGAAAAGGAATTTATAGTTTAGAATAAATCACTAATAATAGAATTTTGGCAGAATAAGAATTTAAACATTAAGATTTTCACAAGAGCAATGTTTTCACACACCAAATATTAGTCCATTAATCCATTCGAATAAGAATATTTTGTAAAATCAAAACAAACAAATCTGTTTCCAGATATTTTACATGAATAAAGCCGTGTGACAAATAAAAATAATAAATTATGTCGAAGTACCTTCAGTTTGCGAGAGAGCCAACAATTAATTTATGTGGTTTTTTTAATTTCGAATTAGTTTTACGAATTTAAAGGTAATATAAAATCGAATTTCGTTTTTTTTTTTAATCGCAACTTATCGCTTTTCGCGTAGGATGAAAATGAGTTAAATTATCTGAATAAAGTTTGCAATTATTAGAATTATTTTTGCATTTTCAATCGTATATTTATATTAAACGCTTGCAAACATTTTTTTTCTGCCTATTTAAAATTTTTATTTTTGCTTGTTTTCATTAGTATTAGCATATCATATTTTTAATAAGAACTATATAACTATATTTCAATAAATTTGCTTATGGATTACATTATTTGCGCTACTTATTTTAATACCTGTTGCATATTTGATTAAAATTATGAACCTAAATCAATAAATGTACATACATACAAGATAAACAAAAAGAAATATAAAATTAAAAATTATTTTTCGAAAATTTCAGTACTCATTAATCTAATGGTATTTATATAAGTATCTTAAGATATTGTTTTATTCATTTCACTCTGAACTTTTGTATCACTTGGAATGATTTTGAGATAAAACTAAATATTGAAAATCAGAAATTTTAAATTTAAAGAAGTCTTAAATCTAGCTATTGAAAATAGTATTTGGCGTATAACTCTCAATTCATATTTAATTTGAAGCAAAGTTTTGTTAAAAAGGGGGATTATATCTCGCCTTTCCATAAATTTTATAAACATACAGAGAATTGCGTAAAAAATAATATCAAGACATTTTTTTTAAGTCAATTCTTATTTTGAATGGATGAATAGAAGGTTGAATAGATTTTTATTCACGATTGAAAATTTGAACAAGGTATATATATATATATGGGGGGGGAGAGTGAGTTAATAGAAGGAATTGAAAAAAGAGCATGATTTGTCTGCATTGTTGTAACAATGCACAACACGTTAGGCTGAAAACGGGTTTCGACGCCAAATTTTGTCATTGTTTTAACAGTTACATTGTTACAACAATGGAGACGGATCTAAGTTGGCATCGAAAACCGGTAATAAATGTAATTTAATTTGATTACTGAATTATTATTTGAAAAAACTGTATTAATATCAAGTGTCATCCAATACAAGTTAAAAAAATTATTTTAACTTGATTGGATGAATAGAAAGTATTTTATTAACAACTGAAGATTTGAACAAAATTAATATATAGAGACTGGGAGCGAATGGTAGGAACTGAATTAACTAATCTAAATGTAGTTTTATGTCATTAACAATTTCGCTCACAATTCAATGAATTTATCCAACTTTAAAATTTATTTATACCATTTTCACAAATTTTACATTTTAAAGAAGAGTAAAATGTTAATAGTAAAGCTGAAAGCTTATAAAAAAAACAATATCTTATTGTAGTTAAACATATTTCGCCAAAAAATTAAATTGTTATTGCAAAATGTTTCTATTTTTTTCAAAAATATGAAATTTCAGGACAAATCAAAGGGAAAACTTTCATAACCTTATTGAGGCGCAATATTTTAAGAGTTCTTTTAGCAAAACTTAAACTTACCACTTCAAAATATATCAAAATATATAAATCTAGTATTCTTTAAGTATACATAAAGTAATAATGAAAAATGTTCAGCACAACTTCATTCAAGAGAAATAAAAGCACCTTAAAGTATGTGGTACTCCCAGATAAAAAAAAATTAATTGAAAAAATAACCGCAAAGATTTCCTTTTTGCTACAAAAATTAAAAAAACGCACTTTTTTCCCAATAAAAACTGTCAAATAGCACAAGGATTTTAATATATCTTTGACCTAATCAAAGCATTAAATTATTATAAATAGTTGCTTCATTCACAATTTCTGAAGCAAAAGAAATATATTTTTGAAATATTTTTATTTTGTACCAAATAAGCGTTCTACAGTAAGACACATTATATATAAAAGTGTTATTTCATCTCTAACTTACTTTAATTTTAAAATCAGTCAAGATGGTATAGCAGCTTTACTAATATTTTATATTATTAAATTGTAAAAAATTTATCTCCCATATAGGGAAATGCACAACTTCTCTTAATACTGAAACAGGTTTTATCCAGTGAGCTAAATCTCATTCTTTACAATTTTGATATTATCTTCCTGAACATATTAATAAATTTATAGCGGTTTATCTGACGCAAATTTAGTCAACTGAAGCTTGATTAATCGTCTATGAATAAAAGTCTTCCAGTTAAAACATCAAGTTCGGATTCAAATGTACTTCGATACATTTCGGAAATAATTCAGTTGTCCACTGGAAAGAATATGCGCATAAAAGCATAAATGAAAGAACTTGCGCATATTTTATCATATTACTTATAAATCCCAGCATTAACGCGCAAATTTATAGTCAAAAGATAAATTTGTAGTCTAGCTATATTTTAAAGCATAAATTAAAAAATTTAGCAAAATAATTCAATCAAGTTTTTATACTTTAGGTGGAAAGAGAAAGAGCCGTAGAAAGAACCGAAACGAACCAGTTGTAAATTACATTATTTTTCCTGGAATATTTTTATCAAAAATTATATAAAAATATTAATCTTTCCGTTTATTATATTACATACTATAAATTAAAATCAAACTTTAAAGAATTTTCAAACATAAAAATTCTTCAAGGCCGTTTTTCAGCTGAAAATAGAGAAAGAACTACCTAAAATTAAGAACATTTTACATATCTTACTGCTTGTACAATAATATTTAAAGTAAATAACGAATATAATACATATCTCGTACATATCTCAGTAGAATGGATACTTTTGCTATGTAGTAGAAAAGAGTTACGAAAAGAATGTTTTTAAACCTTTTTCTTCGCTGTGTTTATATTTCAGTTTTCAAAGTAAAGATATGCACAAGAAAAACACACACACATAAATAATAAGAGTCCAATTTTAATTAAGACACCACTTAAATTTTAATTAGAGCTATATACACAATTCGATGTAAACTCCTTTTTTAATCAAAGTTGAGAATCAAATTTTAGGAATTTCATGAGACAAATAAAAAGTAACAAAATTGTAAAAAACGAATAAGTTTACGTAGATTTCTGAAGAAAATTACGTAAACTGTCTTCAGAAAAGAATCTGAAGAAAATTTACGTAACAGAATAAAAAATAAACTATTTTTTTCAGTTGCATAAATGTTACGTTGAATCGATCTAAATCTAGTTTTAAAAATAATTTTCCATGCAATAAATATTTATACCCTTAGTATAAATTTAAAAATTTAAATCTCTTAAATTTTGCTTGAGATTATTACACAGTAGATAGTTTTCAACACAGTTTAGTTTCACAGGGCAAATGTTAGCACATTTCACGAGGATCGTTAACTTTGCAAAAGTTTCGTCTTTTAATAAAATTTTAAAATTGGCAACTATTTCGGTTTTTTTTCCCTACGAATTTTTTTAAACTTTTTTCTTCTTTATTTATTCATAACGGATTCTCCACAACAATATTATGTGCTTTTACGTTACCTGTGGTCTATATAATGACAAATTGCAACTTACGTAAAATCACATATCCTCCTTGTAATATATCAAGAATGATGATCAGAAATTCTACCTTTAGGCTTTTGTCCAGAACATATTGAGTTCTATGAACCTCTTTCGGAAAGATATCAATACGGACACTTTTCTTATTTTTGTTTTTTTTACAAACAGTCAATAATGTAATATGAATTCATCATTTCCATTCAAATCTACATTTACAAGTATTATAGGCAGATTTAAAGTACACTAATGTTTACCCATTTCGTCAATTGCTGATATATTTTTAAGCATTCACTTTCTTCCTGACATACATCAAGTTCATTGTATTAAGAAAGAAAGTAAAAAAAAAGTTCAGTTTACGTAAAGAAGTATTTTGGCATTGTTAGGAACAAAATTCATAGGAAAATTTCAGATAATTGTGGTAGTAAATATCTTAAAATTGAGATTTTTCAAACAAGATGGCCCACAACTAATTAAAAAAGAATTAAAAATGTTATCCGTAGAATTTTTTTAATCTAAATCCTATTAATTATTTGTTTGATTCTTAAAATCTTTTGTAATAGAAGAAGTGAATATTTACGCGCGTCTCAGTTTATATCCCTCCGAGAAATGAAAACAGTTTCACTTTTCATCTATGAAATTATAAATATGACAATCTTTACTTTAATCGCATTTTCATCACTTACCGAAAAATCAACCTAGCTGAACTTAGTTGGATTCTCACCGCTTGTGCAAGTCAAGAACTTAGAAATTGATAGAATAAAGGTTGGCAGCACGTGGCAAAAGAAAAATCTTCGAAAAGAAAAAAAAAAGACATAAAATGTGTTGACGAAAAACATTTAATTTACAGAAATCTACGGGGTCTCCAACTATGTCGTAAAGGTGCTGTTAAGTATTAGTATTGCGCAGCAATATAAAAACAGTCAGCTTAACAAACAAATTTCATGTTTTAGACGCAATCGAAGATATCAATATTAATGCTTTATTCATATTTTTCCAGAATTTTTGGCTATTTTTAATTTTATAGGTGCTATAAACTTCGTTTTCTCATTTCATATACAAATTATTGAATACTCAGCTGAAAGTTTTATTGCCCACCATGCTTGTAGTTATGTTGATGATATGCAAGAGATTCCTGTGCATACAAAATTATTCATGTTTTCTCACGTTGATATCGTAAATTCCAGAATACCGACATAAGTTCAATTTTTTATTGCCTCTGTACAATCATCTTCCTTACATCGTGTAATCACGCAAAAATGCAATAAATTGTGATTCATACTATTTTTTAATTTAAATTACATTTCTTTTAAAGAAATTCCTAAAATTCTGAACTTTAATTCATAATTGATAGGCACTTCATTTATAAAAGGAACAGAGAAGATAATAGCAAATAAAAAAAAACTATTTCGAAGTGAAAAAATAAATTTATATGTAAGTATGGGGTAGGTAAGGGATGGTGAACCAGTGGCACGCGTGCCATCAATGGCATACGACACAATATTTTGGAACACATTTTATTTCAAAATAACTAAGTTCACTGTAAGGGGCCGAGGGTAGCCTAGCGGTGAGAGCATCGGACTCTAGACCGGAAGGGTTGGGTTCGATGCCCGATGCCACTAAATACCCTCCGAGTACACACGGAGTACGTGCTCGTTAAATCAGTGGATCCGAAAGTCTTGTGGGCTGAATCACAAGTGCCGGGGACTGGAGGATATTTCCCTCCCCCTCAGTTCCATGCCAAAATTGGGGAGGTAGAGATATGTGGTTTCACCATCTATCGTCCCTTCGGGGAATTTCGCCGAGCTAATTCGTACTGTCACCTGTATGGTGCTCAAGGACAACGACAGGTGTACTTCTAGCCCCTTGCCACGATGAATTTCGTGGGCCTCGTTCTGACAACGTCACACAGGTGGCATTAGCCACAACAACGACAACAACAAGTTCACTATGAAGTATTACAAACAAAGGCGAGTGATCGGTCGAGGGATCGCGGTGAAGACCCTCGTCTGTTTGTCTTCCAATCTGTAACATCAGAATTCACACTAATATTACTTTAATTTGAATTTTACACGTTTAACTAAAACATTTAATAATACAGTACAAAAAGTATTTTTTCGTTTTTAATAAAAACGTTTTGAGTTGTTAGCATTTAGTTTTATTATTTTTCCAATAGTCAAAAATTCAAATTACTTGATGGTGCCATCTATAACTCATTATACACTTCTTTATAAAAAAATGGCGCGTCGATCCATAAAGGTTCGCCACCACTGGTTTACGTATAGTATATTCAAAAGTATCACAAGCGAAAAGCGTGTGTAGATATTGCATAAATGTGACAAAAATTACCGAAATCTACGAAACGGCATGCACATGTAATCAAGCGATTTTTGAAAAAAATCTGTTGTAAATTCATCAATTTTAGACAACGTTTGATTTCCGCTTACGATTTTACATTGAAAACATTTTTAAAAGAAATTATATTTTTCCTCAGTTATCGGATAATGAATTTTTCCCCCTAAAACATGAAAAAAATATCTAAAAATTAAAGCTATGTGAGTAAGTTGGCAAAACTTCAACACCGACATGAAGAAATTTTTGCTTATATACAAATGACGCAATTGTGGGTGTGCGTTCGAGGCCTTATATTTCGACATCCTGATACACAATTATCCAAATTTACAACATTACTAAGCCAAGTAAGGTATGAGATATCAGAAACAACGTATCATAATCTTACAAATCCTACATCAAGAAGTATGAAGGCAGTATTAAAGGCGAAAGATGGTCCCATGAAATAATGCCCTATTAGTATTTATGAAATAGTTCTTGTTATCTCTTTGTCCTTAGTAACCAAAAATATTACTTATGATATCAGGTATATAATTTTTTCACAAGTGCTATTCTAAACCAAAAATATTTTTCTATATTAAGTATTTCTTTGAAATCGTGAATTAATTACAAGCAATTATAAAACGTGGATTTAGTTTTAGCACAATTTTTGCTAGTAAACTTGGAGATGCGCAAAAATATAAAATAAATCAAAAGAGATCTGTGTTTTTTATAAAAAAAAATATTATGTAATTAGTAACATAATTCAGATGCACATTTTTAGCATTTAGTTAATTTTATAAATAAACACACAGGATAACTTATATATCCAAAAGAATAAAAATTATATTACTTCGCTAATAAGAGCTGCCATCAAGTCATTATACAATTCCTTAGATAGTTGCTACCTTTCATTTTCCTTTTTCTGCATAAAAGAGCAAATTCTATTCAGCATTATAAATTCTAATGATACATCTAACAAGTAGATAAGGCTCAAAACAATTATAACTCCTGAAATAGAAAGTAAAATAGCTGGCATATACGTTAATTTCAAAGGATTTCAACTCGCCCGCAGAATCTATAGCTATATCTCGCTGAAAAAGATTATATTTATAAAAATAGTTCCACTAGTAGAGAAAATAAAATGTTAAAAATAATTTTGAAGAAAAAGCAAATTAAAATGTTCCCCTCAGTGCCATTAAATCTATCAACTTCTGACATTACACCATAAGAAATTAAAATTTTTTAATAAAATGTTCATATATATCTTAATTTTATAAATTAATAAATTCATTTTGTAATCAAAGATGCAAACGAGACAAAAAAAATTTTTGTTAACTTTTAAACATGCATCTGAAAACATAAATAATAAAAAGAATGACGCACGACAGGTGCAAAAACCAAAGCAGGTGGATATCCTTACTAACTCGTGATTTCCCAGCACGGTCAGACGAAGAAAGTCACGATTTTTCACATATAAAAGCTTGCCCTTTTCGGATCACAAATCACTCAATCGAGAGCAGCCAACTGAGTGAACTCTTCAACATGCAGTGGCCAACACGATTAACCTTACTCTTCATCATTGTCTGTGCTCAGAGCTATTCAGCTCTGAGTGCCAGCATTTGGTCAAGCACATCAATGGCTGAAAGTTTCATGCAGTCTTTCACCACAACCCTTGGCCAAAAAGGAGTGCTTAGTGGGGATCAGATGGATGACATAGCTTCTATCGGAGACACATTAATGGGAGCCGTCGAAAAAAGTGGCGGTAAGAAAAATAAGTTACAAGCTCTTAATATGGCTTTCGCTTCTTCTGTAGCCGAAATAGCGTTTGCAGACATGACAGGATTGCCTGCCGATGTAAAGACAAACGCCATATTAAACTCTCTGAGTGAAGCCTTTTTGCAGACAACAGGATTTGTTGACAACTACTTCATTCAAGAAATTGGCGGACTCATAAACATGTTTGCTGAAGCAACAGCTAACGAAGCAGCCGCCAGCGGAGCAGCCTCAGCAAGCGCTGGTGCAGCAGCTAGTGTAGGAGGCTACGGCAGCCAGGGTGGATATGGTGCCGGAGCCGGAGCTGGCGCAGCTGCTGCAGCTGGAGCAGGTACCGGAGGAGCAGGAGGTTACGGAAGAGGTGCTGGTGCTGGAGCAGGGGCCGCGGCAGGTGCCGGAGCAGGAGCCGGTGGAGCTGGAGGATACGGCGGACAAGGTGGATATGGTGCCGGGGCTGGTGCTGCCGCAGCTGCTGGAGCAGGTGCCGGTGGAGCTGGAGGTTACGGCAGAGGTGCTGGTGCCACTGCTGGAGCTGGAGCCGCTGCTGGTGCAGCAGCAGGAGCTAGTGGTGCTGGAGGATACGGAGGACAAGGTGGATATGGTGCAGCAGCTGGTGCTGCGGCCGCTGCAGGAGCAGGTGCCGGAAGCGCTGGAGGTTACGGAAGAGGTGCTGGAGCCGGAGCTGGTGCTGGAGCCGGAGCTGGTGCTGGAGCAGGAGGTGCTGGTGGTTACGGAAGAGGTGCTGGTGCTGGAGCCGCCGCTGGTGCAGGAGCAGGAGCTGGTGGTGCTGGAGGCGCTGGTGGTTACGGAAGAGGTGCTGGAGCTGGAGCCGGAGCTGCTGCTGGTGCAGGAGCAGGTGGTGCTGGAGGCTACGGCGGACAAGGTGGATACGGTGCCGGAGCAGGAGCTGGTGCCGCTGCAGCCGCTGGAGCAGGTGCCGGAGGCGCTGGTGGTTACGGAAGAGGTGCTGGTGCTGGAGCTGGAGCCGCCGCTGGTGCAGGAGCAGGAGCTGGAGGTGCTGGAGGCTACGGCGGACAAGGTGGATACGGTGCCGGAGCAGGAGCTGGTGCTGCTGCAGCTGCTGGAGCAGGTGCCGGAGGCGCTGGTGGTTACGGAAGAGGTGCTGGTGCTGGAGCTGGAGCCGCCTCTGGTGCAGGAGCTGGAGGCTACGGTGGACAAGGTGGATACGGAGCCGGAGCTGGTGCTGCTGCAGCCGCTGGAGCAGGTGCAGGAGGAGCTGGTGGTTACGGAAGAGGTGCTGGTGCTGGAGCTGGAGCCGCCGCTGGTGCAGGAGCAGGAGCTGGTGGTGCTGGAGGCTACGGCGGACAAGGTGGATACGGTGCCGGAGCAGGAGCTGGTGCTGCTGCAGCCGCTGGAGCAGGTGCAGGAGGAGCTGGTGGTTACGGAAGAGGTGCTGGTGCTGGAGCTGGAGCCGCCGCTGGTGCAGGAGCAGGAGCTGGTGGTGCTGGAGGCTACGGCGGACAAGGTGGATACGGTGCCGGAGCAGGAGCTGGTGCTGCTGCAGCCGCTGGAGCAGGTGCCGGAGGCGCTGGTGGTTACGGAAGAGGTGCTGGAGCTGGAGCCGCCGCCGGTGCAGGAGCAGGAGCTGGTGGTGCTGGAGGCTATGGCGGACAAGGTGGATACGGTGCCGGAGCAGGAGCTGGTGCCGCTGCAGCCGCTGGAGCAGGCGCCGGAGGCGCTGGTGGTTACGGAAGAGGTGCTGGTGCTGGAGCTGGAGCCGCCGCTGGTGCAGGTGCAGGAGCAGGTGGTGCTGGAGGCTACGGCGGACAAGGTGGATACGGTGCCGGAGCAGGAGCTGGTGCCGCTGCAGCCGCTGGAGCAGGTGCCGGAGGCGCTGGTGGTTACGGAAGAGGTGCTGGAGCTGGAGCAGCCGCTGGTGCAGGAGCAGGAGCTGGTGGTGCTGGAGGCTACGGCGGACAAGGTGGATACGGTGCCGGAGCAGGAGCTGGTGCTGCTGCAGCCGCAGGTGCAGGAGCTGGAGGTGCTGGAGGCTACGGCGGACAAGGTGGATACGGTGCCGGAGCAGGAGCTGGTGCTGCTGCAGCTGCTGGAGCAAGTGCCGGAGGCGCTGGTGGTTACGGAAGAGGTGCTGGTGCTGCAGCTGGAGCCGCCGCTGGTGCAGGAGCAGGAGCTGGTGGTGCTGGAGGCTACGGCGGACAAGGTGGATATGGTGCCGGAGCAGGAGCTGGTGCCGCTGCAGCCGCTGGAGCAGGTACCGGAGGCGCTGGTGGTTACGGAAGAGGTGCTGGTGCTGGAGCTGGAGCCGCCGCTGGTGCAGGAGCAGGAGCTGGAGGTGCTGGAGGCTACGGCGGACAAGGTGGATACGGTGCTGGAGCAGGAGCTGGTGCTGCTGCAGCCGCTGGTGCAGGAGCTGGAGGTGCTGGAGGTTACGGCGGACAAGGTGGATACGGTGCCGGAGCAGGAGCTGGTGCTGCTGCAGCTGCTGGAGCAGGTGCCGGTGGCGCTGGTGGTTACGGAAGAGGTGCTGGTGCTGGAGCTGGAGCCGCCGCTGGTGCAGGAGCAGGTGCTGGAGGCTACGGCGGACAAGGTGGATACGGTGCCGGAGCAGGAGCTGGTGCTGCTGCAGCCGCTGGAGCAGGTGCCGGAGGCGCTGGTGGTTACGGAAGAGGTGCTGGTGCTGGAGCTGGAGCCGCCGCTGGTGCAGGAGCAGGAGCTGGTGGTGCTGGAGGCTACGGCGGACAAGGTGGATACGGTGCCGGAGCCGGAGCTGGTGCTGCTGCAGCCGCTGGAGCAGGTGCCGGAGGCGCTGGTGGTTACGGAAGAGGTGCTGGTGCTGGAGCTGGAGCTGGAGCCACCGCTGGTGCAGGAGCAGGAGCTGGTGGTGCTGGAGGCTACGGCGGACAAGGTGGATACGGTGCCGGAGCAGGAGCTGGTGCTGCTGCAGCCGCTGGAGCAGGTGCCGGAGGTGCTGGTGGTTACGGAAGAGGTGCTGGAGCTGGAGCCGCCGCTGGTGCAGGAGCAGGAGCTGGTGGTGCTGGAGGCTACGGCGGACAAGGTGGATACGGTGCCGGAGCAGGAGCTGGTGCTGCTGCAGCTGCTGGAGCAGGTGCCGGAGGCGCTGGTGGTTACGGAAGAGGTGCTGGAGCTGGAGCCGCCGCTGGTGCAGGAGCAGGAGCTGGTGCTGGAGGCTACGGCGGACAAGGTGGATACGGTGCCGGAGCAGGAGCTGGTGCTGCTGCAGCTGCTGGAGCAGGTGCCGGTGGCGCTGGTGGTTACGGAAGAGGTGCTGGTGCTGGAGCTGGAGCCGCCGCTGGTGCAGGAGCAGGTGCTGGAGGCTACGGCGGACAAGGTGGATACGGTGCCGGAGCAGGAGCTGGTGCTGCTGCAGCCGCTGGAGCAGGTGCCGGAGGCGCTGGTGGTTACGGTAGAGGTGCTGGTGCTGGAGCTGGAGCTGGAGCCGCCGCTGGTGCAGGAGCAGGAGCTGGTGGTGCTGGAGGCTACGGCGGACAAGGTGGATACGGTGCCGGAGCAGGAGCTGGTGCCGCTGCAGCCGCTGGAGCAAGTGCCGGAGGCGCTGGTGGTTACGGAAGAGGTGCTGGTGCTGCAGCTGGAGCCGGCGCTGGTGCAGGAGCAGGAGCTGGAGGTGCTGGAGGCTACGGCGGACAAGGTGGATACGGTGCCGGAGCAGGAGCTGGTGCTGCTGCAGCCGCTGGAGCAGGTGCCGGAGGCGCTGGTGGTTACGGAAGAGGTTCTGGTGCTGGAGCCGCCGCTGGTGCAGGAGCAGGAGCTGGAGGTGCTGGAGGCTACGGCGGACAAGGTGGATACGGTGCTGGAGCAGGAGCTGGTGCTGCTGCAGCCGCTGGAGCAGGTGCCGGAGGCGCTGGTGGTTATGGAAGAGGTGCTGGTGCTGGAGCCGCCGCTGGTGCAGGAGCAGGAGCTGGAGGTGCTGGAGGCTACGGCGGACAAGGTGGATACGGTGCCGGAGCAGGAGCTGGTGCTGCTGCAGCTGCTGGAGCAGGTGCCGGCGGCGCTGGTGGTTACGGAAGAGGTGCTGGTGCTGGAGCTGGAGCCGCCGCTGGTGCAGGAGCAGGTGCTGGAGGCTACGGCGGACAAGGTGGATACGGTGCCGGAGCAGGAGCTGGTGCTGCTGCAGCCGCTGGAGCAGGTGCCGGAGGCGCTGGTGGTTACGGAAGAGGTGCTGGTGCTGGAGCTGGAGCCGCCGCTGGTGCTGGAGCAGGAGCTGGTGGTGCTGGAGGCTACGGCGGACAAGGTGGATACGGTGCCGGAGCAGGAGCTGGTGCTGCTGCAGCTGCTGGAGCAGGTGCCGGCGGCGCTGGTGGTTACGGAAGAGGTGCTGGTGCTGGAGCTGGAGCCGCCGCTGGTGCAGGAGCAGGTGCTGGAGGCTACGGCGGACAAGGTGGATACGGTGCCGGAGCAGGAGCTGGTGCTGCTGCAGCCGCTGCAGCAGGTGCCGGAGGTGCTGGTGGTTACGGTAGAGGTGCTGGTGCTGGAGCTGGAGCTGGAGCCGCCGCTGGTGCAGGAGCAGGAGCTGGTGGTGCTGGAGGCTACGGCGGACAAGGTGGATACGGTGCCGGAGCAGGAGCTGGTGCTGCTGCAGCTGCTGGCGCAGGTGCCGGTGGTGCTGGTGGTTACGGAAGAGGTGCTGGTGCTGGAGCTGGAGCCGCCGCTGGTGCTGGAGCAGGAGCTGGAGGTGCTGGAGGCTACGGTGGACAAGGTGGATACGGTGCCGGAGCAGGGGCTGGTGCTGCTGCAGCCGCTGGAGCCGCTGCTGGTGCAGGAGCAGGAGCTGGAGGCTACGGTGGACAAGGTGGATACGGTGCCGGAGCAGGAGCTGGTGCTGCTGCAGCTGCTGGAGCAGGTGCCGGTGGTGCTGGTGGTTACGGAAGAGGTTCTGGTGCTGGAGCTGGAGCCGCCGCTGGTGCAGGAGCAGGAGCTGGTGGTGCTGGAGGCTACGGTGGACAAGGTGGATACGGTGCCGGAGCAGGAGCTGGTGCTGCTGCAGCTGCTGGAGCAGGTGCCGGTGGCGCTGGTGGTTACGGAAGAGGTGCTGGTGCTGGAGCTGGAGCTGGAGCCGCCGCTGGTGCAGGAGCAGGTGCTGGAGGCTACGGCGGACAAGGTGGATACGGTGCCGGAGCAGGAGCTGGTGCTGCTGCAGCCGCTGGAGCAGGTGCCGGAGGCGCTGGTGGTTACGGTAGAGGTGCTGGTGCTGGAGCTGGAGCTGGAGCCGCCGCTGGTGCAGGAGCAGGAGCTGGTGGTGCTGGAGGCTACGGCGGACAAGGTGGATACGGTGCCGGAGCAGGAGCTGGTGCTGCTGCAGCTGCTGGCGCAGGTGCCGGTGGTGCTGGTGGTTACGGAAGAGGTGCTGGTGCTGGAGCTGGAGCCGCCGCTGGTGCAGGAGCAGGAGCTGGAGGCTACGGTGGACAAGGTGGATACGGTGCCGGAGCAGGAGCCGGTGCTGCTGCCGCCGCTGGAGCAGGTGCCGGAGGTGCTGGTGGTTACGGAAGAGGTGCTGGAGCTGGAGCCGCCGCTGGTGCAGGAGCAGGAGCTGGTGGTGCTGGAGGCTACGGTGGACAAGGTGGATACGGTGCCGGAGCAGGAGCCGGTGCTGCTGCAGCCGCTGGAACAGGTGCCGGAGGCGCTGGTGGTTACGGAAGAGGTGCTGGTTCTGGAGCTGGAGCTGCTGCTGGTGCTGCAGCAGGAGCCGGTAGTGCTGGCTATGGAGGACAAAGTGGATACGGTGCCGGAGCAGGAGCTGGTGCTGCTGCAGCCGCTGGAGCAGGTGCCGGAGGTGCTGGTGGTTACGGAAGAGGTGCTGGAGCTGGAGCCGCCGCTGGTGCAGCAGCAGGAGCTGGTGGTGCTGGAGGCTACGGCGGACAAGGTGGATACGGTGCCGGAGCAGGAGCTGGTGCTGCTGCAGCCGCTGGAGCAGGTGCCGGAGGCGCTGGTGGTTACGGAAGAGGTGCTGGAGCTGGAGCTGCTGCTGGTGCAGGAGCAGGTGGTGCTGGAGGCTACGGCGGACAAGGTGGATACGGTGCCGGAGCAGGAGCTGGTGCCGCTGCAGCCGCTGGAGCAGGTGCCGGAGGCGCTGGTGGTTACGGAAGAGGTGCTGGAGCTGGAGCTGCTGCTGGTGCAGGAGCTGGAGGCTACGGCGGACAAGGTGGATACGGTGCCGGAGCAGGAGCTGGTGCTGCTGCAGCTGCTGGAGCAAGTGCCGGTGGTGCTGGTGGTTACGGAAGAGGTGCTGGTGCTGGAGCTGGAGCCGCCGCTGGTGCAGGAGCTGGAGGTGCTGGAGGCTACGGCGGACAAGGTGGATACGGTGCCGGAGCAGGAGCTGGTGCTGCTGCAGCCGCTGGAGCAGGTGCCGGAGGCGCTGGTGGTTACGGAAGAGGTGCTGGAGCTGGAGCTGCTGCTGGTGCAGGAGCAGGTGGTGCTGGAGGCTACGGCGGACAAGGTGGATACGGTGCCGGAGCTGGAGCTGGTGCTGCTGCAGCTGCTGGAGCAGGTGCCGGAGGCGCTGGTGGTTACGGAAGAAGTGCTGGAGCTGGCGCTGGAGCTGCTGCTGGTGCAGGAGCTGGAGGCTACGGCGGACAAGGTGGATACGGTGCCGGAGCTGGAGCTGGTGCTGCTGCAGCCGCTGGAGCAGGTGCCGGAGGAGCTGGTGGTTACGGAAGAGGTGCTGGTTCTGGAGCCGCTGCTGGTGCAGGAGCAGGAGCCGGTGGAGCTGGAGGATACGGCGGACAAGGTGGATATGGTGCCGGGGCTGGTGCTGCCGCAGCTGCTGGAGCAGGTGCCGGAGGCGCTGGTGGTTACGGAAGAGGTGCTGGAGCTGGAGCTGCTGCTGGTGCAGGAGCAGGTGGTGCTGGAGGCTACGGCGGACAAGGTGGATACGGTGCCGGAGCTGGAGCTGGTGCTGCTGCAGCTGCTGGAGCAGGTGCCGGAGGCGCTGGTGGTTACGGAAGAAGTGCTGGAGCTGGCGCTGGAGCTGCTGCTGGTGCAGGAGCTGGAGGCTACGGCGGACAAGGTGGATACGGTGCCGGAGCTGGAGCTGGTGCTGCTGCAGCCGCTGGAGCAGGTGCCGGAGGAGCTGGTGGTTACGGAAGAGGTGCTGGTTCTGGAGCCGCCGCTGGTGCAGGAGCAGGAGCTGGTGGTGCTGGAGGCTACGGTGGACAAGGTGGATACGGTGCCGCAGCAGGAGCTGGTGCTGCTGCAGCCGCTGGAGCAGGTGCCGGAGGCGCTGGTGGTTACGGAAGAGGTGCTGGAGCTGGTGCCGCTGCTGGTGCAGGAGCTGGAGCCGGTGCTGGAGGATACGGTGGACAAGGTGGTTATGCTGCCGGAGCTGGAGCTGGTAGTGCTGCCGGAAATGCTTTTGCACAATCACTTTCTTCCAATTTGCTTTCATCGGGAGATTTCGTTCAAATGATTAGTACTACAACTTCTACTGATCAAGCTGTTAGTGTTGCTACGAGCGTTGCGCAGAATGTAGGAAGTCAGCTTGGCCTTGATGCAAATGCTATGAATAATTTACTAGGTGCCGTTAGTGGATATGTTTCAACACTAGGTAATGCTATTTCTGATGCTTCTGCTTACGCAAATGCTATATCTGCCGCTATAGGAAATGTGTTAGCTAATTCCGGTTCTATTAGCGAAAGCACTGCATCTTCCGCTGCATCCAGTGCTGCTTCTTCGGTCACTACAACTTTGACGTCTTATGGACCAGCTGTATTTTACGCTCCTTCTTCATCAGCTGGAGGCTATGGTGCTGGAGCTGGTGCTGCAGCAGGAGGCTCAGGCGCTGGGGGTTACGGAAGAGGTGCTGGAGCAGGAGCCGCTGCTGGTGTTGGAGGCTATGGTGGACAAGGTGGATATGGTGCCGGAGCTGGTGCTGCTGCAGCTGCTGGAGCTGCAGCTGGTGCTGGAGGCTATGGTGGACAAGGAGGATATGGTGCCGGAGCAGGATCTGGTGCTGCTGCAGCTGCTGGAGCAGGTGCAGGAAGCGCTGGTGGTTACGGAAGAGGTGCTGGAGCTGGAGCCGCTGCTGGAGCAGGAGGTTATGGTGGAGCAGGTGGATACGGTGCTGGAGCTGGTGTAGGATACACTGTTGCATCTACAACATCTCGTTTGAGTTCTGCCGAAGCATCTTCTAGGATATCTTCGGCGGCTTCCACTTTAGTATCTGGAGGTTACTTGAATACTGCAGCTTTGCCATCTGTTATTTCGGATCTTTTTGCCCAAGTGGGTGCCTCATCTCCCGGTGTATCAGATAGCGAAGTTTTGATCCAAGTTTTGTTGGAAATTGTTTCATCTCTTATCCATATTCTCAGTTCTTCCAGCGTAGGACAAGTCGATTTCAGTTCGGTTGGTTCGTCTGCTGCAGCTGTTGGTCAATCTATGCAAGTTGTAATGGGCTAAACACGATGCTTCTCTCAATTATGTATTCTTTAACTACCGCTAAGGTAGCAAAATAATGTAAAGTTTTCTGGCAAAATAAAAATTCTTTTCTGCATGTACTTTTGTTTCTTTTTTTCCGAAACGAAAACAATCTTTGATTTAGAAATATTTATTTTGCAAGTAGAAATATTTAATTTTTTTAGTCTAATATTAACAGAATTATTTTTTACTTTTTTCAAGTGGAACAAGTATAGTTGAATGGAGAATTTATGTAACCTTCGTGAATTATCTCCTATCCTTCTTTTTTCAAATTATTCAAGTCTTTTCGCCATAAAACCACCTATACTGATATGTAAATAATCTAACACAAAAAAAAAATTCAATTTAGACTCATCTTTCAACTTTAACATGGGCAAAATATTTCGTGAAAAGTTTAAGAATTTTTTTTTCGAATTATGTTACACAAAGCAACATTAAAATTCATGTTAGCATTTTGGGTATAGATATACAGTAAAGTAACGTATAACCGCACGCATACTTTCAAATTGCATTTTTTATTTTTTAGGTATTTTCACCGTATAACATGTACACCCTTTAATACGAAGAAATCTGAAATATTACTATACATTGCTATTATGTTTTGAAGTAATTTAGTCAAGGTACTATGCCAATTTTTTGAAAAATAGTATACTTCTAGAACTACAACTCTTTTAGTTTATAAGGTAAGTCATTTCTTTTATATATAAATAAAAATAAACAGTACTCTGATATGCGTAAAAGTAAAAAAATTCTTTAATGTTTCGCTCTTTTTCATTTTTAAAGTTATTTTTAAACCCGGCGTATAACGAGCACCCTTAAATTTCATCTTATTTTAGATTTGATGGCTTGTTTCACGCACGATTTTACGGTAATGCTTTTTTTTTAAATCCCGCTTGAAGTTTAGAACATGATTTTGCAGGGGGGCCTAATATTCTATGTTACGCCACTGCCTAAGAAACTGTTAGAGTTTCGTTTTCAATATATGTACACCTCATGCACAGATTTTAGTACGAAACAGGTTAATTCGTCCTTTTGTACTACTTTTTTGTGTTGCAGAATGTACTTTTCAACGATTCTAATTTTCAAACAATTTATTCAAGTAAATGTTACATGGTCTACAACATCATGATTCGTACAATAACCGTAAAGGTCGATTAGAACTGTTTCATAAATTTTTTCGAAAATTTTTTCTGAAGGGCGTCTCCCTCTTTCTGCTAACATAACTTATGTTCTTTGACGGCCAAGATTAATGGCAAAACTTTTTCCCAAACCCCAAAACCAAGAAGATAAACAAAGATAATATGTAAATGAGATATACTATAAAAGGATAGAACTTTGATGATGAATGCGGGGAATCTTAGAGATGTCCCATGCAAAATGCGTTATATTTTGCTTGATTGTCTGGTATTTATTCATCATCGTATCACTTTTTTTCCTTTCGTCCACTTTAAACTCGTCTTACTAGTGGAGGAACACTGCCGCAGAAACTTATTTGCTTTGTTATTAAGAAAAGTATTTTCATACCATACCTAAAATTGTATTTCTCATCCCCAAATTTGTTTTTTAACAAGTTTTCTACGTTTTTCGCTTATTTTTATAACATAAGTAAAAGATTGGAAAATTAAGTTCTTTCTCTAAAACCGCCCAATCAACTAACCCTCCTAAATCGCATTCTTTCAACAATAACATCCAAATCTGGGACTGCAGGTGAAATTCATCTCGCTACTTATTCAAGGCATTGACTGATACAGTGGCACAAGGAGAACAACCCCCTTGTAAAGTCAGGATTTGGGACCCAAGTTGGATTTCCCAAAGGGTAAGTAGTTTGCGGCAGTCAGGTTTTAGGCCTCTTATAACTCTGGGCCCTTCCGCGATGTGGGGGTTGCAGGGGTATACGTTACACAGTGGAATGATACCGTATCAAAAGGATTCCTTGCGTGTTTCTCCCAATTTCCCACAAAAGAAAAGACAGTGAAAGTAAATTTTAACACCCGATGCTTTTAGTGACAGATTAAAGATAATTTCCAAAAAACTGTTAGTTAAAATTCAAACTTACCGAATGCAATTATTTGCAGTGTTTAAAATCTACACTGAGAAAAGATACTTTAAGGAAAAAATCAGAAAATTTCTATACTACATTCTAATTAAAAGTTAGCGTGTTTGCTTCCAGAAGAATGTGTATAATGTCATGAGAGTGTCACTGCACATTGTTTTACTTCTGGTGTGACAGTTTAAAAATGAAAATCATCGTATAAAATATGTTTCATTTCTACATGCTTCATAATAACAAATGCAAAAAATTTTACATTCATAACACTTCAAAAGATCATGCAGCAAAGAGATAAATATATAAAGCATTTTCATATCAACATTGTCGCAAACATTAATGTTGTGTATCTATGTAATGTATAGGAGTCTTCAATATATAATTTATTATAACAAATTTTATTTACAAATAAATTTCAGTCCATTAATGTACAAATATTTGTTTGCAGCACTGAGTAAAAGTGTGAAGAACAGAAATACATAGTTAATTATAAAATACATAATTAGAATACACTTTCATACTAAACTCAACTCTATGGCGTCAATAACCCAAGAGGGCAAAAGACTACTCTGCCCATCTCAATATACGTGACTTTGGACGCTGAAGTACGCGTGAGCTGATGTTCCAATCAGGTGTACAGACTGGGCAAAACTCCCCACTGTTTAGTTCCCCAGCAAACTTGGTACTCATTTATCGACCCACGGAAAAGATGACAGGTGAATCGACCTTGCCCAACCCAGGGTTTCAACCTCGGACCTGTGACGTGTAAGCGCGATGCACTACCACACTTTAATACACTGCTCAAAAAAACTAGGGGAGCAAGCAAAAAAGTGAACAAATCGTTGCACGATAACCATGCATGGGCATAATGTGGAGAGTAAAGGTGTAACAAAGCTCAATATTTAAAAAAGGAGGCAAAAAGCGTAGGGAATATTAATTCTTTGGAATAATATAAAGAACACGAGAAAAATGATGCTTCAGGCCAACAATTTGGTTACATGTAAATGATAGGAAAAACTGTTCACGATTGATAGAGGATGTTTAATATGTTGTTTAGTCCCCTTGAACTGCCAAGACTGTCTCATACTTGTTTAGCATGGATGCGATGAGGTTATCGGTGAGACTTCTAGTGACCAAAAGTCATGCATTCCAGTAGACCACCTAGTGGCGTAGGTGTGATAAGCTGCAAAAACGCTCAACAATAATTTATTCTAAAAATAAGGAATACAGAATATACACTTCCCTACATAATTACAATAAAAAAACTTACTCTTTTAAAACCCCATGTTTTAAACAAAACACAAGATACAAACATAATAATTTTACCAAAAAATTAAATAACATCAAAAGATGTATTTATTATCAAACAACACAAAATACATTAAAAAACAAATCATTTTCATTTAAATTTAGTTATCGTAGAATTTTATAGTCTCAGTTGAAGACTTAGTCTACATACTGTCCATCCCAATCTTGAATATCTCAGTATATAATTTCTAACTGCTAATCTTGCACTGGATTCCAAGTGGTCATCATTGAAATGCAATTATATTCATCATTGAAAACGCATATTTATACAGATAGGTAGTGCAAGAGAATGATGTTAAATGAAATGCACCTTTTTTTAAATTAGGATTCTTTACTTCGTCCATTAACGGATATATATCCTTAACACGTTTGCTGCCTGGTGACTTCTATCGCGGGACGGAATATCAACACAAGAATCCAATCCCGTGGAAGCGTGAGCTGTGGGAGAGAAGTTTCAGTAGCCAATCCCGTGTTATAGCGGGAAGAGCTGGTCAACGTTTAGTTTCCCCTTTAGTTGGCGTGTGGGGGAAACGTATTTTTACGGCTAGCATTGCGGTGATCGCATTTTCCCTCTACAGTCGCAGACACTGTGTTAAACGTCAACGTGTGCTTCCAATAATGGTACATGTGTCGTCTACACATTGTCACATGTATTGTGAACAGCCGATGCTCCAATCTAACTGGCGTTGGTTTTCCACAAATATATTTATTTTAGTATGCGAGTCTTAGATCTTAAATGAAGGCGGTCTCCCCAAAATGACTTGGTAATCCACTAGTCGATCGCGATCGACTTAATGCCCACCCGGATGTAGAACAATAGAAAAAGGAAATCGGGTTTTTGACCCCATAGAGTTTGATTTATTTACATATGAAGTTTTTTCTCTGTTTTCGGCTGCATTTTAGACTAGGAATGTTTTGTTTTACATTAGTTATCAGAAGAAATATTTGCGTCATTTCATTAAATCCATTTGTTCTCTTAATATTTTTTAACAGTGTAGAAATTTTATATGTTAACTGTGCATTGTAATTTTATTTTCAGAAACACTTATGTGTATAAATACTTCAATAATCACTAACTAAAAATCATGAATTACTTAACGATTTATTTTAACTTCAACTTATGCACATTGATTACTAAAAAATAAAACATTCAATAAAGTTCGATGCTTTTACTTTCATACAAAAAGCAATCATAGTTCAGTAACAAAATTTTCCGATTGAAGAAACTAAATTAAATATAACTTAACAGTACAAAACTACCTTTATATAATTGAAAATTTGAAGGAAAAACACTTTTTGAATTTTTTATTATATAATTGAACTAAGTACACTCACTTCCAAAAGTTAAGCACGAAGATGTAAAATGCAAAAAAATCAACAAATACTGCTTTGATTGACACAAAATTTGGCAGTAAAATAGCATAAAATAAAATCAATAATTAAATTTTTGTAAATTATCAGATAATGTCATACTGGAGACTTAAACAGAATTATGTATAAAGTGAAAATAAACTGCATAAAATGAAAAAAAGGACATTAATAGGGTATAAGATCCTCCCTTATCTGTATACAAAGTTTACACCTTCTGACCATGCTTTCAATTAGGTGGTCAACCACCGCAGAATAAAGCAATCGCCATTCTTCTTGTAGAGCAGTTTCCAGCTCAATAAGAGTGGCTGGAGGTGGAAAATGTGAAGATACAGCACGGCCGAGAGCAGAGCATCCCAAAGATTTTCAATGGGATTAAGATCGGGAGAATATGCTGGCCACGCGATACGCGCAATCCCTTCACTCTCCAGGTAGTCATCGACGATGTCAGCTCTATGGGGACGTGCGTTATCGTCCATTAAAACAAAAGTAGGGCCAACTGCTGCAGCATACTATCTCACAATGGGTCATAAGGACTTCATCTCGATACCGGACAGCCATCACAGAAACCGGTTTAAAGATGTGCAGGTCGGTGCGGTATCCTACTGAAATCCCTGCCTACACAATGATGCTTCCGCTTCGGAATGCGTGATGTTCGGTGATGTTTTGGGGCTGATTGCATGTTCCTTGTTTACGCCATATCCTTATCCGCTTGTCATCTGGCTCCAGAGCAAATCTTGACTCATCAGTAAACATGACATAGCCCCAGTCAGACGCAGTCCAGTTGCCCTGTTCCCGGCACCACTTTAATCGTGCCCCTCTGCGACATAGCCATCCTGTGATGACTATGTCTAGTAGGATCCGCGTAAGCTAGAGGTGTGGGATTATCTAAATGATGAGACATTTTGGATTCTTAACACAACTTTTATTAAGAATAACTTATATTACTTAATTCTAATTGACAACTTTCTTAAAGTGAGAGTTAACACCCAATTAAACCTTATAGTCAAGTCAGATCGCGCAACTAGATCACTTATCTTAATTATAATAAATTAACTGATTAATCTAACTTCCTATACAAAATATTACCTTTTGTAGAGTCCCCTTCCTTCATCGATTGAGGTAATTCCTATTATATTGATAATAGGTGAGAAGATTCAGGTTTTCTTAATATTTAATACATTCAATTACGATGAGCGTATCCTTCTTCCAAAGCTGTAGGACGTCTAACCTTTATTCCAAACAATTCCGCACTAAGTTATCTCTAGGCGCACCGTTATTTCTCATCAAACTTTCTATCCTTTTAAAGTATATCTCATTTACATATTCGATCCGTTTCTCTTCTTGGTATTGGGTTGGAAAAGTTTTGCCATTAATCGTGGCCGTCAAAGAACTTAGGAGTTATGTTAGAAGAAGGACGCGAGAGACGTCACAACCCCCTCCAAGAAGAAAAACGTGATTTACTTAAGGGTTCTCAATGCCCTTAATAAATTACGTGCCTAAATTTTTATTTCTGAATCTCTTCGCTTTCTAAGTTTTATTTAAATTTTAATCTTAAATCCCCATTTTAACTTTTATAATTTCCAATATTAATCTTGACTTTAATTTTCATTACTCATCCTAGAATTAAATTTAATATTCAACTTAATTTTAAATTTAAACTCGTGACAATAAATTGTACTCCATTAACTAGGCCAACATTAATAATTACTGTTTAATTCTTGCCCACTCTCACTTTTTACATATATACTCTTAAAGTAACTATACACTTAAATTTTCTAAAAATTTTCCTGAGTGCGCAGACCCAAACTTTGCATCTGTATCATCACTTCATATGGAGCTGGCATTTTTGCTCCAATTTTTCGGTGTTGAATTTATCATCTATTTCTACAATTTTCAGGGTCTGTCTCCCTGAAATGAAAACTCTCTAAATTACTGTTTCCAATTTATGTTTACATAATACCAATACGTTTTACAATGTTTATGCATTTTTTATTATTTGTAAATCACAATAAATTTTCATCTCCATCCCCACATCTGGTTCCAAAAAACTCCCAATGAGCCACGCAGCGCCGTTATTATTATTGTTAGTGCCCTGACTACGCCGCGTTTCCCTGAACCAGATGCCTCATAATACGGAACAATACAACAACATATATATATACACATATTATACAATTACAAACATTTTTCAATAAACCATTATAACAAATAACCAAAGGAATTGTCGCATCTCACGAAGTCATACATCGAAGCAAACAAATGTGCAATTACAATTGTTTTCTCCAGAAAAAATTTTTAACAAGTCAAAAGTTCAAAAATAAATATACACTCATTGTAGTGTTAACTTTTGCTTGGCTTATCACTTTTAAACACCGCCCGAGACTTCTTTCTTTGCAATAATTCTTCCGACCACTTGTTGGAAGATCATAAAAAAATGAAACAATACAACCTGATTTTTATATTCGGTCTCCCACCATGACGTCCAAAGATGAGGTGCTACCATTGTTCTTTCCTCTTCTCATTCCTCGGTTGCACTGGAATTCCTTATGCTGCTTGTTGTAGGGCTTGTAATCTCCTTTTCGGCTTTTTCTTGTTTTCCCTGTTGCGTCCTTGGCCGGTCGGGACTCCTGTTCGTTTCTTTGGCGTGGACGTAAGCTGTATCTTGGTCCATCTTGAACTCCAGTTGTTTCTTTCTTACTCTTCTTTCTACTTCTAGAAATAGTACTGGATGAAAAAGGTCTTTTATCATTGTGTCCCTTTTGTGCCATTTTCTCTGTGGTCCACTTGCCCCTGACTCTCCTGATCTCTTTATTCCCTTATTGAACCTTGTCCTTTTACTTTTCCTGTCATTTCCAAATGAACTAGGAAGCGATCTGACCAGTGATCTGCGTTTATGGGTCCTATCTGTATTTTTATATTGATTTTATTGGCGACTAATCCCTTTTGACTCTAACTTACGTTTCACCGCAGATTTTTCTTTCCCATACTGTGACTCATTTAATAAAATAGGAACGTGGGGAAGTTCTACGGGTGATATACATATCGGAGAAAGCTTAATTGGCGTTTCTCTTGATACTTTTTGAGGTTGATCTTTAACTTTTACAATATTTAATCGTCCCCTTTGCATCCTATCGCCTTGACTGAAATTTTCACTCGAACCTCTATTTCTACGGTCCCCTCTATTAAAATTATCATTTCGCTCATTTCGAAATTGGTAACCCCTGTTGTTAAATCTCTGATCACTATTCTGAAATCTATTCCTCTCGAACCCTCTATTACTTTGACGGCTATTCTCATAAAAATCATTTCTACTATTATTTGGTCTACGTCCAACTTCAGAATTTCTCCAGTTTCTACCATTAGCATCAAAATTAGGCATCCTATGCGCGTTTTGACCTCGTCTTTCTACATTATCATTCTGTGAACCCCTTTTTAATTTGCAAGAATACCTCTCTTCGAATTTAGCTAAGACTTCCAAAAGTTGTACCGTGTTCTGTGGATTGCGCACCTCCACATAGTCCTGGATCTGTGGTTCGAGTCGAACTAAAATATGATCCACCAATTCTGCTTGGGACATTCCTAATTCTAAATGTTTCTCTAATTTTAATAAATCATATACGAAATCAGTTGGTTCCTGATTTCTTCCCTGCTGTGAAGCAAAAAATTTAGCTTGTAATTCTTTCTTATTTTTGACCGCGGGAAAAGCCTTCGCTAATTCAGCCTTGAGCTGCGCGAAATCCGTGGCTGTATTTTGCACTAACACCGATCCAAATATTGAGTACCAATCTTGAGCCCTTCCCCTGAGATGACTTTTTAAGTAAGCACATGACAGATTACTTGGGATTTCAAGTAACTGTATTTGATTTTCAATTGTTTCTAGGAACTCTAAAATGTTCTCTGACCCTGAAAAATACATATCGGGTAATACATTATATCCACCTGCATTACCTAACCCAGAATTAAAAAAGTTCGGGCGCCATTGCGACATAGCCATCCTGTGATGACTATGTCTAGTAGGATCCGCGTAAGCTAGAGGTGTGGGATTATCTAAATGATGAGACATTTTGGATTCTTAACACAACTTTTATTAAGAATAACTTAAATTACTTAATTCTAATTAACAACTTTCTTAAAGTGAGAGTTAACACCCAATTAAACCTTATATTCAAGTCAGATCGCGCAACTAGATCACTTATCTTAATTATAATAAATTAACTGATTAATCTAACTTCCTATACAAAATATTACCTTTTGTAGAGTCACTTTCCTTCATCGATTGAGGTAATTCCTATTATATTGATAATAGGTGAGAAGATTCAGGTTTTCTTAATATTTAATATATTCAATTACGATGAGCGTATCCTTCTTCCAAAGCTGTAGGACGTCTAACCTTTATTCCAAACAATTCCGCACTAAGTTATCTCTAGGCTTGCCGTTATTTCTCATCAAACTTTCTATCCTTTTAAAGTATATCTCATTTACATATTCGATCCGTTTCTCTTCTTGGTATTGGGTTGGAAAAGTTTTGCCATTAATCGTGGCCGTCAAAGAACTTAGGAGTTATGTTAGAAGAAGGACGCGAGAGACGTCACACCTCTTGATTGGACGGATAGAGGAACACAAACTCGAGGTACCCAGGCATACAGTCCATTCATATGTAATCTTCGGCGTACAGTAGCTGCAGATATAGGCTTACCAATAGACGCTGTAACCATAAATGTCACACGTGTGGAGGTCGCTCTGCGATTCCGCTTGGCTACAAAAGCAATATATCGAGCTTCCGCGGGATTGTAACCCTTGGGCGACCACCTACGGGCCTTCGGACAACTGTCTGTGTGGTTTGGAATAGTTTCCATAAACGTGAAATTACACAATGATGAACGCCGAAGAAAAGAGCAACATCTGTGATCGACTGCCCTGCTTCAATGCGCCCCACAGCACGCCAGCACTCAGAATATTTCATTCGTTTTCTGGCAGTCATAGAAACACGTATGTCTTGAAAACAAATTGTACGAAAGTTTTAAACACCTTCTATCAGCACTTACAATCAACTTCCGTAACCCTTCATAAAGCTGGCTCCTCATAAGACGGCACTTTTTGCACATTTCTTGACATGAAAGCACGATTGGCTGTTACCTAACATATTTGCATACTTCCATCTACCTCTGCAGTGAATTGCATCCTCTTCATTTCTGATTTTTCCCGGAAATTGGCATTTTCCTCTCCGTGCTTAATTTTTTTGGAAGGAGTGCACAGTGACATGCTTTATACTGAATAAAAAAAAAAAGTTTTTTAAACTACGTCTGTATGTGTTTTTAGGGACTTAATTCAATGAATCGTATTTCATTTCAGAATAGTATATTTAATCATATTTTAGTTCTGAGTTTTATTTTATTTCCTCGTAAATAATCTTTTTTCAAAAGTACAACACAGCTTTCTTACCACCCACTCGTTGAAGGATGGTAATATAATAAATCTAAAAAAAGATCATGAAAAAAGAAACCCACATACAAAATCATCTATTCCATGAAATGAAACTAAAAATAAAAACTCTAGCTTACTAAGCTTTTTTTCATGGCGAGATGATTTTTTTTAAAAAGGTTGAAGATTTTTTTGATTATAAATTATAGATACATTATTTCACCCGCATTATACCCCTCTACATTATTACTATTCAAATAAACTATCAAAACAATTAACAAACCCATCTATTTAAATATATACATAATCACTGGCGTAGAAAGTTTTGGGAGGGGGCCCAGTATCAAAATTCCTTGGGGCTTTTTTTTAGAGGACCCTTAACACTTTACGATTTTTTTTTAACGCTTTCCCGGGCACTGTATCTTTGGGATTCTGCGGTAACTACGCCTCTGACATGCATTGAAATAGTTTAAATCTTTTCGAAACATAGAAATCAAGATTGTTTTTAAATTTTTAAAGTAGTCAGACAAATTTTAAAATTTTAAAAAACGCTAGCAATTTTTTTAATGCATAAAACCAAAGGAATTAATTAAAAAGATAATAGTCATACAAATTTCTACATTTATACTTTAAAAACATTTATTAAAAATAACTCTCTGGCTATTGTGTGACAAAGTATAAAAATACTACTTATCTCTCTGATGGATATCATGAACAGGCAGATTCTTCGGTAAATATTCTTTTCCGTAGAAGAAAAAATTTTTTTACGTTACTATCTAGGTATTTCTTCCATTCAGATACTTCACAGCACTCACTCAAAATGCATGAAAGAAAATATGATATCGCTTAACTTTTTGTACTTTCCAAACAGCTTTTTTGCATTTAGGCCCAGGATTAGAGTTCAACTGAAAAAAATGTAGTCAATCCCCCGGGACGTGACTGCCCTGGGTTACGGAAGTAACAAATTTATGTTTTATTTAAGGTATCCGCCCTACGTTCCGAACCGTGACTTTGAAAAAAGCGTTAAACGGAAAATTTTATGATTTTTTGGTGTCACTTAGATTAGAAAAAAAAAATTTTTTTAAAGAATAGTATTACAAAAAAAATAAAATTTAAGTACAATATTTTGCCCCAAAAAAGGAACATAGAATGACCCTTTTTTCAAAATATTCTCCTTTTGTAAAAAAAAGGGCTTCTATCATAATAATATTTTTGCTTAGATATAGCTCAGACCTCTGCAGAGGCTCAACTAAAATTTTTTAAATAAAAAACAAATTGGGTTTATCCTGCTATACGACAAAAAAAGGGGAGACATTTTAAAAAAAAAACGCCAAAAATTTTTTCAATGGGGTTTGTAATTTGGAAAAATAATGGGGAATTTTTTTCAAAAAAAAATTTGAGCCCTGACAAAAAGGTCTTACTTAAAACGGGAAAAAATTTATTATAATAAACATTTTTCCAAAAAAGTTTTAAAAAGTTATTCTTAATTTAAATTTTTTTTGCCGAAATATTGTTTTTAAATTTTTTTTGTAAAAAATGTCCTTAAAACAATTTTTTATTTTGTATTCTAATCTAAGCGACACTAAATATCAAAAAATTTATCCATTTTAGGGTTTTTTTTTTAAATCACGGTTGGGGAAAAGGGGATACCTTAAATGTATAATTTTAATTTTGGTTTTGTGATTAAAAAAAAAATTTCAACTTATTGGGTACGTATTGTTTTTATATTTGGCTTGGATATTTGACCCTTTATGGGGCCTATTATATAAAAAGAACCGTTATCATCATATATTTCGACATTGAAAACCTTTTTTTTAAAAATTTTTTTAAGAAAAAAATATATGTAATTTAAAAAGATTGAATATATTTTTGTTACTATTAGTAAGGTGACCAACCGCCCGCCCTTTTAAGGGAGGACAGTCCTTTTTTATAGGTTCTGTCCTTCCTCGAAAAGTTCCCCCTTTTTTCAAAAATTTTAAAAAAACTAATCTGTTTATCTCTTTTTTCAGAGATAAAACCCCCATTTTTCCAAAAGTCAAGGAATGGTTAAAAACAAATATGCCCCAGGGAAACCAGCTTTCAATGGTTTTTTTTGTTTTTGCCCTCAAGTAAAAAAAAAAGTAGATATAGAAAATTACGTTGAGTTTTTATTGAAAGAAATGACTGATTTCAAAATCGATGACAATTGTCTGTTTGAAGTAGAAAGAAGACTGAATATATATTTAAATTCTAATCATTTAGAACAAAATTGGGAAAATCAACATTTTTAGAAATTGGTAAAATGGGGGTTAAAATTTTTTAAAACCTTTTTTTAAAAATGAAGGCATTCTATATGAAAATGAAATTTATTATTTTAGCCAAAAGTGCTTACTGTGAAATTCAGTATAAAATATATCTTTTGGGAATCCTTTTCCCATATGTTAGAAAAAAGATATGGTGACAAACAAAAAAATTTATTCAATGGAAAAAAACTCTTTTAAATAATAATTTTTAATTTAAAAAAGGGAATATATTTTTTTTTTAAATTTAAATTTAAAAGTTTCATATATTTAAGTTGTAATTTTTCATTAAATTTTTGTCCCCCCCTTTTTCATTGGGAAAAAATTTTACGCCCACCATTAGTGTAAAACAGGGGTTCAAACTGCAGTTCGCGACCGGAAACGGCCCCCCCAAATTCAATTTTTTCGGCCCCGCCAAAATTTTACACAATAATATATAAAAAAAAATTTTTCCAAAAAAAAAGGTAACTGGGGAAAGAGATGTCAAATGTCATGACGTAAACATTAAATTTATCTTGTTCTTTTCTATATGTTTATTGTAATGTATTATTTGAAATAAACCTACGTTTCTATTAAAATTTATTTTTTTGCGGCCCACCTAAAGTTAAACCATGCTTGCTTGGCCCAAGTTAACCCTTTTTAAATTTTACACAACCCCGCGCAATTTAAATTTTTTTCTTTCATTTTTTCATTTTAATGCTCCCAAAAAAAAAATTTAAGGCAATAAAAAATGTTCATACTTTTTTCCCCCAAAAAGGGGATGGAAATTTTTAAACCCCGAAAACAAAAGGGGGGAAGGGGTGGGAAAAGCTTGACTGACACCAAGTACGGCTTGAAGCTCAAAACCTGCTTTTGCTGGGGGCCCCCATATTCTCCGTTACGCCACTATTCCCTAGCATTTAAAATTTGTTTTAAATATATTAAGAAAATATTTTTAATGTACCCTACCTCAATGTGTTGTTATTGATGTATTTTTTTTAAAAAAAATTATACAAATATTGATAATGTAAGAAGAGAGTGCTTAAAAAATTCCTTGATTGATCTGGAAAAATAAAATAATAATTTTGTCCTTGCAATAAATAAATAAACATTTTGAACAAATTGTTTCAAGAAAACTATAAATTACGCGTCCGTGTGTTATATCTTTTGAAAAATAATATAAAAATACTGACAGTAAAAAAAAGAATAGAAAATATAAAATTAATTGACTGATGTGGATGCAAAAAATAAACATTATTAAAGCGTTTACCACTTATAATATACATGTTTTTAAACACATAAAAGAAATAATTGTGTTTCTTGGACAATGTTCGTTGTATGTTATAATATTTCTAACAAATATTTTCAATTATAAAAATAACTGATTGTCATACAAGAAATCATTAAATATACATTAAGCTCTGAAGTGTCTTTTCTTAAAAAATATGATGTACTTCAAATTAATGGATAACTTAAGAATTTGAAAAAAAGTAAAACAACAATTAATTTCCGAAGACTCGTGACTATCCTAATAAAAAGAAAGAGTCTAGTGTGTGGGACTTCCGTGAAAATAATCATAAATAGAAAGAACAAGATGTCTGAAATGTTGGACTTTGAAATGGGTAGTTCTTGTTTCTTCTGTCACCTGATCTCGATTGTGTCAGATCCAGGCCCACGAAATTCATCATGGCAAGGGGCTAAATGTATGCCTGTGTCATCCGTAGCATTGAGCACCATGCAGGGGACAAAACGATTTTTTTAGCTCTGTTCTACCTCAATTTTGAGGGAGAACACCCTGAGGGGAGGTCAGGGGCTTCCCACCTGAATTACCCTTCCGCCATCCTCACGAGAGGACTTGCGGCTATTTTGCATACCTTCATGCCGCAAAGGCTCTATACATTTACAAACATTCATGTCTTCTCCGGGGCTGGAACTCAAGCCTATGGCACAGCAGTCAGTGTCACTAACATGGAACTGTAAGTAGTGATGGTTTGCACTTTGAATATTTTTTTTTATATATTCTCTATATTTCTTTTGAAAACTTAATTTTAAAGTGATTTTTCACAACTCAAGTGATATGATGTAATATATATAACGCGCGCGTCAAGTCTTTCTCTGGGTTAAACAAATTATTCTTCTTGTAGTTTTTTGTGAGGATTGCTACTTATACTTTTGTTATAATTATATTTATTTATGCTTATGTTCATACATTTATTTGTACTTAGTGGTAAAATTACAGTTTGTTGTAGAACAAATCCTCATAAAAAAGAACTCTTTCAAAAGTTGAATTTAGTTTTGGAAATAAGGCTTGAGTTTAATAATTCGTTGAAAAGTTTACAATTTGAGTTTACACTGTCTGATGTATCTCGTTGTGAATTAAACGTATTTTATCTTTATCAGTAACACTAAGCTAAACTGATATGATTTATGCCTCTTAAATGGATTTTTCCCCTTCAATTATTGTTACTGTAGTGCTTTCTTTTTCAGTTTAATTCTTACTGTAAATTGTTTGAGTAATTTATTTAAAGCTCCTGACTAGGTTGGAAGACCAGATTTTCAAAAGTTAATTTTCACAAAAATTTCATTGTTTAAAGGAACATAAATATGCTTAAGAAGTCATAATTATTATAATATATATATATATATGTAATATATGTAAGGATAATTAAATTAGATTAAAATTAAATTTCTATCCAAAAACCTTTAACCCCATCTTTTTTCCCCACATCTTGAAGTATTTAAACTAATCACCCGTATTTTTCTTTTTTAACATATGACCCCAGCCAAAAACATGTCTAATTCCCAAAACGTTAACATTTAATAGCCCTTTTATGTCAACTTAAAATTTCAAAAGCACTCATGAACGCCCGATCGGTGTTTTTAAATGTTTAACCCACTTAAATTTTTGGGGGCGTTCTTTTTTTCTCTACATTTTTTCATCAGATGATGTCTAAATTTGATCAAATAAAGTTCCTTTTTAAAAACTAAGTTTGTTTCTGACTTCAAATCATGTCATATATATATATATATATATATATATATATAGTGTATACCCGAACGTTTGAACAAAAATTATGAAATTTTAGCAGTTTTCAAAGTTTAGAAAAGGCGATAAATAATATACATTTGACATAATGCAATTATAATTTTATTGATATACTTATTGGTCCATTTGAAGTGTCACAAACACCAGGTAAAAATATTTTAAGAAATAAATAATGTATAAGCATTTCTCAATTGGTTTCAATGATTTTTCTTCAAAATTACTGTATATTATAAGCTAAAAATTGCTGTAAAATGTGATTAAATGTGAAAACCTGCGTTTCGTTACACTCTAAAGGAATATCGTATGTTATACTTTTTATTGAACCTGATTGGATTATATCGAAGATATCCCGCTTTTTCGTGCACAATATATCTTTAAAATTTCATTCTTCAAAAAATACGTTAAAAAAATATTCATATAATTTAGATAAATTAAATGTTTTTAGAACAACTTAAAAACTCTTAGTTTTATATATTATTCTTTCTTCCACAACATTTATAGTTCTTTTTTTTTCTCACGGCCTTATCATCAAACACCTAAAAATCACTTTTAACCCAGTCGAATACCTTAAGATAGTTTCATTAAAATGTTTTATGCAATTTCTTTTCTTTTTTAACTTTTTTCTGGTGTGTATTTTCTTGAAATACGTTTTATCATTCTCCAGAAATACAAAATTAAGTTGGTTTAATATGCATTTTGTATTACAATTATGAAAACTAAGTCTATTTTATCAGCATTAGATTTATTTTTTTTAGTTCATGAAATATTCATTTTATATCATTGCACTTAATAATTTCCAATGTATACATTTTGATGTTCCAGAAGTGTCTGTGAAAGATTCATCGAAATTAAACCTAATTTTATCCAGTTTTAGACAGTTTGCTGATTTAATTTAATGCTAAAGTCTGTTTGAGTGTGGGCTACTTACAGTGGCGTAGTGTACACCCTGCATCACGGGGGGGGAGATCCTAGAGGACCCAAAGCCTAACTGACGCCAAGTACGTAACCCTTCGTAAGATTCAGCTTGTGCCTCAATACCTGACTTTGTAGGGTAGGAGGAGATGCCTGACATTCTAGGTTACCCCACTACCCAAAGATCTGTACTGTTCATCTCAAGTCAATCAAATAAAATATTGTATTCTTTTTTTTATAAATTTTAGGATACTATAACTTAATTTACTCATGAATAATATGAATTCGTGCTCCAGATATCACCTATTCTTGCATTGCATTTAATGGGACTGGGGTATGTGATCTTGCATTTTTTTCACTCTTATGTGCAGTCGTTTTTCCTACTCTATGTTTAATTTGTTTCTGTATTTTGTTTTTGTTGCCACGTACGCGCGCGTTCAGAAAGATATTTTTACTTAAATGCATTTGGCCGAATATCATTAATATCTATACAAATGTTAGGAAAGCGTTCGTGTATTCTGCACGAATTTGCAACTAGAAGCTGTTCTTTAATGTCAAATCTATTGATACTTTGGCAAGATATTCTCTTTCCTTCATTTGCAAGCCTTCTGATTTATCGAAACACTCGAATGGATTTTTTATCCGTGCTTACTAAGTTTCCTCTTCCGGAATTTATTCACTCACAGTTTTTCACTTATCGATTAAAAAAGATCATCCATTATATATAATTTTTAACACTACTGTTTAAAATTCAGTTCATTTTTTTTTAGAAAACTGTTTGGTTTTGAAAAACTTCGCACTTTATTCTCTATGACATATGATGACCATAAGCTAAGTTTCCGAACTAATGCATTCATTTTCGTTCTTTAATTTTTGTAATGCCTACATTCAGTCCTTGAAGGGATATGTGTTGTATAGTATAAAAGCCGTTAGGTAGAGCTGTTGCAGTTAGCCGCTTCCTTTTAGAAGTAGTCTAGTGGCAACAGCCAGTGCATGCATCCTTTTTAAGATGCAAACACATACTTTAGGGAAATATTCTTTTGTAAAATTATCTTGTGTCGAAATCCTAACTTGTGATATATGCTATTTCTTGTGAACTATGCTATTACATGTGAACTATTCTATTCATATTGAAATATTCTTTAGCACTGAAATATGTCCAATAATATCTAATTGAACTTTTCATTGAATCAATTTCTTTCAACAGACTGGAAACCGAAACCTTTAGTCTTAGATAACAGTTTATTACAATCCGCTAATTTCGACGCCAGTGCTAAAATACATAACTAATGATCCGATCAGTCAGAGCATCTAAGCATTTAAAGGTTTTTATCGGGTTGGAGAATTCAAAATTCGTGTTTTCGTTTTGTTGAGAAGTTACTTGTGTGTGATCTACATTAGGCGTTTCTTTCGATGAGTGCATTAGTGGTCTTGGATTACTCCGTTGGATCCTTCTGGGTGCTTCTCGGATAGTTAGGTTTGGGTGAGTCAGTTCATTTTGTAAACATATTATCTGAATGCTTTTTGTGTGTGCTTTTAGCTTGTTTTATTTCTATAATGCTAATTATTTGAATGTGATTTATTTCTGTGGAGATTTATCAAGTGTTCTTTGTCTTTTTGCCTTTGAGTAATAAAATCAATGTGATTGGATTCCGAATGTGAAAAGCACTTTTGTGTGTTACTTATTTTAATTTGATTAAAATATCTATATTCGTGGATTTCTTCTGATCAGTAATTTGTGTAAAATATAAATATGGAAGCTAAAGCGTTCTTAAACCAGAAAAAAGCCATTAAATCATCTCTAACGCGTTTAAAAAGTAACACGTTAGAGCAGTGGTTTCTCAAACTGTGGGGCGCCCCCCTAGAGGGGCGTGGTAACCCAACAAGAGGGGCGAGAGTATATCGAAAAGTCGAAAACAAAAGATTATTTTTAAAAAAATTAATAACTTACTGAAATGAAGTAAAACAAAATACATTCTGACATCATAAAATACAAATATACACTGATATAATACACTTATAAATGTATCAGTACTGCGCAATGTGTTTCATAATTAATTTAACAGTGATAAGTTAAGAACAAGTTTAATAATTAGCAGTGACCTTATGGGAATGTCATAAAATTATATGCAAAATTAAATACTTTTCTTGATAATTTGTACGGTTTATAATTAAAGTCTTATTGTAGCTTTACTTCAAAGTACACTGGTGTGCAAAACTTAAGCAACAATGTAAAAATTTAGCAGATAGCCATGAAATTGCAGAAAAGGAGGTCTGGAGATCAGTAGAAGGAACACGTAAGTAAGTAGAAACGTCATGCGTATGCAAATATCAGGAACAAAACGTCAGAAGCGATGTGAGCGTACGCAAAACGCGTGATGTCGGCGCGCGCTGCTCAACAGTGGAATGAAATGAAGGACGGAGACGCAATTCACCATATTCTCTGCAAGTGCCAGTGAGTCAGTTCGTGAAATATGGCTAGAAGAAATCATCTGGATGACTTCACACGTGGAAGAATGATCGGAAAGCTGGAGGAGGGGCGTACTGTCACCAGTGTAGCTGCAGAGTTCGGAATCAACAAAAGTGTCGTTTCGCGCTCTTGGAAAGCGTTCCAAACCACAGGTACAGCTGTTAGAAAGGTTGGTGTGGCCACCCGAGGACGACAACTGCAGGGGATGACCGATATATCATCCTGCAGGCGAAAAAAGTTCGACAGCATTCAGCAAGCGCCATTGTTCAGAAACTCTGTACAGCAACAGGTCGACAAGTGTAGCGGTTTACTGTGGCCAGACGCCTTCACAAAGGGGGCCTGTTCACCGCCGTCCTGAACGCTGCCTCCCGTTGAAAGATGGCCACCGAAGCCACCGTTTACAGTGGGACAGAGAGCACAAAACTGGACAACTGATCAATGGAGTCGGTTCTCTTTACGGATGAGAGTCGTTTCAGTACCAGAAGCGATTCTCAACGCGTTTTGATTTGGAGAGATCGGGACCCGGTTTTATCCCAGTAACATCAAATAAAGACATCGTTACGGTGGTCCTGGAGTTCTTGTCTGGGTTGGCATTATGCTGAACGGCGGAACTGAGCTTCCCATTTTCGACAGAGGGTCTGTAACCGGGGATCGCTATTGTGAGGAGGTACTTCTTCCCCATCTGCATTTTTTCCGAGGTGCCATTGGCCCAGACTTCAGCTTTATGGATGACAATGCACTGCCACATCGCACTCTTGCTGTTGAGGAGCTGCTGGAAAGTGAAGATATCACTGAATGGATTCCAGCGTCCCCCCGATTTAAATCCCATCGAACATGTGTGGATGCTTTGGGGAGACTTTTGCCACAGCCACATCACCCGGGAGTACAACCAACAACTCAAACAGATGTTGATTGAGGAATGGGCACCCTCCCCAAGAAATGTTGCACCAGCTGGTTCTGAGTATGCGGAGACGGTGCAAAGCAACCATTGTAGAAAGGGGGGAGGGCATATCCCATTTTAAAACATTGCCTGATGTTTTTCTTTGATAGACAATCAGAGCACGATCCCATGCTTTCAAAAAAAGTTTTTTTGTTTTTGTTTGATTCCAAGTATGCGTTGTACCCCTTTTTCAGCGCCGATATTTTGTCATCCTTACGTACATAATACCCCCCCATTTAAATTTCATGTTCTGATGATTTTTCGTGAATTTTGGTTAAAAAACCCACCTGTTGCTTAAGTTTTGACACCAGTGTATATTATTATTGAATTCATTACATGCTATTGTATGGGGGGGGGCGCGATGAAAATTATATATATATATATATATATATATATATATATGATTGAAAATTGTCGCAAGTATAGAAAGTTTGGATAAGCACTGCGTTAGAGGATATTAATGATTTGGATTCTACCGAGCTCATTATATCACACTTAAAACACATTGCATTTATCAAAAAAATACCTTTGTGTACCATTAAAATTATCTAAATCCAAGCACATGTCCATAGCTACTTCTTTTAAAACCTGACCAACCTAAAAGATTTATTTGTAAATAGAAAAAATTTTAATGTTAATAAATACTATTTCAAAAAGCCTACTTTTCATATCATATCAAAAATATAGCGAAAAATTCTTAGTAAATAAATGTTTTATACAATAAATAGTAAGCTGTGCTTGAAATTGTGGTATTAGGAAATTTTAAAACGATAGATAATTTTGAACAAACAGTATCCTAAATCTTTGAATATTTCTAACCAAATCTTCTTACATCTAAAATATCTGAATATAGAATATCTAAAGTGAATATTCTAAGTCTACAAGTATACATTATATCAGACGCATTAAAAAATTTAGTGAAAAAGACAAAAAAACAATGAACTGAAAGAGGGAAATTAATTATTTAAAGATGCCGAGAAACCGAATAAAAAAACTTTTTAAAAATAATATTCTTTCAAAAGTTAAATAAAAATATTCATATTTTGGGAAAGCATGAACATTAATTGCACAGCGAAGACAAATAAAAAGGGACAATTGTATCGCATTTTGCGTGGTTAATACTTTTTTACTTTATAATATAAATGCGAATAACGTAAGAAAAAATTCAGTTTTTTAGAATAATTAAACTATCGTTAAGTTCAGTTTTTAAACGAAAAAAAAAATAATAAACTTAGTATTTTGTTAACAATTAATAAACGGTATATTAATTGTATTTTTTTTAATGTTTATGAAACTCAAAAATCTATGCAATTTTTCTCTGGTTCTTAAGTTCTTTTAGTTTACTGTTTCCTCAATTTATGAAATGTATTGAATAATTTTTTCCCCTTGTTACACCTCGCATTAACTCAGTGTTTCTCAAACTGTCGGGCGCGCCCTCCTGGGGGGCCGCGATAACCTTACGAGGGGGGCGCGAGCATATTGAAAATAAAAGATTTAAAAAAATAAGTAATTTACTGGAATGAATTAAAACAAAATACTTTCAGACATAATAAAAAATGCTCTTTTACTCTGATATAATTTATAGGTGATATTAAGTCATCTCTCTCTCAAAAATAAAAACTTTTCAATACCAAATTATTATTTTTTTGATCCTAAAACCAAATAAAAAAAAATCTTTTATTTGATTTGATATAATCCCATGATGAAGTTTTTTAAATTGTTTTCTTTTAAATCTAAATACTATTTTTTTTCAGAAAAAAAAACAAACCCCAACCCAAATCGAAAAATTTAAAACAAAAAATTTCCCGTGTTTATTTTTGAAATACGCAATTAAGCTGTAATCTTTTTTTGCTGGTAATCTGTTTGACCTTCTGTTATTGGTACGTTAATTTTGCCCCCCTTTTATGTGTTTGTTTTTTTCAAGGAAGTTGTAAGAAATTTATTTCTTTTTTGCGCCTTTTCCATGAAAAAGAATGATATTTGGGAAAAACCACGGGGGGAAATTTTAAGGATTATTTGGCCCAAAGAATTTTTTTTATGAGTTTTTGAACATAAAAAAGCATAAAAAAACTTTTTTTATTAGTAAATACAAAATTGAATAACTTTTTCCCCGGGAAGTGGTCCCCGGGGACACACAGATCACGAAATAGTTAATTTGGCAAAACTGTTTTTGTTCCAAAAAAATTAAAAACCTTTGAAAAAGGTTTTACTTTTTTTAATTAAAATTATTCCTGAATACGATTCATATCGTGTACAATAAAATAGTTATATAAAAAAAGGTTGGGTGACTCAAAAACCCCGTCGACCGTATCGACTGCCCCCTGCTCCAGGGAAAAAAGTTTTTTTCATTTTAAAATTTAAAAATAATACAATTATTCTTTAAAATTTATTGTTCATTTCTTAACGTCAAAAAAGCTAATTCTGTGAAAAATTACAATTCGCTTAAAACTTTATAATTTGAAAACATTTTAAAAAAAACATTTTTAATTTTTGTCATTTTACTGGCTTTTTCCTTCCTTAAACTATTTTCAATAAGTTTTATTTCTTTTAAAAGAAATCTAAAAAGGGGCCTTTAGCCGGTATCTTTAAAAAGTTTAGTTGTTGTGCTGCACAGAGTATTTTATAACTAATTAATTAATACTAAATTTAAAATTGGGCTTGTCTTAAAGCTAAATTTTTTTAAAAAATGCATGATTAGAAATTGACCTCTGAGTACTTTTTCTACATTTAGCTGATATCTATATTTTTCCTAAAAAGCCCCAAAATTTTTCAATATGTTAAAAAAAAAATTAAAAAAGAAAAAAAAAATAATAAATTTTCCCATTTCTTTTTTTTTTTTGTTAAAAAATAAGTATACAAAATTTAATACTTATTTATTAATTTGTATGGTTTATAATTAAAAGATCGCTTATTGTAACTTTGGCAAAGTGCATTATTATTGCATTCAGTATATTATTAATGTATAAATGGGGCGGGTAAAAAATTTTGATTGAAAAGGGGGCGGTATTTAAAATTTAGAAGCACGTATTAACTACTTATTTATAAGAAAAAAAACCATCAATATATTTCCCTCTGCATTATCCTAAACTGTTTAAAATAATCATCTTTTTTTATGAATTTTTTTATTTTATGTTTTTGGGGTGGTTTTGGTTTTTTTAACTTTTGATTTTTGTATATTAAGGACCTATTTTATTTCATTTCGTTTTTTCTCCCCTTTTAACTATAGTTTTGATCAAAGTTTTTTTTTTTGTTGAAGAATTGATTGAAAAAAATT
>BMAV01028249.1:61411-84195 GCA_019973955.1 Trichonephila inaurata madagascariensis
TTAATAAATTCATTTTGTAATCAAAGATGCAAACGAGACAAAAAAAAGTTTTGTTAACTTTTAAACATGCATCTGAAAACATAAATAATAAAAAGAATGACGCACGACAGGTGCAAAAACCAAAGCAGGTGGATATCCTTACTAACTCGTGATTTCCCAGCACGGTCAGACGAAGAAAGTCACGATTTTTCACATATAAAAGCTTGCCCTTTTCGGATCACAAATCACTCAATCGAGAGCAGCCAACTGAGTGAACTCTTCAACATGCAGTGGCCAACACGATTAACCTTACTCTTCATCATTGTCTGTGCTCAGAGTTATTCAGCTCTGAGTGCCAGCATTTGGTCAAGCACATCAATGGCCGAAAGTTTCATGAAATCTTTCACGAATACCCTTGGGCAAAAAGGCGTGCTTAGTGGAGATCAGATGGAGGACATAGCCTCAATCGGAGACACATTAATGGGAGCCGTAGAAAAGAGTGGCGGTAAGAAAAATAAATTGCAAGCTCTTAATATGGCTTTCGCTTCTTCTGTAGCCGAAATAGCGTTTGCAGACATGACAGGATTGCCTGTCGATGTAAAGACAAAAGCCATATTAAACTCTTTGAGTGAAGCCTTCTTACAGACAACAGGATTTGTTGACAACTACTTCATTCAAGAAATTGGTGGACTCATAAACATGTTTGCAGAAGCAACGGCTAACGAAGCAGCCGCAAGTGGAGCAGCCTCATCAAGCGCTAGTGCAGGAGGCTATACAGGACAGGGAGGCTATGCATCTCGAGCCAATGCTGGTGCCGGAGCAGCAGCTGGTGCTGCTGTAGCAGGAGCCGGAGGTTACGGAAGTGGTGCTGGTGCTGGAGACTACGGCGAACAAGGTGGATATGGTGCCGGAGCACGGGCTGGTGCTGCTGCAACGGCAGGAGCAGGTGCCGGTGGCGCTGGAAGTTATGGAAGAGGTTCTGATGCTGGAGCCGGTGCTGCTGTAGCCGCAGGTGCAGGTGCCGGAGGGGCTGGAGGTTATGGAAGAGGTGCTGGAGCAGCTTCTGGTGCCGGAGCTGGTAGTGCAGGAGGCTATGGTGGTCAAGGAGGATATGGTGCTGGAGCAGGAGCTGGTGCTACTGCAGCTGCAGGAGCAGGTGCCGGAGGCGCTGGAGGTTATGGAAGAGGTTCTGGTGCCGGTGCAGGAGCTGCTGCTGGTGCAGCAGCCAGAGCTGGTGGTGCAGGAGGATATGGTGCCGGCGCAGGAGTTGGTGCTGCTGCAACTGCTGGAGCAGGTGCCGGAGGGAATGGAGGTTATGGAAGAGGTGCTGGTGCTGGAGCTGCTGCTGGTGCAGGAGCCGGAGCTGGAAGTGCTGGAGGCTACGGTGGACAAGGTGGATATGATGCCGGAGCAGGAGCTGGTGCTTCTGCAGCAGCAGGAGCAGGTGCCGGAGGGGCTGGAGGTTATGGAAGGGGTTCTGGTGCTGGAGCTGCTGCTGGTGCAGGAGCCAGAGCTGGAAGTGCTGGAGGCTACGGTGGACAAGGTGGATATGGTGCCGGAGCTGCTGCTGCTGCAGCTGCAGGAGCAGGTGCCGGAGGGGCTGGAGGTTATGGAAGAGGTGCTGGTGCTGGATCTGCTGCTGGTGCTGGTGCCGGAGCTGGTAGTGCCGCAGGAAATGCGTTTGCGCAATCGCTTTCATCCAATTTGCTATCCTCAGGTGACTTTGTTCAAATGATCAGCACTACAACTTCTACTGATCAGGCGGTAAGTGTAGCTACCAGTGTTGCGCAAAATGTAGGAAATCAGCTAGGTCTTGATGGAAATGCTATGAACGATTTACTTAGTGCAGTCAGTGGTTATATTTCTTCATTAGGCAGCGCTGTTTCTGATGCGTCTGCTTATGCAAATGCTATTTCATCTGCAATAGGAAATGTTTTAGCCAGTTCTGGTTCTATTAGCGAAAGCACTGCATCTTCCGCTGCATCCAGTGCTGCTTCTTCGGTCACTACAACTTTGACGTCTTATGGACCAGCTGTATTTTACGCTCCTTCTACATCATCTGGAAGCTATGGTGCTGGAGCTGGTGCTGCTGCTGCAGCAGGAGCTGGTAGTGCTGGAGGCTACGGAAGACAGGGTGGATACGGTGCTGGAGCAGGAGCTGGTGGTGCTGCAGCCGCTGGAGCAGGTGCCGGAGGCGCTGGTGCTTTGCCATCTGTTATTTCGGATCTTTTTGCCCAAGTTAGTGCATCATCACCCGGGGTATCTGGTAATGAAGTTTTGATTCAAGTTTTGTTGGAAATTGTTTCGTCTCTTATCCATATTCTTAGTTCTTCTAGTGTAGGGCAAGTAGATTTCAGTTCTGTTGGCTCATCTGCTGCAGCCGTTGGTCAATCCATGCAAGTTGTAATGGGTTAAGCAAAATGGTTCTCTCATTAATGTATGCTTCTATTATTGCTAATCTATTAAAAATATTGTAATGTTTCCTGCATGAATAAAAATGTTTTTTGCATTCTTATTTTGTTTGCTTATTTGTTATAAAACGACATGAAAAGATTTATCTAACAAGCAAAAAAACTTTTAATTAATTAAGTTAATCAGCGTTTTTCAAACTTTGATACATGCTCTCCTAAAGGGCGTCTTATCCTAGGTGGGGGGGGGGGGCCAACGTATCCAAAAGGCGAAAATGGAAAATTATTTTAAAAAATACATTAATTTCCAGAAAGGAAAAAAAAAGTAAAACCAAATACCTTTAACATAATAAAAAATAAAGTACAATTTACACTGATATAATATACTTATAAGTGTTTCAGTACTGTACAATGTGTATTTGATAATTATTTTAACAATACTATGTTAAGAACAAGTTTAATATAACTACCAGGGACTCCATGGGCTTGTCATACATAAAATGATAAACGAAATTTAATACTCATCTTGTTCATTTATACGGTATATAATTAAAGTCGTATTATAGCTTTTGTGTTAAAGTACATTATACATTGCTATATTGTATTGTCAATACATTGTTATTGTATAAGGGAGGGGATCCACAGAAAATCCATTTTGAATAGAGATTTCTTTTCTTTGCACGATCAAAGATAGGTATTTTTCACTATGAGGAAAACAGAATTCCTTTAATGCTTTATTAGGAAAACAAAATACCTAAAAGTGTTTCTACAAAAATACTCTAGTTTGATAAAAACAAAAAAATAGAAAGAAAGAAAAAGAATTGTAAAACTTATCATTTCAAATGCAAACAAAAGTAACCCGATTTCACGTAATTCTCTTAAAAAATTTGAGAGTAAATAATTTAACAGAAATACACACCCGCACACACAGTGACAACACTTAACATTGCACAACCTACGTAGATATATTTTTTGTAAGGACTCACTCATACGTTTCTTAATGTATGTCCCCCCACCACCCACCTCGCAGAACAAAATCAAAATTCTTAAAAGCTAATCCTCTTTTCAAATTTATTAAGTTTTTCTATCTTAGTAAAAAATATGGAACACAAAGATGTTCCTATGTTTCAAATACAGTAACACCACGTACTTACGCGATAAGGGACTGAGAGATAATCGCATAAGTCAACTTCTTGTAAATCGGGGTACAATTTCACATATAAATTATTTTTAGTTGGGGTAGGAGACGAAAGAAAATAATAATTTAGGAAAAAAAATATTTAGTAAAACCTAAAATCTCTTAGATAACACAAATACAAAATCGCAAATCGAAGTTATTTTCTTAAAATCTAACAATCTTCAACATAAAATCTAATTTATTTTGAGTCTGCCAGTTTAAAGATATTTTTTCGCCCTCCCCCTAAATTTCTTCGTAACGTGATAGTTTTTTTATTCCTTGTTTAGTTGAAAAAATATGCTCATTGTGTGTGTGTGTGTTCGAATCTTTTCTTTTACAAATTTGTAACTCTTTTTTTTAATTAAACTGAGGCTTTCCGTCAAATACCGAACAGTCATTCGATCGCTGATTGAGCTGAATCTAAATACAATGTCTTGTTCTTGCATTTTTCTGAGCTCATCACATGTCATCTCCTGATTGTGGGAATCCAGCAATTCTTGAACGTCATCGCTACCCACTTCTACATGTTATTGCTTGATAAAATTGTCAACTTTTTCAACCGCACTTCCAATTTCACCATCCCCCCCCCCTCAAACAAAAGACGAATCAACGAAATTTGAAAATCGCTTAAATGGTGTTAATTTTGTCTAGAGGGTGAAAATATAAACAATTTTCAAACAGGCATAATTCTTTTAAATTTAAATTAAACAATTCGAATCTTTTACACATTATTTACAAAGGATTATGGCTTCAAAAAAGTACAAAATATTTGATGTATAATCATAATTTTAAAAATTATAAGCATATGAAAATAAGAAGTAATTCTGTAATAAGTAATATTTGCGTTGCCCACGCTATTATCTAAAATAGTAGCCTCTGATATATGAAACTTTATAGAATCATAAAATGTATCATATTCTTTAAGCCCTACATCATTTAAAAATAATATATCTTTTGTATTTAAAATATTTGAAAAATATTAAAATTTTCAAAAAAAAAAAAAAAAAAAATTTGAAAATTTATTTTTTTTTATTTTTAAAAAAGTGTAATTTATTATTCTATTTATATAAAAAAAATACTACAGTGTAATAAGGGGATACATTTAACTTTATAAATCAACTTATAGCTAGTAATTGAAGCTACTAGCTTAGAAAATAGCATGCGCAACGTAAAACTCAATATTTCTTATAGAAATGTTTCTTACTTTCGTATGCTTATAATTTTTAAAATTATAATTATATTTTTAAAATTTTAAACTTTTCTGTGCAGCCCCATTCCCTTATAAATAATGTGTAAGAATTTGAAAATTGTTTATATTTTCAGCCCTCTAGAGAGATTTAACATTCCTCATCGCTAAGCCGTAAGATAGATAGTAAGAAGACATATTACAATACTTTATAACGTCAAAATCATCTTTTATCTATTCATTTTATATATTTCATTAACCAGCCTGATTCAATTTGTATTTCCAAAGAAAATGAAACATGCAATTCTTCAGTATGCATTATTTCAGCAGATCAGTTTCAACTTCCTTCAATGGAGAACACAGATGACCATTTCTTTTTTCATATTCTGCTCATTTACTTTTATAAACCATAATAAGTAGTATAACACAGCCATCAAAACCGCAAAGTTGTTCACAGGAGGAAAATGTAGTATTGTAGTATGTAGTATGTTCAAAACCTTAAGATTATAAAAAAAAACGTTTGACACTCCCAAAAAAGAGGGAGATATGTGACAAATGCATGTTAGTTCCCATGAAAACTGTTATATAGGAGGACTTCATTAAATTTCTATTATTATAATAAAAAATAATAATGTATTTCTTGCATTTTATAAATGAATTTTAAATACTAAAACATATAATTTTAAATATCTGACAAATTCATGTATTTCTTGTAAATGTTTTCCACCTTTTAAATTTGTTATTTATCCCACGATTTGTCTCTGATGTTTCAACAGAGAGAATTAACTACAGCTTTTATAATGATTTAATACTTCAGAGAAACCATTCCATTGGTAACAAATAAACAGTTTTCACAGAATTGACGATTTCGTGAGCCTGGGGTGATTCTGTTCCCCGCGTGACCATTCCCGGATTAAAGAACACAAAACGCTTTATTAGGTATTATTGTATTTCTGCGTTTTATGTTTGAGGCACGTGATAGAATGAAAATAATATTGTGTTCTTAGAAAACAAAATAACCACCATTTTTGCACCTATAACGTGACGTTATGATTAGCATGAAGTTAACCACCAGCTGAATACATAACTAAAAGCACATAAAATAAAGCACATAAGTGTTTCTTCCTATTAAAGTTTAAGATGATCGATGGGGTGGGGAGAAATACTCTTCGAAGTGTTATAGCATGAATAAAACATTAATTATGATGTCTCATTGGCTTCAACAAAATCTTTATGATGTTTGCTAAGCTGATCTACTAAGTTTATGTCGTATGCGCGTGATTACTGGAAAAAGATAAATATCCTTTTGGCTGCCGTACATTTCCATATGATGAATTCATTATTAATAGTGCTTTTATAGCTACATTTTTTTTGTTTTATTTTATTTCCTTCTTTGGTGATTTTTTATTTCATGATGATCATTTTTTTTTTTATGAGTAATTGCTCGATATCCGAAAATCTTAAAAAAAGAGTGAAATTATTTCAGTTTTTCGATCTGTGTTAAAATTAATTCAGTTTCTTATACAATATAAAGGTTGCGTAGCTACAGCGGACGTGGTGGGAGCGAACACATAACATTTCGTGGTTTGAGTGGACACTCCGAAACTCATCGAGGTTTGAGCGGACACATTTTTACCCCCATCTTAGAACAGATAAAAGGTGCAGATAAATAAGTAAATAAATACTTTTAAAAATCACAAATGTGATTTAAAACAGTATTTTAAGTGGAAAATCTCTTTCACGTGGGATAACGGGGTTGTTTTTATTTTTATTTTTTATTGAAGTTTAGTGTTTTTTCACTCTGTTATCGAATTACAAGAATTAATACATTTTTGCCAATCAAATGTAATTATTTATATTGAATTGTTAAGGTTTTATAGTGTGAATGCATTTTAAACATAGCGAAATGTAATAAAAATAAAAACTTCCTGAAAAATATTTAAAAAATAATAATAAGTAACAGTATAATGAAAAGGGTGTGGACAAATTTCAGGTATTTGTATTTTAGAGTCAAATAAATATATTAGAACAGGTGCAATTAAAATAAAAATAATTAGTTTCATTAATGTAAGTAAAGATAAATATCAGAAGTAAAGTATGTAAAACAGATACAAGTAAATAAAAGAAAAATAAATACAAGTAAATAAATACTAACTAAAACCTTTATTATAAAGGCATAAATGTCATTTACCATTGGATTTAGTCTCACCTAGTTACAAAACAAAGATTTTAGACATTTTTCTAAATTGTTTGTTGTTTCGAATTCTTTTACGATGTTTTCAATTCTTTCATCCAGTTTTACACATGCTTTTTTCCTTTTTATTTCAAGGGTCATCTAACTATCTGGATTACATTTAATTTAAAACTCCACCCTTCAACAGAATTTGTCCTATGGCGCTGTCCACAGAGTTGCCAGAAACTTATGCGGCAAAGTAGCACGAAGAGGGAAAAAAGTAGCAAAAAGTAGCGAATCGATTTTCACTTGCAATTCATAAATACAATTTTTTTTTTGATTTTGTACAACTGTCTTAAAAAATACGTCAAAATGCTTTATTATTTAATTCATTTAAAATACATTCAAATTCTTCCTGCTAAGTATCGAGATCTGCTGTATCTTTTTTATAAATTTCTGAATTATATTGAAGCATTTGAGGCGATGGAATGAAATCAACGCAGCAAGTCCCCCATTCTTCCAAAGTCATTTTCATTCTGAGAATTGACTCGAACAGTTCGAGGCACATTCGATTCCTTTTCCTCCATTTTGTCTTTTCTGACGTCACTATGGAGAATGTCGTTTCCACACTGACATTACTTATGGGAAGGCTGTAAGACTTTAAAACAAATATACCTAAATCTCTTAAAAATGGATTTCCAACTGCGTCTTTTATATTAAAAATGTGACATCTAAATAATTTTCCATCATTTAAAAGCTTAGATTCAGATAGAAAAACATCTTTCAACTGTTAAAAATTTCTCTATTGATTCTCCAGAGCATATAATTTAGATTGGTCTTCTACTTTTAAGAGCAGATAAAAAAAAAAGGACAATTTGGATTTTAAAAAAATATCAGGGGTAAAATTCTTTATCTTTTTTAAAGTTCCATAATTTGAAGAGATTCGGTTTAAAAGTTGTTCACAGAAAATCTTGAGAAAAGTATGACATCTTTGATAGATTTCTTTAGTAGATTCTGTACTAATTTTTTTAATTTTGCTTGTTAGTTTATTCAAAAAGACATCCGTAAAGTACTTCAATATGTTAATATATGCTTGTTAAATTCATGTCAATTTCGAGATTCACATATTTAAGGTAAATTGTACTTCTTAAAAGAGTAAGGGTATAACCTTTTAATTCTTTCAGTAATTTGCAATGATCAACATAAGTTTGAAAGGCAAATTAATCCGCTCAAATTCTGATAAAATTAGCAGCTGTAATTTAACAATACTTAATTCTATCCTTGTAATAATTTAAGTAAAGGAATAGTAAGACAAGTAATTGATTGGAAAGAGAGGAATCTAGGCAGTGGCGTAACGGAGAATACTAGGTCTCCTTGCAAGGTCAGCTTTTGGACCCCAAGACCTAATACGTATTTGGCGTCAGTCAGGCTTTCGGCCCCCTAGAATCCCTAGGCCTTCCCGCAATGCGAGGGTGTACGTTACGCCACTGAATTTAGATCAAAACTTTCAAAAGGGATTTAATCAGATTTTTATCACATAATCTCTCTAGATGACAAGTGCTTACCTTTGACATTGTATGTAATTTTTTTCTAAGTCCAATGCTGAAACGTAAGTTAATTACAAAAATACATTTTTATTCTTTAATTCAATGCATTACCGTTGATGATAAGAATACAATTTACTTAGTTCTATAAGAATTTGTCCTTTCACAATTAATTTTTCCAGTTTAATATTTATGTAGAAAATCTCCCTAAGCTTATTTTTTTAAAGAATATTACATGTTTCATTTTCATGCTGCTATCGGGATTTGAACAAATCCCACCATTCTTTTTTTTCTACCACTTGCAGTGGAAAAGAGTAGTGGGAGAGGGGAGCCCCGCTTTGATAGGCTCCGATTCGTGGCGGTGGCGAGGAGGGGGGATTACAGAGTTACGGAGTGGTGACACATGACGTTGCTGACGTTGCTGACGTCTCTGGGAAACGGAACGCGAAGCGTTCCTCCATCCCATATCGAAAGTAGATGTGGCCTGATGTGGATGGGCCTGGCTTAGTGAGAGTCTCCTGATTGGTTGTGGGATTGTGGCAAGGAGGCGTGGCTATGGAAACAGTGAGGGAAGCTTCATGGGTTTCGGCGGGAAAGTCCTGATCGTTGTTTGAGTGGTGAGCTGCTGGTTGGTCTATGGCACTGTGAGAGTAGGCACCCTATTGGCTGCACTGATGCGTTGGAACTGAGCAAGTGGGAGGGGTATAGAAAGTTGGCCTGTGTGGGATTGAAAATTAAGTTAAGAAATGAGAGAAAAAATTTAGAAATTAGAAAAATAATGGTCGCTCGCCACTCGGTGAGCGACTAAGTTAATTGTTAGGGGGGATAATACGAGTCTAGGAGAATTCTCCTAGGTCTTTTAATATCTGGCTCTGGATAATAGTTATTTAATTTTTGAACATTTTCATTGTCAATATTAGGTAGTCTATTGAAAAATGAGATGGCCAGTTTTTGTAAATATGCTTTGAAGGGGAGAATTTTGATATCTTTATAAATTAAGGAGTTTCTAGTATATCTATCTGCTTTAACAATATTTCTGATTAATGAGTTCTGAGCAATTTCAAGAATTTTTAAGTTAGAATCTGCAGCATAGCCCCACACAGGCGCACCATAGGTTATTATTGGTCGCAAAACGGCAGTGTAGAGAAGTAACTTATTATACATATTTAAATCAGATTTCCGGCCAATTAAGGGGAAGTGGTGACACATACCGCAATTCCATGTTTTATTTGCGGACTAAAGTCACTTGCTTTTTTGCGATTTTTCCGAAAATAATCCGTTTTGTCGAAATTTATTCCAATACTTTTATATATGGTTAAAAGTAGCAAAAAGTAGCAGTATCTTCAAGTGAAGTAGCATAAAATTCTCTAAGTAACAATAAGATAAAAAAAAAAGTAGCGGAAAGTTTTAAAAAGTAGCAAAATTCTCAAAAAATCGCACGATCTGGCAACACTGGCTGTCCATATACATTCCATACTTTAATGGGTATATTTGTGTTGTCCATCCAAATTAAATGCAATCACTGGCAGAAACCCCAGCCTAATGTCTACTTGTTAGTTAAAGTACTAAAAGAAGAAACACAAAAAGAGTCTTAATTTAAAATCCAGAGAGTTAGGTGGCCACTGGAACAAAAAGTAAAAAAGCATGTGTAAAACTGGATGGAAGAATTGAAGACATCGTAAAAGAATTCGAAACATCAAACAATTTAGAAAAATGTCTAAAATCTTTAAGTTTTGTAACTAGGTGAGACTAAATCCAATGGTAAATAACATTTATACCTTCAAAATAAAAGTTAGTTAGTATTTATTTACTTGTATTTATTTTTCCTTTATTTACTTGTATCTGTTTTACATACTTTACTTCTGGTATTTATCTTTACTTACAGTAATGAAACTAATTAATTGTATGGTAATTGTGTACCTGTTATAATATTTACTTTAAAATACAAATCCCTGTAATTTGTCCATACCCTTCATTATACTGTTACTTCCATTGAAAGATTTTTTTTTTTTTTTTGTCGACATATCATTTTCTAATATATCGGAAAGTTTGGGCAAAAAATATCCTTCATACTGAATTTTACGGTATGCACTGCAGCTAAAATATTAACATTCATTTTTGATTTCTCACAAATCACTTCACAAAAATCATTACCAACTGAAAAAAATGCTGCATTAGTTCCAGGGCAGCACAACGTAAATTCAACAAAAATAATTATATTTTCATATAGAATGTGTTCATTTTTGAAATGGTTTAAGTAATTTCACCCATCTTTTACCAATTTCTCAGCATGTTGACTTTCCAATTGTTCTAATTTATTAGAATTTAAATATACATTCAGTCTTCTTTCTACTTCAAACAGACAATTGTCATCGATTTTAATATCAGACATTTCTTTAGATAAAAACTCAACGTAATTTTCTATATCTACCCAATTCACACTTACAACAAAGTCAAAAAACATCATAGAAAACTGTTATTTCCTGTGATATTTGTTTCAGACCATTCTTCGACATTTTGGAAACATGTTTGATTCATCTCTGAATACAGAGATTAATTTTAAAATATTGAAAAGGAGGACACTTTTCGAGGAAGGACAGAACCTTTAAAAGGAGGACGGTTGGTCACCTTACTATTAATCATTTAGATATTAAAAGGTTATTGATTTATCGAACTATCGACAGATTTTTCTGAGATCAATAGCACTGTAGACAGAACAAGGCCACCCACGTTTGTTGAAAACACTAGCTTTCGTCAAAGCAGTCAAGGACAAAATTCGTCGAGATCCTTGTCAAAAGTAGGATGTCTGTTGAACAGATGAATGTGCCAAAAAGAACAATGTCTCGTGGGCTAAACGAAGACCTTTAGACTAAGAGGTTATCAAAGAATAATTAGCCACTTACTTACAAAAGAATTAAAGCTTTAAAGATACCTTTAAAACAAAAACACTGTAGCAGCGGCTTGCACATAACGACTGCAACGACTGTTTAACGACGAGAAGATTTGTGACGTTGAAAATCTTTCAACCGCCAATATGATCGTGTATAAGCAAAAAGCAAGAGGGGGGGAAATGCATGCAGAGAGATCATCTTCCAGCTCCATAAACTTATTTTTGTTAGAAACAAGTAAACACCACGACAAAAGTTTATCAAGAAGCTATCATAAATAAGGTGACCAGTTTTTTTACAATGAAAAGGAGGACGAAAAATTTATGAAAAAATTACTACGTCAACACATGAAAAATTTTATCAATTCAAACAAAAATACACTAATTACGCTTACATTCCTTTTCATTATTTACTTAAACAAGTAATTTTCCATTGAATGATTTTTTCTGTCAACATATCATTTTCTAATAAATCGGAAATTTCAGAGAAAAAAATATCCTTCATACTGAATTTTACGCAATAAGCACTTAGCTAATATATTAACATTCAATCTTGATTTCTCACTTGTCCAAAAATCATTACTAACTGAAAAAAAAACTTTCAACTGCTGCATTAGTTCCAGGGCAGCACAACGTAAATTCAACAAGAATAACTAAATTTTCATATGGAATGTGTTCATTTTTTAAATGGTTTAAGTATTTTCACCCATCTTTTATCAATTTCATCATGTTGATTTTCCAATTGTTCTAATTTATTAGAATTTAAGTATGCATTATTCAGTCGTGTTTTTTCTTCAAACTGACCATTGCTATCGATTTTAATATCAGGCATTTCTTTCAATAAAAACTAGAAACAATTTTCTAAATTTGCCCACTTTGTTTGCGATGAAGTCAAAAAACCCCATTGAAAACTTTTACTTCCTGTGATATTTGTTTCAGACCAGTCTTCGACATATTGGAAATATGTGTGATTCATCACTGAATACAGAGATTAACAGATCTGTTTTAAAATATTGAAAAGGAGGACAAGTAGGAGGACACTTTTCGAGGAAGGACAGAACCTATAAAAGGAGAACGGTTGGTCACCTTATCATAGGTCCAACAGTGAAGCCTTTGAACGTAAAACCCGCTCAATGGAAATTATTGGACTTTTCTAGAGGATTCTGCTCCAACTCATAATGCGAAGACAACCCAGTTGTTGTTGAAAGGACTTCACAGAGTACAAATATCCTTCCAGCCTTCCAGATTTAAATCCATTCGATTATAAATTGTGGTCAGTATTGAAGGCGAAGGTGTGCCGAAAACGGCATTCAGATTTTAACAGCCGTAGACGTTCTTTAAGAAAAGTAGTGTTGGAAATTGCTCTGGAGATAATGGATGTCTTTACAGATGATTGGCCAAGGAGACTTAAGACCTGTGTGAAGTCAAAAAGTGATCATTTTGTATAAAGTGTGCAATATGTTAAATTCAAAGATAAAATAAAAATTTTAGCAGATTGAGTTTTAAATTGGAACACGAAGTTTTTTGTCTCAATTCCTTTACATTTGAATCAGAACTTATGGCACGACTAGCAAATCATTCCTTAACACAGCGTTTCTCAAACTGTGGGGTGCGCCCCCCTAGGAGGTCGTGATAACTCCACGAGGGGGGCACGAGCCTATTGAAAAATCGAAAACAAAAGAATATTTTTTAAAAAATTATAAGTTTACTGAAAGTACACAAACAAAAAATACATTCTGACATAATACAAAATAAAATACGCACTTACACTGATATAATACGCTTATAAATGTATCAGTACTGCACAATGTATTTTATAATTAATTTAACAATAAAAAAACAAGTTTAATAATTACTAGTGACCCCAATGGGCTTGTCATGTATAAAATTATGTACAAAAACTAACACTTTTCTAGATAATTTGTATTGTTTATAATTAATCCCTTCACTACCGATTAAATGTTACGCGATTCGCTCCCCGGTGCCACCATTTTCCACGTAGGCTCGAGTATGTGGTGGGGGAGAGGGGGAGGAATAAATAAGCAAATCTTCTGAAATAAGTTTAATCCATTGAAAACACTGTCAAGGTCCTTTAAGTGCATTCGAAGGCCTTCGGAATCATTGTATGGATAGCAGTGCAGAGAAAAGATCGTACTTCGGAAAGACGTATATATACGTCCGGGACAGTTGACGCTTTGACTAAGCGAAACGTTTATATACACCTAAGAGGTTTAAGTCGTACTGTAGTTTTAGCATCAAAGTACAGTATTATTGAATTCAATACATTGTTATTATATGGAGGGGGAGGGGGCGCGATGAAAATTATAATTGAATATTGGATCACAAATATTGAAAGTTTGAGAAGCACTTCCTTAACCCATTTGTAATGAAAGAGAAACGAAAATTAACAGTCGTTGCGAAACTAGGGCATGATTTATACTTCAACTCATTAGAAGCTGCCAATGTCATGGAGTGTGTAAGCGGATTCTCAATTTGATGGCGTATCTTTTATCAGAGCAGAACAACGAGCTTAAGAAGCTTATGAAGAAGAAAATAAAACTGAAAAAAAGTGCAAACAGAAAAAAAAATTTTTTTGCGGAATAATTTTGAAGAATTATTTAGTATTATTTAGAACAAGTGCAATGATTGAAGAAAATGATGCAAAAGAAAAAGAGAGTCTTAGAACAAGGAAAAAAACTAGAACATGATATTTTTTGTTATCGCGTACCTACAAAGAAAAAAAGGGTAAAAATTAGTCCAAAAAAATTAATTGATTTTCTTTATTTTTTTCTTTTTATTTGATAGACATTAAGTGATAAAAGTGTTCCATTATTTTTAGTTGTCCTTTTAATATGCTTCATTAATTTTAGGTAAATAACAAGTATTTTTGTATAAACGAAAAATGGTAATGAATTACTTATTTTTCCATACAAATAGCGTTTCATTCAGTGTGGATTCATTTAATGTGATACTTTTGGGAAACTAATTAAAGTGCCAAGCGTGGTGATTCTATACGTACTTACTAAAACTTTTTAAAAATATTTTATCTATATTATTTATATAATGGTTGTAAAAGTATTTTTACTGTAAGGAATCTGGTAGCTAAAACCTAATTAAGTTAATCCAATAAAAAGTTAGAACGGGAAAATGTAACTTAATTTTACCGAACTATGCTTTCGATTAGAATAAAATTCAATTTACTGAAACGCAATATGCGTTATGAATACAAATCAATTATATAGTAACCATGTTTGTTACATTTAGAATATAAAGCATTTGAACTTGTTGTCGCTACCTATACAGGGTGATTCTAAAACCATGGGACAAACTTTGAGGGGTGGCAGAGCTCCCTAATACAAACAATTTTTGTACAGGAATATATGCGTGCAAGTGCCGCGTTGAAGCACAAACAGAATAAAATAGCACATTAGCGGAAACATAAAACGTTCACTAGTAGCAAACTTTACGAGTAATTCCGTAGAGAAAACGTTAAAACAGTTTTAGAACTTGCATCCACCAACAGCCCAACAGTAAAACTCTCCTAACAGTTGGTTGACTGACATGTAGACAACATGCTACATTCCTTGTACTTGTGCCGTGTGTTTCGTCCACGTAGTCAAAGATGACTTCTTTCAGGTGTGTTTCTTGTACAGTCCTTGGTCTACCTTTTCCATCAGCACTGGCTATAAATGAACCCTTTTCACACAGTTGTCGATGTAATCGCTGAAACATTTTATGGTTCTGCATGCGTCTACTTGGAAAGCGTTCCTGATGCAGCCGTAGCGCTGCTTTACCGTTACCATTAACAGCACCGTACGTTAGATGCATGTCTGTATTTTCGCTATTAGTTTTTTTTCTAATGGGACTGCGTATTGTTATTTTAACCTTTGAAGGCCTAGTACATTTCCCAGGATCTGGTATCACTTTTTAGCGTGGTACCATATAGGTGATACCAATTACCGCAAGTAATTTTGACACCCAGTTTCTTCTCCAGAGGGAAGCTCCTGGGCTCTTGACAATTCGAACCTGCTCTAAGATCTAATTTTGCCGAGAGCACCTAAGCCAAACAGACAATCTCGAGATCATTTACATGCCGTATAATCATACGACATGGCCGCTGTCGATTTTCTGCATCATGAATATCCACCGAATTGGGCCGGGGTCGAACCCGCAACCTTGGGTGCAGAAGACCAGCGACAAACCAATCACTATATCCAGCTGCGGCTTCCGCTATTGGTAAAATCACCCATAACGACCAAAATCTCAAATACAAATGCAGAGTTTTGTGGTGCAGCAGATCATTGGCACACCACTTTGCTGCCTTCAATTATCGCCAATATTGTTAGTTAGTCACGCCATTAAAGTCGCCAAGCAGGCATGACGGTTGGTGGATCCAATTTATAAGACTGTTGCAAAATTTTCCTTGCGGAATCACTCGTAAAGTATGATGCTAATGAACATTTTATGTTTCCGTTAACGTGTTATTTTTTTTCTTTTTGTGCCTCAATCCGGCACTTCCACCCATATATTCCTATACAAAACTTGTTTGTTTATTGATATCTACCCCCCAAAATGTCAAATGATTTTAGAATCTCCCGGTATATAAAAACTGAAATTAACATTGTTAGTAAAACAGCTTTTATTGTACTACCACAGCAACAAAACAATGCAATTCTTTTTACAACCTCACAATTCAACTTTTTTCCCTCATGTCCAACTCTTCATCACTTTCACACTCTGCTGAGGATACAAATCTATCACACAACTTTCAAAACAGATCCATCTATCTCCTATGCAGTGTTATTTTTCCTAAAAAAAATATTTAAAAAGTAGCTTGCACTCTTACAAAAATTAGTTATAAATTATTTTTAAATATGTATAACAAGTACATTGCATATTACATATTTAAAAATGTCAAATGTATTAAATTAAGCTATTAATGATTTCTTAGTAAAAACACACTTTATTAAATCAAAACTTAAAAAGCGGGTTAATGCTAATCGAAATTTACGTAGTTAGAAATTCATTGATAACTTGATTGAAAGAGAAATATTTTTAGTGAGCGTTTGCAACAGAGAAATAAATAAAAAAAAGATGACGCACATTTTTTGAAAAAATACAAATAGTGTTATCTTTTAGAAATTTCGTAATTCCCAAGCACGAACCATCCCGACTTTCTTCAACTCCATAAACGGATCCCATTTTTTTCTAAAATAACAAAGAAAGTTCGTAAAAATTAAATAAAAGAAATTACATCTAACATAAGAATAACTGAAAAATTATTCTTTCAATTTACGATTTTTATAAACCAAAGATAGAATTCATAAATAAAAAGACAATCAGCAGTACTTAAGTAAATATCAAAATGATTACTAATTTTTTGTCGACTATCCCCCATCCAAGAAGTTGATTTATTAAAATGGAAAATAAAAAAAAAATCTAAATTATTTTTTTAATTTTTGATACAAGCATAACAAATTATTTTCTGGTTGCTAAAACTGTCTCAGAGTTTTATTAATGTATCCTCATATGAATCATTACATTTATATTTATACAGAGGTAGCTAAATTTTTCATATACAGATTGATTGATTGATTGATTGATTGAATATTAACGTCGCACTGTTCAGCTACACGAGGGCTTTTGGCGACGGACCACGTGATTTTGAACCATGGTCAAGTGACGTGGACGACACCTGAGCTGGCATCCCCCTCTCCTAACTACCACACCACACCAAGGGGAGGACGTTTCAGCTCTCGACAGATTTAACGTGCATCGCTGCCCTACACGGCGGGTCTTTAGTGGTACTGGGCTCGAACTCGTGACAAGGCAAGCCACGATCCGATACCTATACCACTTGGCTACCGCGGCCGCCTTTTCATATACAGAGTGAATATTTTAAAACTGACACCAATCAGAGCCACTTTTATAGTTCGGTCTCACAAAATAAATGGCACCAAACTTGTTATGAACACAAATAATGACATAAAAAGTAGGATTCCTCAACAAAAAAAAATGTAGTTCCAAAAATCATCGATATAGGGGTATTTATGGCTCCGCACAATGTAAAAAGTGTTAGAAAAAATAAAATAATAATCATACATACAAAATAAAAGTAAATGTTAAATTTTATTCACTATATTCACCACTCCGGCGAGGAATTCAACCACAATCAACATGACCACTGTTCTCAGAGACACCGTGCATTTTTTGCACAACATTTCCTAAGGCCGTATGCAGCATGTTACAAGGAATATTCCACTGTATTTCAGATATGTGTACCAACATTAATTCTCAGTTTTCCGTCAACGATTACAGTCGTAACACCTGTTATCGCCCCTTCTGACACAGGTTTACGTCCTATGCCTGTGCGAATTGCTAATGGCTGTTTCTTCGAGCTTCGTAATCATTCCTTTCAAAGCATGAAGCGATCAAGCCCCCTTAGATAGCTTCTGTTGAATTCATAGCTTACGAGGAACTGTGGATGAGACGAAGATAATTCAACTTTACCAATAATACACTTTCTGGTAATGTGAATCGCTTATTCGTTTGAGCTGGCTTACTTCAGCTGAAAATACTATTCTTCGGAGCTGTCTACATGTTTTTATTGTTGTAATTACTGGAGGAGTTTTTTTCATAAGAAAGCATAAATCTGGATTTTGCTTTTTGCCCCCGTGTTTTATCCAGATATTTGATTTGTTAAGCTACAACAGCGTCATGATACCCCTAGCGACGATTTTTGGAACTAACCTTTTTTTCGAATCTTACTTTTCATGCCATCGCACATTTGTATCGACTACGGCGACCTGTTGATAACGGCGGACCACTTCCCTCACTGCCCAACCTTGAAGGAAGCTTCCCTTTACTCCCGCTATTAGGAGACTAGATAACTTTTATTTAATTTAACACCTTATGTGATTTGTTTTTTCTTCTAAACCCTATTCACTGTTCTTGTTCTTCTTGTTTCATCATTAGTTTGTTCGCCTTTTTTTTCTTTGCTATGTGTAATTCTTTGGCGATACAACTGTGTTCTTCATTCGCCTGCTGCATTGGAAATAAAAAAAACAACTTTTCATGTCATTATTAGTCTCCATACCAATGTAATGAACTCTAGACCCGTTCTGAAACTCTAGGTGGTAACGCGGACTGACCGGAAGCACTGCGCCTGCGTGAGTGTCATGCCAAGATCATTCAGTGATTACCTCTCGACAAGAGAGGTCATTTTTGCTCCGCCCGTGGTCGTAGTGTGGAGATTTGGAGAGAGTGATTTCCTCTCGACGAGAGGGGTTGTATTTTTGCTCCACCAGCGAGCGAAGTTTGGATTTGTGAAATCTACAAGCGAGTTGTGGGTTAAAGTTTTTGCATCTGCCGGAGTCAGATGGGTTGGATGCCACACGTACCCATTTTTTTCTATAAGTGTCATCAACTTGGGTTATTTGCGACTTTTACTTAAAATATGTACAAAATGTAAATGTTTGGTGTATGTGAGTATCCTATTTATAAAGAAAAAATCATTCACGAGTCATTGGCAACGCTAGGTCATTATACCAAGTTAGGTGTCGTTCATTTTGTGAGATCAAACTACAGGCGGCTCTGAATAGAGAGAGAGTGTCGATTTAAAAAAAAAAAAAAAAACACTCTGTATATATAAGAGACTCTCAATGTATCATAAGTACTACGTGTATAAGTATTTTATGAAAACTGTAAAATAAATATATACTTTATAAATACTTTATAAAAACTAAATACTTAAATCGTCGTTTTTCACTTCTAACAGTATTATTTCCACTCAAGGTCTCCAGACATAATTGATTGTTGTGTATTTGGCAAGATAAATATCGATATTATACTTTTCGTAGACAAGAATAAAACGATAGTTTATCTTTTGGATAAATTGGAATGGATTGTTTTTGTTTTAAAGGATCAATACCTCTCTCGAAATGTGGCTGGTAAGGCAAAGAAACGGTCTTCGTCAGATTCAAATGGCAGCGAAACAAAACTAATAATTCAAAAGAATCTTAAGTTAATATCTAAAACTTTACGCCAGCTAAAATAGCAAGTGGTACAAAATTGCTTCAATTTTATAAATGGGTACATTTCAGAAAAGTTTTAGATCGGTAGTATCGGGTTTTTTTGTTTTTTTTACTCTATAATATTTATTAAAAGTATTTTTTGTTGTATTAAGTATATTCTTCAATGTGTAATTTTTAGCTTGTTTGAATCGTGAATTATTTCATTGATTGAGTAATATAATATTTTGGAAATTATTTTAAACATTTCAAAAATTTCAACTTTATGATGTGATTTGCATTTTTTTATTCATTTGAATAAATTGCTAATTTTGGTAAATAATCTCCAAGCCCATTCTCACATTATAAATAAGTTATAATTAATTATCACAATTAAAGTCTTCGCAGATATTTTTAGTCATTTACAATAAATATTCAAAATACATTTTATTTCAGAATCAAAATTATATTTCCTTCATTTCTAATAAGAATTCGAATTTTTTTATTATAGTTATACTTCATTATTGAAAAGGAGAATTTAATTTCAAACAAAATTCAAGTTTTTTTGCATTGTATAATTGTTAGCCCATTTTATTTTTGCTATATATATTTTCTTTTTATTTCTCTTTGTCTTTAGGAAGCAGAAATGTTATTGTGGGTATATTCTTATTCTTCTTGTAATAGTTACTTGTCGTTTTTCCTGTTATCAGACAGCCTACGAAACAAACCTGGTTTAATAAATAATTGTGGCTTGAAGCAATTAAAAGATTTTGGTATTTTATTAAGTGACACAGCTATAAAAGATAAACCCTGTTTTAGGAAAATAATTCTGATGAAATTCGTTTACTCTTGGGAGCTGATTAGGGTGGAAAATTATTAACAGGAAATATAAAACGGCTTTCAGGAAGTTTTGTCGCTGTACACACATTCTTAAGAGAACATTGATGGGTAAATATGAGACCTACACAAAGAACACTTCTACAAATAGCTCAGTGTCAGTGCCATCATTTCACGTAAATAATGCAAAAAGATTTATGATCTCTGCAATTTATATACTTCGGGTATTCAAAATGGTAGTGAAAAAATCACTAAAGCAGAAACACAGGTAGTTGTATAAAAATTAATTACTAAAATGTAATAAATGTGGAAGAAGATTATTTATCTGAATATTATCATATCCAAATTTAAAAAATGATGAATATTTTAACCTTACCTATGTTACCACAACTGGATAGTTAAATCTTAGAGTTGAATTTATAAATTTTATATAAATGCTAACACGAGTATAAAGTTAGGAGCAGATAAAGAGACTGAAAGAGTTTTAAAAACAGTCCCAATAAACTCTTTTAATAACAGTAAAACTCAGCATTTAAAATAATTTTTGACTTTCACAGATGCTGATGGAGTTTTGAAAACGAATGTAAAACTCATAGAGAGAAATGACAATGAAAACTTCAAAATCTCGCGATTGTTCTACCATTAGATCATCATATAGTTACATGCCTAATTTTATTTAAACATTGAGAGCTTACACAGTATGGTAAGCAATCTCTAAATTGTTGCTTTAAGAAAATCTTCTGGATACCAAAAAGTGTTGAACTGCTATAAATACAGTTATCAAAACACGCCTTGTTTGTCAAAAATTTAGAGTCGAAATCTTTGAAATTCCAGTAAAAATTATTTCTAAAGACTGTGTAGAAAATAGCAGCATTTTTGAAGTTATTCGGGTGGATACAGCATGTCCATTATTTATTGAAAAAAAAATTGTATGGATCCTGAATTTCACTTGTGCAATTTAGATATACGTTGTAATAATTAAAGTTCCACTTTCAAAAGACTTCAAGAAAAAACAGTTAATCAGAGCGGTAATTTACTAAATGTACATGAAGCAAAAGGAATTTGTCGAAAATTTACGTATAGACAGACGGCTTGTCATACTATGTACATAGCTTAGCTACAACTGATATTGAAATTCTAATTCAGGGGTTGCGTGAATTAGGGTTTAAATTAATTGAGTTGCATTTTCATCAATTGTACTACTTCAATAAGCGTTATTCTTAAAATTTTATTTTTAACTGTTCCTTGGCCAAAAGCACTATAAAACGTACACAATGATTTGGTTTTTAATTACACCTAGATGTACAAAAAATAGTCAGGTATCTTGTCTACTGTTTTCTCCTACGAGTTAAAATACCAAAATAGCATGCTCCATTGCAGCTCTCACTGTAGAAGTGGCGATGTGAATATATTGTGTAATATTAGTCTTAAATCCATCTGACCACTGCAAACAATACACATTATTTTTAAAATAGTATTTCAGTTTGACCAACTAAATAATCAGGATGTTATTTAGGTACAGTTTTGAAGATTGAATACGTTTATATAGTAATTTATAGTTAAATAACAAACAAAATTATTCCTGTCCTTTAACAAAAATTATATACATTTCAATTCAAAATAAAGTAAATCCAAAACAATGTTTTAACCTAAATGTATTTGAATGCTGTTTAAGCTGATTAAAAAAATTGTTTCTATTTAAGATAACAAAAATAGTTTTATATTGAAAGATTTTGCTTTTACCAAGAACAAACAACATTTACGCTTAAATGCATGCATCGTTCTACTTTCCTGTTTTCGAAAAAGCTTCTTTGTTTGTTATTTTAGAGTGCAGTACTAATTTAAGATACGTAGTTTTTATTTTGTGAGAAAAAAATATTTTTTAAAAAATTTAATCAAGTAGTCCTTTTTTTTTTCTTTCTTTTTTTTTATGCTTGAGATTTTTTTTTCCATATTTGTCTGAAAAAATACAATTAAAAATTCATAAAGAAATCTATTATCTTGAGTTTATTATTTTTAATGATTCTTTACAACTACCAGGGAAATTAATTATGACTTTGTAGGTCAGAGATGGCGAACCAGTGGCACACGTGCCATCAATGGCACGTGACACAATATTTTGGGCACGTCAGTGATCAAAATGGTTCGCATTTTATTTCAAAATAACAAAGTTAACTATATGTATTAGGAACAAACTCGAGGGAGATCGCTCACGGTATGGTGAGGAGCACACTCGTTTGCTATTGTTTTGCCTTAGTTATGTCGTGGGCTACAATAGCATATGATGCAAAATTTGTCGACGCACAGCAGAGTCAATTTCGTTGACATAATTGTATTTCAAAGTTTATTTGTGTTATATTAACGATTTTTAACTGCTATTTAACATGGCTAGTTCAGCAAAAGAACAAAAAGTGCAAGATAGTAAGTGTAACAAAGAATTTCACATTTAGTGAATCTAGAAATATGGCATTTTTAGTAAAGACGACAAAGCGGTATGTGTTTTATGTTCTGGAACAGTGGTATACAAAACATCGTCTGTAAAATGGCATTTTGAAACGAATCACAAATCCTCTTGTCAAAAAAG
>BMAV01028249.1:103607-166279 GCA_019973955.1 Trichonephila inaurata madagascariensis
CCGAAGGATATTTAAACGAATTGTAACGTCAATCAGGAAAAGTGACCGAATAATTCAATCAGCATCTGGATACTCCAGTGTAAATGATTACAGTTAGAAAGCACCTTCACAAACAGAACATTTGCGGCAGAGTAGCAATTCCTAAGCCACTTGTCGCAGACGTTAATGCCAAACGTCGTCTGCAGTGGTGTCAGACCACAGAACTTAATCATTTGATAAGTGGAAGAAAATAATATGGTCTGACTTTTCCCTACAACAAGACAGGTACCCATCTGAAGTACACCTGCATAAGTATATGATCGTGATGGTCTTCTTCCACCTGTTAAGCATGTAAGGGATGCGGGTAGCGGTGGTGTGTGTGTGTAATGTTTTCTGCTGGACAAATAGTAAGCCTGAAAGGAAGAATAACTGGAGAGAAGTATGAAGAAATTTTAGCTGACTTCGTCCATCCTACGATGCAAACTTTGTCTCCTGCAGGAGATGGAATTTTCCAAAATGATAATGCATCTGTTAATGCAACGGTACTTGTTCAATCATAGTTTGATGAACACGAGGATGAAGTTAAATATCTTGGTCCGCACAGTCACCCGACCTCAATATAATTGAACCGTTATAGTCCGTTCAATATCGAATCAGTATCCTCCACTGACATCTTTCCTGGAACTCTCACAATATCTACATAAAGAATGGTACAATATTCCTCTAAACACTATTCAGCACTTGTATGAATGGATTCCTAGGCAAATCCAAACTGTATTACATGCCATAAATGGTCCTACACCATACTAACAAAGGATTTTTTATAAATCTATAGTGTTTCCATTATTTTGATAACCACCTGTATATATAAAGCCATAAAGTGTCATTAAACAAACAATATATTGACAATAAAAACATTTCATGTGAAATTTTACAAGTCCCATTCTCTGATTTTTAATTCAAATAAAAATTAAAAGGATTTTTTTTTTACTTCAAAAATATTAAATGAATCAAGATAACGAACTGAATTAATAACGGGAAAGGTTTTTTTGCTTCAAAGGTAATGAATGAATCAATATAAAGAAATGAGTTTTTATTACGATTTTATAAAGGCTTTCATCAAATAATTATGTAAGTAAAATAAACGCATCAAAAAAGAATAGAGAAATAGTAAGCAAATGACAAAAAGCAAATGAGAAAAACTCTCCAACTTACCAGATATTCATTAAAAAGAAATTAAAGTAAAACTTTCCCAATAATTTTTATGCCTCGAAAGATAATTTTTTAACTTAGTTTTCTCTCTGAGATTAATAGCCCACTATTTATTTATTTCCTGTTTGAAGTTACCGATATTACATTAAGTAGTATATTCTTTTTAAAATTTGTAAATTACTGAAAATTCTCAAAAGATATCATTGAAAAAAATATAAAGATTTTTATGCCCCGCACAAGTATAAAAACTCCTTACGAAATGAAATATATAAATGAATAACTTATCATGAAAAAAAATATTTATGTTCCTGTTAGCTATCAAAAAAGGTTATTTTTTATTATTTCATTATAATTTTATTCTTGCGAAAAAATGAGAATTCTAATGCATTTATTTCTTTCAGTAATGTAATTCAGAAGTTACTTTTTTTCGTCTTTTGTTTCAACTATAAAGGAAATTTGTATTGAAAGAAAACAATGCGATGCGAGAGATTTAATCATTTACTAAACTCTCAATTATTGCATTTTGCTTATTAAAGTGTAAGTAATTGCATGAAGCCTTGGAAATTGAGTATAAATTGTTCTGGATTCTTCATTTATTTTTTTGATATTTTATTTAACATTTTATATTGAGTTTTTCTATTCTAGTCCAATAATAATTGAATCTTTAAAAATTATTTTTAAAAAATACAGCCGGACACCGATTCGACGAATTCATTGGGACCGAACATTTTTCTTATTAATTAGGGGTTATTCGTTATATCGGGGTCTAAGCAAAATAGGAATTTTTCGCATTTACCTTTCGGAAATTCTGTATTAAGCAACTAAGCAAAAAATAATCATGGTTAGAAATTACCCGTTTTTACTTCATCAACTAAAAATACTATTAGTGAATTGATACGTACAAGTTAATCGGAAATTTTAAAATACTGACTAATAAATGTTTGACAATCTTTTTTATTCCTAACTCGAAAGAATTCTTTTTCCATTTTATACATAGAAGAAAATACTGCATCATTTATATCCTGCTGCATAAGGTATATTTTCACAGTTTCTCAAATATTATAAAGCAATAGAAAATGTAACAGATTTGATAGGAGTTGCATTATCAATGGCTCCAACGTACAACAATTTCCTCAACTCCAGTTGCACAGATAGACAGTCCATTAAAGGTAACATAACCGTTAAAATCTTAAAATATCGCCTGCTTGTGGATTAGGATGAGGTAAAAAAGGAATTTCCTATTCTATTCAAATCTTACGAGGTAGGTCACACTCATGATTCATCTGCACTTGTAAAGTCTAATAACGCTCTGCACCGTTTCCAGTCGAAATTTACTGCTTACAAGAAAAGTCTTTTCCTGTTGACAAAAAAGGAAGGCATTTGAAAAAAAAATCCATTTTTTTCTAACATAAGCTAATAAAAAAATTTCAGCTATTGAAAAAATTCGTTAATTCGGGATTTATTATTCGTTAAATAGGGAATTTTTACCTTCATTTCAATCGGGGGAAGGGGAAAATTTCGTTTAATCGAGAAGTTCGTTAAATATTCAGCAAATCGGTATTCAACTGTAAATAAATAAACGGAAAATAAATATATCTGTGAGAATAACGAATTAAGAAAATCTAACTAAACTGCACTGTACTGATTTCAATGAGATTAGTGAAAATAAAACGTTATGCATAATATTTTCAGAAATTTACCAATTCCTCTTTTATTTATTTACAATAAAAAATTGTTCAAATCGTTTTTCTAGATTGAAATAATAGACTTTTATTTAATGTTTCACACTTCAATAAAAGTGTAATTTGTGTCTCTAAGACAATTTATAATGACACTGTCTCGAAAACGATAAATTAAGTTCATATTAAGATAAGTATGACACAAAATTTTAAAAACAAATACCAAAATAGTAAAGATTGATCACTTTTTTCTTAAATGGGTTAACTAATTTTAACAGTAGTTATGATCTTTAAAATTTTTATAGCATAATATATAATGTCATCGTCACTTTTTAATTAATTTCTCTAAAAAAATTCATTGATAATATTTGTGATCAACGATTAATAAATTTCGCAGTTGCCGATGCACTTAAAAGGATTTGTGAATTTTCTTTCCAAAGTAAAATACAGTTGATATCCAGATAAATCATAAAATTATAAATATAACTTTTAAATTTTGAAATATGTTTCTCAAGACAACAAGAATGCTTTTATAGAAAGGAATGTTGCAAGAATATATACGAAAAACACTCACATTTTTGTATTGTAGACAACATATGTAGATTCCCTGTGCGAACGATTCGAACAAATTTGGCGATTTAAAGATTAGTATTAATTAATCTATTATAAAAATTAGAGCAGAGTAATAAATTAGTAATAAATTAGAAAAATGAGGATGTATTTGACAAATATAGCATCTACACAAAATTATTTTTCATAAAACAATCTACGAAACAACCTTCTACATGAAAACAGCATGCAATTGAATACAATCAATAATTGATCTTTATTTTATATAAAATGCGAGAAAAGCTTTTTCACTAAAATATCTTTTCAAAATAAAAAAATACTTTAATGTGATTTAAAAGGTAATAAAATAATTATAACTATTTTTACTTGTAATATCAATTTTAGCCTAAATTTATTCCATCAGTTATTTACCATTTCTTTAAAATTTGTTTTTCTATACCTCTTCTTAAGTAATCTAATGTTGCACATTTTCAGTTGTATCAGCTATTTACATCCAATATTATTACTATCAAAAATTTAATTTTATTATTATTTAATTTTATTGTTTTATTTTATTGTTGTATTTTATTTTTATTTTATTGAAAATGTTCTTATTGTATTTATCAATCTTCGATGGAACTATGATATTTTATCTCCCGAATATCAAAAAAGTTTTTGTCTCAAATTTACCGTAAAATCCGGCATATAACGCTCCCTTTTAACACAAAAAAATGAAATAGAAACTTTGGAGTGCGCGTTATACGCCGAGTACAAAAAGGGATAGCTTCAAAAATAAAATTAAAAAGATGAGTATAAGAGAGAGATAAACTAGCTTTCTACATCGATCGGAAAACGTTCGTTTGAAAGAAATGACATATCTAATGAAATTGGAAAAAAAAAAAGTTCTGATTCTAAAATAAAACTGTTTTTTCAAAATTCTGGGATAATACTTTGAATAAATGACTTAAAAACATACGAGCATTGCACATTTCTTGTTCCTTTGTAAAAAAAAGGGGGTGCGCGTTATACAGCGAATATACCTAAAAGTTAAAAAATGCAGCTTGAAAGTATGGGGGCGTTATACGCCGGTGCACGCTAAACGCCGGATTTTATGGTACATAGATACGAGTATCATTTGAATTCTAAGTTATGAGGTCTCTCGCAAAAAGCTCTAACTAAATTTAGTAGCAAAAAAAATTATTTTTTTTTAAGAAATCAAACTTTTATTTCTATTAATAGTTACTTTTATAGTTTAGTTCATGAATTATTGTTGCTTATATTCTATGAATGTGGAAGCTAGAAGGATAATATATTAAATTGAATATGGTTTTCGTGATCTGACGGTGTCTCTAAGCTACAAAGTTCATATTCAGTTATTAATTGTATTAGATTTAATAAAGCTACCTGAACACACAGAATCAAATAGATTATCAGATCAACCGTTACTTTAAATTTGTCTTAAAGATAATTTTTTTCTTGAATTGTTGTAATTAACTTTAAAATCATACATAATTTCAGTATTTTTCCATTGAAGAATTTCAGGTTTTATATTGAAACCATTTATTACAGTAACGATTTAAAAAATATCTGATGCATGTTATTTAGAAGGAATTTAAAAAATTCAACTGAACAAAAAGGGTTTTAGGATTTATAATGCAATTGCTGCAAATTTTATTGTTAAAAAAACAGCGAAAAAGAGTGTTAGTTTCGTGCGAAAGCAGAAAAAAAATTACTATTCGTTTGCTTAATTAATGTTGTTCATTAAAAATTGCGCTAAAATTCTTATCTGCATTTTTATTTCTTTAATATCTTTAAAATGAAAAGTATGAAAAACTTTACAAATGTTACGGTGAGCGTTCCTTAGAAATTTTTATTATATCTAAAAACTTTGGAGAAAAGTTTAAAATAATTCTGGAGAAAAAAAATTTCTTCTTTATTGCTCTTCAAATAAAAATAAATTTTAAAGCCCATAACTTAAAAAAGAATTAAAATAAGAAAGCAAAGAGAAATTTCTAAAGAAATATTTATGTTCTGAAGAGAAAGTACTCCATTTATACGAATTAAAACTTTTACAAAAAGAAAAAAATAAAGCATCGTTTTTTCAAAGTTTATTTTAAATTAATGCTACTGCTGATAAAAATAATATCGTTTCCTCAGGCTATGCTTATTCAAATCTCCTCCTTTTTATTCATTTCCATTAATTGCAATACATTTTGAATTTTATATCGGAGCCAATATCACGAAAGACTGGTTTGCAATTTTAAGTTTTAAAAAAAATGAAGTTAATTTCTTGCTTAACTGCACATCTTTGGATAATTTTCTTTAGTGTTTTTTACTTTTTTTTCCTAGTAGGAAGCAATTGTTTTTTTCAGCAATGATACCTTTATATCCTTTCACACGTACATACATACACGCACACAAGTCAATTGGGAAAATCTAAAAAATACTCTATATCTAAAAGATAAAAAGTTATGAACAATTCAAGACAAAAATCTTTAAAGACGCATAAAAAAAATGTTTTATACTCTGTAAAAATGATTCCTTTGACTTCTGATTAGTTTATAAGATCCTTTTAATACTTTTTTGTAGAATTATAAAACAAATTAAAGTGCATCTAAAAGTGGTTTGAAGAACTTGTTAATTCTATTACATTCTGAGTTGCAATTTTATTATGAATCTCTCAATGGGTAATTTTTAACTTTAATATAGCTTTGACGTTTTCTGGCATGGATCTTTTTTTGTAGAATTATATAACAAATTAAAATGCGTTTAAAAATGGTTTGAAAAGAACTTTTTAATTCTATTACATTCTGAGTTGCAACTTTATTATGAATATCTCACAATGGGTCTTTTTTTTTAATTTTAATATTGCTTCGATGCATTTTGTCATGGGCACTGTTGTGTTTTGTTGTTGCTAATGCCACCTGACTGACGGTCTATGATTGAGGCTCATGAAATTATTTTTTTAAAAATAGTTGAACTCAGAATTTATACATTTTTTAAGGAAATTTCAATAAACATTCATAAAAAGAAGTTTTGTATGAGTACCAATCACGTTAACGCAAACCCCATACCAACTTTTATTATACATAGTTTGATGTACTTGTAAATCAAATTTCATGCATGTACGTACATTTTTGTAGGAGGAGTAGCATTTTGAAATCACTTCCCAAATTTTAAGTTTTTTCCTTAAAAAATTACATGTCTAGCTTTTTATGAAATTTTAAACACAAAATCTGTTTAACATAGTATACTTATATAGGAGACAACCAAAAAAATTTTAAAAATCCTTAAATTAAAAATGTTTGCGTAAATCGTACCATGTCCCCTTATTTAAAATTAATTATTCATTAAAATTATATTTAAAATTAATATTAATTAAACATAAGTAATTATTAATTAAAATTACTTAAATACATTTATTAACATTAATTATTCATTAAAATTATTCAAAATTAATATTTTTAAAAATAATTAATTAATATTAATTAAAATAGTTAATTAATATTAATTAAAATAGTTAATTAATGTTAATTAAAATAGTTACTTAATACTAATTAAAATAATTAATTATTAATAATTAAAATTATTTAAATAAATTTATTTAAAAATGACTTATTAAATATTTTATATAAGTATAAAATAATTAATTTAATAATAATAATAGTAATATATTTTATAAATTATTTTATATTATATGTATGCAAAATGATTGCGTAGAATATCATTTACTATTTAATAAACCTTTCATAAATAAATTTATTTAATTTTAAAAAATAATTAAAGGAATTAAAAGAGAAAAGTTTTTCGCGTGATTCGAACTTGGATCCACCCTCACCGAAGGCAGGCGATTTACCAATTGAGCCACTGGGCCGGTAGAGAAAATTGAAACTTAATTGTATAAAAGCTAAGCATGAATTTCGAAGGCTTTTTTCTTCGAATTGACTGGCCATTCGACAAAATTACATTAAAGGTTGAACACCCTATAATACTACTATTACACCAAGTCTCGACCCGAAATGAATTTCCTTAGTCGTGCCCTCTCCTTGTAAGATGGATTGATGACCTAGAAAAAGAACTCCTAGTTTTGAAAGCTAAAAATTGGAGAACACTAGCAGGAAGAAGGCTGGCCTGGAAAAGGCTTTTTCAGATGGACAATGCCCATCCTGGGCTGTCGAACCACCAAGGAAGGAAGGATCTTAAAGTAGAGAATATAAACAGGGGCGGCTCTAGGGCCGAACAAACCGGACCTATGTCCTGGGCGGCAAATTTTAGGGGCGGCATTTAGACCGAATTTGAAAAATACTTTTCATTTTTGTTACGGAAAAAATTAATATCAAAATATTTTTAAAATATTATTTATACTTTGGAAACCTAGCTGTTTTAGAATATTAATATACTTATAAATTAAGTGTGTAATAAATAAAATCAAATAACTGATTTACTATTTTAAACTTAAGGATTACTCACTTAAAAGGAGACTAGGTTATTTTAATGTCAATGAAATTATTTTGTACATTTTGCAATTTAAATTATTCAGTTTAATGCAAAAATATATAATATTTTTCAATCCATATATACTCTTAACCATAACTATGGATACATATCCATAGTTATAGTTAAGAGTATATGCCTCACGGAACCCCAGGGTTCCCCGGAACACAGTTTGGGAACCACTGCCTTAAGGTAGCAATTGGGAGGTATTTATGATGCTTTATTTAGTGTTTATGATAATGCTGAAATAAGTAACTCTATAAGAGATGAGGCGTCTGGATACTTAAATTCTATTAAACAATTCAAGTTCCTATGTTCTATAATTATTTGGAATAAAATCTTAAATAGCATAAATCAGATAAGCAAGCTATTGCAGACAAAAGATTACGATCGCTCTCTCTCTCTACCATCTGTTAAGAAAATCTCAAGATATTATCAAGATTTTTTTAAGTATTTTCGATCAGATGTGGCTTTTGATGAAATGCTCTGTAATGCAAAAGAACTGGCTGCCGAGATTGATATCCCTGCTAACTTTCAGGCGACGAAGCTGCCTCATAGGGTTCGACGGGAAAATGTTAATTTTGATTATGAAGCATGAGATGATCCAGGGGATGATCCTAAATTAAAATTCAAGATAGAGTTTTATTTTTTTACAATGGACCAAAATGGACCTTAGCTACGTTGACTATCGAACATGAAATAGCCGAAAAAATTGATTTAAAGGAATTGATCAGAAAGCATTCAGAATTAAAAATCAGAAAAAACCTCTTGTAATTTTTTTGGTTATTTGTTTTATTTTTGTGTTTTAGTTTTTAATAAATATTTATATATTATATACAATTATGCTGCCTTTTTCTTAGCAAGAAATATTTAAGTTTTATTAGTATGTATTTATGATCAATATTTATCTTATTATTTATTTATTTATTTATTTTTTACTCTGGGGAAAGGGGCGACATTTTTCATTTTTATCCGAGGTGGCAAAATTGCTAGAGCCGGCCCTGATATAAATTATCTAATATATGTTCAAAAATACATTGTTATTGTCAAATATTACTTATTTTTCTTTAATACATCAATGGAAAAATACTTAATGTTCATCATTTTTTAAATAATATTTTCTACAATCAGACTGACTTGCTCATATACTTTACTCTTATAATAATTCCAAATCGATCATTTTGTATCACCTACTGCATTTTACTCAAGTTTCTGAAATCAAATGCCAAGTATCAAAAATTTATATACCGTAAAATCCGGCGCATATCGCTCACTTTTAACACAAAAACTGAGATCGAAATTTACGGGCGCGCGTTATACGCTGGGTATAAAAATGATAGCTTCAAAAATAAAAAAAGAAATGAGCATAAGAAAAATTAAACTTCTACATAGATCGGAATGCTATATATTTGAAAGAAAGGACATACCTAATGCAGTAAAAAAAATAAGGCTGTGATTCTAATAGTATACTATTTTTTCAAATCTGGGATAATATAACTCGAATAATTGACCTCAAAACAAACTAGTATTGTGCACACACACTTCTGGTTTCTTTGTAAAAAAAGGGGGTGAGCGTTATACGGCGAATATACCTAAAAATTGTGAAAATGCCCCCTAGGGTGACCTTTTCTTAGATTATCTGCGTGAGGTAGAGGTGTATGTTCAACTAAAGAACTAGAAGTTTGCAAGTTCTTAAAATATCTTTATTAAGAACTTGAACTTGAGCGTTTAACAGATTAGATAATAATATATATGAGAGAATCTACTATGAACAAACACACAATACAAGTAATACCGAAATAACGTAACTCGGACCACTATCAATATCTAACCCGCCTAATCTCATTTCCAATAATATCGCAAGTCCTAATATTAAATAGTCAATCCTACCTTAATCCAATCGTTGATCCGATACTAAGGAAGTTGCGTCTTTACTCGAGTGCAATGGTATGCACCTTGACCTAATGGCTCTATTTTCGGGATAACCTCTGTTGGCTGTCACTTCACGATTGTATCACTCTCTAACATAACATTCCCCAATTTGCCACCTCACTTACTGAAACTTCTGATATTTAAAATCTATCTAATTTGCATCCTTCCTTCACGTTTCACTTCTTGGGTTTTGGTTGGAAAAGAGTTGCCATTAATCTTGGCCCCAAAAGAACCCAAAGGACATGTTAATGAGAAGACGCGTGAGCCCGTCACAAAATTAAAAAATGCAACTTGAAAGTATGGATGCGCGTTATACGCAGGATTTTACGGTAATTCCTTCTTTTTTGTAAAATTCTTTTAAATTGAAAAATCAAATTACCAAAGATACTCTACACAAGGATGATGTTAATTATTTTACGAAGTGATTTCTACACATTTAAAAGTTATAAATGTTGAAATACAATTTATGTTACTCAAATAATACTACTCTCTATGACCTTTAAAAAAACATTCATTATATATAAGAGAATATATAATTCATTACACTGGGATTCTTTTCCAGTGGACATAAATTTTTCTCTATATTTATTTTTTAAAATACATTATGTATATTATAAACGAGGCACAAATTTTTATCAAGCCAGAAATATATTCAGTACAGAATGATAAAAGAAAGTTAAAATAATCTTTTGAAAAAATTTATCTCTTCCTCAAGAAAACTCTATTATATTAGTACTTTTCCTACAATATTTTTCAAACTTTAAATAGCCATCGTTATTTCCGTCGATTTTTTTTCTGAGACTATTTTGGTTTTCATTATTAATTCTTTTATTAATAGTATCATATTGAGAATTTATGAGTATCTATTAACGCGGTTTATTAAAAATGTTGTTCCCAAAGAAAGATTTGTGTTTAGATGTCAGGATAAGACTGAAAAATGATATCATTATCCCACTATGTATTACACATTATATATTTAAAATGATTATTTCAAAGCTTATATTTGACAATGTGTAATTGGCAAATAAAAATATATTACCTCATAAAGATTGATTTATGTCGTTGTGAGTCTTATTTCCAAGCTTTTGATGACTTATTAAGAAAATATCTTTTCATGTTTGAAATTTATTTTATTGGTACATTTTTTTAACAAGTTATTCTCGTAATATTTAAAAATAATCTATTAATACTTTTTTAAAAATATCTTACTCTTAAAATTTTTGCAATTGTTGAAACATGACGAGGTTTTCAACTACTTCTGAAATGAGAAATGAGTAATATTCTTAAATATTACTGGAATCTAGTAAAACACTGAACTGCACGAAAAATTTTTAACAAATGTATATGCAGAGATAAAAAATTAATATCATAATAACTCACAATGAATTAAGTTTCTCTAAGCTAATGAGTTATAAACAAAAATATAAAAGATATAATACAGTTCATATTACTTCAAATAAATACATCAAATAACTTTAATTAGTAATTTTTGTATTCTTTTTTCAAAAAAAAAAAGAATTCCCTTGTTCTTTAATTTAATTTAAGTAAAAGGCATCTGTTTATTTTCTTTTTACCTTTTTATTACTGAAGGAAATACATGAAAAACTATAAAACGCAGTTTATACAACAGTTTTTTTAAAAAAAATCTAAGGATTCTAAATCAATTTAAGGTATCCGACTATGTTCGGAACCGTGACTTTGCAAAAGCGTATAAATGGATAATATTTACAATATTTAGTGTCACTTAGATTAGAAAATGTATATAGAATTGTTTTAAGAATAGTATTACAATAAAAAAATTATTTTACAATATTTTGACAAAAAATGAACATAGAATGACCCATTTTCAAAATATTCTCCTTTTGTGAAAAATGTTTCTATTATAATAATATTTTGCCTGTCTATAGCTCAGACCTCTGTACAGAGGCTCAACTAGAATTTTTGAAACATATAGCTTAGAAGTGGGTTTATCCGTGTTTTACGACAACAGAGGGGAGGAATTTTAAGAAAAAAACGCCGATAATTATTTAAATTGGTTGTAACTCTGAAAGTAATGTGAATTTTTCAAAAATCATAGTTCAGACTCTCTGGAGAAGTCTTTACTTTACATAAGCACAAAATATTATTATAATAGAAGCATTTTTCCCAAAAGGAGAACATTTTGAAAAATGGTTATTCTAAGTTAATTTTTTGCCAAAATATTGTATTTAAATAATTTGTTTTCCCAAAATGTCCTTAAAACAATTTTATGCATGTATTCTAATCTAAGTGACACTAAATATCATGAAAATTATCCATTTATGCGCCTTTTTAAAATCACGGTTCCGAACATAGTCGGATACCTTAATTAAACTTAATTCAGGTACTAGAAGTTTTTTAGCATTTGAAATAATATTTTTTCTCGTCTATTTTATATACTGTAAATTTCAATTTATTATGTTCTTTCAAATTTCTGATGACTTTTTTAAAAGATATAAGAATAAGTTGTCTTGTGCATTATAATTCTACATAAATTATGCACAGTTAAATGTAATCTAACAAATGATTCAATGTGTAAAATAAAAATTTTACAACAGTTTCAATGAAACTGAAGTGGATGTCAATATCTTAATCTATAGAAATCGAACTGCTGTCAACAAGTTTTATATAAAAATAATTAATATCAATTGCTTAAGGAGAATTATATCAGCTATAAAAAATAATATGAATATGATGCAGAAAATAAAGCTAATCTCTATATATTTGATTTCAAAACGTTAAATTGAAAATATATTTAACATAATGATAAAATATGTGATGTTACTCCAGCGAAGTATAACAACAATTAATTGATTTATAATATTATTAAAAAAATTTAGCCGATTAATTACTTTTAATATTCTATGCCTTTAAATTTAACATCTAATAAATTATTTTTAATCAAATATGGATATAAAAAGTAGAATTATTTATAATGATCAAATTATCGATTATTATGGATAAAAACTGATAGCTTTAGTATAAGTTTTTCAGCAATAGTTAAAAAACGCCTTTCAACAAAATGTGAATCAATATTTTTTTCATTTTTTCAATGTAATAATGAGTTTAAAACAGAAGCCAATCTAAAATAACAGACACTTAGAAATATGTGAATGAAATATGTTCTTTAAAATGTTACTAGCTTAAGACTTCTAAAAAAAATGATTGCGTGAAATCCAGTATTGTATCCTTCAAATTTATTTCCATCATTTAAAAAAAATTATCAAAAATAGAAATATGTATTTAATACATCAGAAAATATCTCTAAAAATTTGCAGTAAATGTAAAAGATATTAATAAATCTTTAATGTCGCATTTTAAGACCAATCGAGACGTTATTGTCATGGCACCACACACACGATTTACAATCTGGAATGCCCCAAAACGCATTTCAAGGGCAATCTAATTTTGTATATTTTGAATTTTATTTAGATTTCCTGATAAAAAAATAACAAAATATATATAAATACAAATAAAAAAAGTATTGCATAGTGAGTGAAATCCTTTAAGGCTATTGGGAATTATTTCTGAGAATTACTGAACATAACTGTAGGTGGGGGAGCATGATAAATGCTGTTTATTACATCAATAGAAAACAATAATTTTAAGTCATATATTCTCAAATCGTGACGTTTCAGTTCAACTTTTGCGTTCGAGATTTTTTGTAAGAGAGCACTAAACTGAAATTCTTTTTTAGGTGCATCAGATATCAAGTAATAAATCATCATTTGTCTTTTAGTAGTGAAACACATTTAAATGGGGAGGGGAGGGGGAATGATCGCTCAATGTTGGTTTTTTTCGAATGCTAAGCTTCGAAAACGGTTGCAGCAAAACATGCAATTGTATGTTTTTGAACTTTTATTTGATTAAACAAAAATACGCAATTAAAAACAAATCTACTCTCAATAGTAATGTTTTTCGACTGAATATTAAATTAGGATTGGAATTCATACGTAAAAAATATTGAATATAAAGAAAAATTTCATCGTAAACTTTTTGGTAATAAATATTTATCTTACTGTGTAGTTTCTGCAGATCTTCTCTGAATTATTTTTAGATAATTCAGCTCTTAAAAACTCATTACTGCGGTTAGGCAAGAGAATTGATGGATTTTTTGTTTAAATTCAATTGTGAATTCAAAAATTATGAGAAAATGGATGAATGAACATGACAAAAACATGTTAAGTCTAGGAAAAATATCTTTTGTAAGTATACTTCCTTTTAATAGAATCACAGCCTTCTTGAATTCTAAATAAATTTGAGGAACAAGAATTATAGAAGTGTAAAAAGATATTATCAAAATACTCCAATAAGAAACTAACTCAAGAAATTTACGTTTCATAAGAAGTACTTCCAATGTGTTAGAAAAGGTATCACACACACACACACACAATAAATTGTAGATTCATTGTATAAATAAATATATATGAGTCTAAAATAATTCTAAATAAACAATCGCTTGAGTTGTTTTTTTAAAAAAAGGAAAAGCATCTAAATTTAATGCATATTTATATTATAAAAACCTTTAATAGTTAAAAAATGTTTGTTTTATTTAAGAATGTCTGCTAAAAAGATTGCTTCATTTGAGTTTTAGTATAAATTGTCATTGACTGAATAACTTTTCCTATTAAATAATTTTAGGTAATCACAGAACGGATGTTTTTAAATTAGAGTGTAAAATATTTCGTTTAAATTACAGAAGTGGGATAAATGATCATGTTGAATAATGATCAAATCAATGATCATGTTGAAGAACTCCAAGGTATAAGCAATTTTTATTACCCATCTTAAAAGCTATCTTTTCGCTTATGGCATTCTTCATAAAAAAAAAACTAAATAAGCTCTTAGATATTGATCGTATAAATAAAAAAATTTAACCCATGACTTTAATTTTAAGAAATGTATCTGTTCACTCACTGATTCTCTGTTCATTATTTAAAATCTCTAAAGGATTACAGCACACATTAAATGGCTAAGACTAAGATAAAAAGAATTTTATTACGCTCTTGCTCTTACTCTGTTAACACATACACTGCACTACACACACTAGCGCCCTCTTGCCACAAATATTCACTTGTTGTTGTGGGCGTCACAAGAATTATATTTGTTCAACACTGAACAGTATCCAGTTAGAATCCATGATCGTATGAAAGTATTAAATATTTACAAGACTTAGAACTTTTTAATATTTATAATTTTAAATAAATGAACCCGTAAATATAACTTAGGTATATTTATTTTATAAATAATATTGTCTTTTTCTTTTAGTACTAAACTAGCTTCGCTCTGGGAAGCATTTAATGAACTTTTTAATTGCATTTATATGATACATGCAAACATTACTGCAATTTTAAGTTCTAATCATCGAACGATTAAAAGATATGTTCGTCATTAATAAACTACTATGCATTTCCAGCAATAAATCCTCACTTATCTACAAAATTGGAATTTCAGATGTTTCAATCACAAGTAAAAAAGAAAGAAATTATTAATTTTTTAGAACAAGTTGCCAAATAAGCACAATGATGGTCATCAAATATATATGAATGGTTTTGTTTTATTTATGTCTTACCGTCTACCATCTTCCAATTTAGAATACTTGCAACAGAATGTCTTATGAATGTGACAGTCGAAGACTACAAAAAGACTTTTCGGAAAACACCCGTGAACTGCTTACTTTGATGTGACACAAACCCATCTTTCTAAAATCTACGGGGTCTTCTACCCTGGTTTGAAAGACAAATGAATCTTAAAGGTGACCCTTTTTTGAGCAGTAAGAGAGATGTATGAAGAAATATACCAACCAGCTATACAAAATAAATTCATGCTTCTGTTTCAATTAAAAACATCCATTGATATGTTTTATTCATGCATACAGTTGAAATCACCGCTCTCTTTAATTTTATGGCTGTTATAAAAGTTTGTTTCCTCATTTCATATACAAAACATAAGTTATTCAGCCGAAAAGTTATTCGCTTTTCTTGTACAGCTGATAGTTTTGTTGTCATATTATTGGTATTGAGGCATTAAATACTCTTTTTTCAGTTAGCATTAACATATTTTTCATATTCTGTCCCGTCAGTAACCAAGCAGTCGTTAAAATAGTAACCATCTAAACTATTTTATTACTATGATTAACATTTCAGCCCATAAATCTAGTGTAGCTTCTGAGTACGATGTTAATATACAGTCAGTCAAACAAACATTTTTGCTCTGATTTCACATAAGAGCTGCTTTTGGAACGATCTAAAACTTTTCAAATAATTTCGTTCTCTTTATAATTTGCCATTTTCTTCCACAGAGCGAGATTTTAGAATGTTATTTTTTTTTAAGTTTAAGAGATCTGAAATCTCTAATTTTAAAAAAGATTAAAAATTAAATTAAAGTGTATAACTTTTCAGATGTAATGAAATATTTCGCGGAGAACGTTTGGCGTTACCAATTTACAAAATACTTCTCAATTAAAAGAAGAAAAAAAAAAGGATTTTTCTTTATTTTTTTTTTAAAAAAATATTTTATTATTTGAGTGCCATTATATTACACTCTAATATACTTATAAAAGGCTTTCTTTGTTTGTAATTCAGTGAGGATTATCTCTTCAATAGCATGTCATCAATTAACATACCAACTCCATGAATTTGTAGTGGCCACGGTAGCCGAGGGGGCATGGTCGCAAACTCGGAGTGTTTTTATCAAGAGATAGGTTCGAGTATCGTTGGCACAGAAGACCCACCATGCATAGAGATTGATGCCAGTTAAATTCATCGAAGCTCAAAGTCCTAAAACTGGTGATATGTGAAATTTTGAAGCCAGTTCAGATATTGGGCTCGTCACTTTATCATTGTTAAAAATTGTGGTCCGTTGTCAATAGCTCTTGTATTGTTTGAGAGTGCGACGTTTTAATTGGTAAACAAGCAATGAATTCAATATTAAAATCTTTTAAACATATTAATGTAAAACAATATATTTTTAAGTACTTAAACGTTCAACCTAAATAATAAAAATTAAGTATATATGACATATTTCAACGACTCAGAAACGAAAGCTATGGAATTCAAAGTCTTTATTGAATGTACGGGGTTTCCTTCGTAGGAAGAACACTGAAACAACGTGTTACAATATAAGCTAATGGATTAATGAAGAATCTGCTTCCCGCAGGGAAGCTCAATCTCCTTTCGTGAAATAACTGGGTGGTTACATGGGTCCAGCTTTTCTCTTAGCCCTTTGCTGCATAAATTGTATGAAAAATAAGTGAGAGAATTAAGTTAAGTGAATAAAATCATTATATTACATTATGTATAGGTAAATAACAATTTAAGTGTGAGTGTGAACGTGTTTCAATGATTTTTACCAGACATAAGAACTCCGATATTTATATGGGGAAAAGTCGGAAGTGATAGCGAACAATGAAATTCCCCAAAAGCTGTGATTTATGGGGCTTTCCTGGATTCTATTGGTTCTGCCCCCCAAGACGGAGGTAGTACTAAGTCTATAGGGAAGGTTTAGTTTTGGAGGAAAAAGCTGACGAAATACTTAATTGATTTTGCATCATCCAAGTTCTCAGTTAAAGCTTACGTATCTATTTTTATATTACATACTATATATATATATATATATATATATATATATATATATATATATATGATATACTATGATATACTATATATATATATATATAATTTCCTCTAGTATCCTCTTAAATCCTCTCTCTAACTTTTAATTCTTTGGTCCAGTCCTTCAGGATTAACGCGTAAATGATAAACTAGCTACCCACCTAACGGGAATCTTTTGAATTACATCCACCCACCCACCCAGATCATGTGATTTGAGCTTCCTATAAATACCGAGGTTTCTGGAAATTCCGCCTTTTCTGTTCTTTGTCCTTCGTCTTGTAGCCGGTTGCAGCGCGTAGTGTCTTCGTTTTCTTTGTTCTGTATTGTGTCGTCCATTCCCTGTTTTATGTTTAATATGTGTAGGTTTGTGTGTCTCAAGATGTGCAATAAATAGATTTCCTGTCATAAAGGATTGCCTCTTTAATATCATTTTAATATGCAACATCAACCATCATAAAAAATAGTAATCTTATTAAGAAATCCCTTCCACTGGCCACATCTTTACATATAAATATATTCCAATGGGACTGCGGATTGGTATTTTTACCATTTACAAACCTAATACATTCCCCAAGAGCTGGTATATATAATATATCGAGCAGTTTATTTTCGAAAAATTTAAATAGCTTTATAATATGATTTAACTATCGTATAATTGATTAGGAGACTGAAATGTGTGTGTGAAATTTTTAAAAATATATTAAAATATAACTTTGAATATGATTTTGATGATTTGGATTTTACGAAACATTTTTAATGAAATTAAAAACAACGTTATCTTCTAACATTCAGGTAGGAATCAAATTATTTTCAGGGGGCTTATGAAATATTCATAAACATACTACATTAATAAAAATACGTTTAAGATATTCAAAAAATCAGCATTTGGAGGTCAGAGGGGCTCCCATCCAGTTTATAATTAAATTTAATATAAAATTTGGCACAGTTACTGATCGCTGATTTAATAACTTTTTTTATATAAACTGTTAGCAAAGCATTGTGAAATACAACTCATTTTCTTTTCTGATGAAATATGTGAATAAAATGAACATTATCAATCTATATACATGCAATTTTCATCATATTGTAAGAGCGCTCCCCTTGGGTGCCCTTCTCCCTGATTATCAGCGTGAGCTAGAGGTGTAGGAATAAATGAAGAACTAGAAGTTTCCATGATCTTAATATGACTTTATTAAGACCTTAAACTTAAACCTCTAACAGATTAGATAATAATAATATATGTGAGAGAATCTGCGGTGGATAAACACACAATATAAATAATACTGAAATAGCGTAACCCGGACCACTATCAATAATTAACTCACCTAAGCTCAATTACAATGCTATCACAGATCCGAATATTAAATAATCACTCCTACCTTAATGTCGAATGAAGTAGCGATCAATCTGATCCTTGTTGAAGTTGCGGTTCACCGGAGTGCAATGGTATGCACCTTGACCTAAGGGCTCTCTGACACGGATAACTTCTGTTGGTTGTCACTTAGCCTTTCAAAAACTCTTCCACTTGAATCACGAACTATCATAACATTCCCCAAATTGTGTGTGCCACCCGCTTATATATTCTAAACTTCTGTTATTAAAAAGTTTCCTAATTTGCATCTTTCCTTCACGCTTCACTTCTTGGGTTTGGTTGGAAAAGAGTAGCCACTAATTCTGGCCCCAAAGAACCCGAAGGACATGTTAATGAAAAGACGCGTGAGCCCGTCACAATGTGTATTATTTATAAGTAACATAACCGTCTCCAATTATTTCCATGATTGAAAATGTATTTATCCGATAATATCTGAAAATTTAATATATGTATGTAATATTCTTTTAGATTAAAACAACAAAATTCGAAATTAATTTAACATTATGACTAACTCACTAATAAAAAAGAACTATTACAATAAATCAATTATAATTTCTTAAAAATTACGCTGATACCCTAACAATTAATTTTTCGTTTAAAGTACTTAATTATTTATTGCTTTATCGATGTTAAAAGAAAATGAAAAATTTAAGCAATTATTTGATTAATCAGATATTTTAAATGATAGAACCGGAAAGTAAATCTTAATAATCATACAATAAGCTAAAAAAAAAAAGTGATACTAAAAACTTGAGTCAGAACAGCTAAGATATTTAATAAAAAAAATATGTAGAATTTCCCAAACTATATGTTATGGAATATGTCTATAAAACACAATTAAGATGTATACTTTCACTGATTTCTTAAGAACTGCAAAATGCGTTCAGTAAAAATCAGAACCCATACAATGCAGTGCAAAAGTTAAGGACGAGATTATTTTTCCAATGTAAAATTGTTCAAAAATGCTTTTAATGAACAAACACAATGCTATAAGATAGCAAGATGTAAAAACATGAATTGCTTAGTAAATAATTCAGTAATTAAACACAACCTACAAATTGGGAAAATAAATAGTAAAAAATAGAGTAAATAGTCTATGGTACTGAAAACTGGAAATAAAATTTGCACCGACGTCGATGTTTATTTTTGCAGCTGTGGCCTATTTCACTCATACAACAGATCATGGCAAACAACATAGTGAAAGAAAAATATTGTTTTTGCATAGCTTTCTCAACAACTTTGGATATTAATAAAACATTTTTAAAATTCCGCTTTTCTCAGAGAAAAAAAAAGAATTTTTTATCAAATAATTTATCGAATAATTTATACGTGCCAGATTTTTAAATTAAAAAAAACTATGTTAATTAGATTACATAGAAGTTAAATTATAATAAATCTCATAACAAAAATTTCAAGAGAAAAGTATAAATTTATAATGTAATACTTGTAATAAATGCCCCAAACTTTTTGTTTCTTCTCAAATTCTGCATTTGATTCCTTAAATTCTTCTGAATTTTATTAAATAAATATGCACGATTAAAAATTTATTCCATTTGATAAAAAATAGTAATGCATTTGTATTAAATCTCTACTGACATCAAAATAATGTAAGTCATTAAACACGAACATGTTTCCGGAAAGTTTATTTATCACCCTAAATTTTTGTCAGTCAGAATCGAATAGAAAAATTACATTTACAAGATGAAGAAATGTATGTATGTCGTTTCGTTCTATTTCTTAGTTCATATTTTTTATAAAAAATGTTTTATCATTGTATGTTCTATTTAAATCTACAATCATGGAACGTTTCTAAAAATTCATTTAAATTATTACAAAAATTAAAACTCGATCCCTTCCCCCTTTTTCAAATCCTACTTTTAGCTCACACTCTCTATATGTTTAATAAAATACATTTTAAAGCGCTCAATTGAGCTGAAATTTTATATACATCACTATTTTGGATGACAATACAGTAATTTAATAAAAATTAATTGATTAAAACTGATTATTCAAATAATTACAAATACAGCTACGTTGGCATCATTTTTGGCGACTTGTGTCAAAACTTAAAAAGGTTTTTTCTCACGTTTTAAGTATTCAGTTGAACTGAAATTTTATATACACGATTTTTTTGGATGACAATACGATACTTTAAAGATATTTAATAAAAATTAATCACCACTTAATGTTGTGATTGTGTCATATGTATATACATATTTATATTAATTGTAACTATTTGATAAAAAGTAACTAAAATAAAAATTTTCTTTGTTGATATAAGTGGGAATTGAGACTTTAAAAAATTTTTTTTTTACATTACTTGTTTTAAATGAAAAGCACACACACAAGAATGATGTTTTTTATATTAAAATCGTTAATTAATATCTGTAAAATACAAAGTTGAATAAAATGAATGTAAATATTACAGTGGGAATCAGCGAACGCAAATATATTCGAGAAAAAAATATCTGTGTAATATTTCATTTGTCATCTTTAAAAATTTTTACATGTCTCATGGTTTATTAAATTCTTCTCCAACACTGAGTAAATATTTCCATTTTGATTTCCTAAAAATATCTCCAAATAATTACTTTAACAAGAACTGAACGAAAATAAATACAACCTGTGGAATTTTCAAACAGTTAAATGTTATACAGAATTTCTAAAAATAACTAATTATTTCAAGTTTTCATTCTGATATTAATAGCTTCTCATTCCTGGTTTTCACATACTTTTACCTTCGTAATTTTTCTTGTATGTTGTCTTGTAAAGGCTGAAAAACTTCTAAAAGCAATCTGTAAAAAGAATACTTAAAATCATTTGAATGCACCCACCACGTTGGAGCAAAACAATTTGACATAAAAAATGGCAAAAAAAAAAGCAATGGTTCTTAAAAACAGTAACATTGCAGGATAACAACTATGAAAATACAATTTCTTCCCCTATTGTGGCAATGAAAATTTCGTTGAGAAAAAAATGGTGTGACTTCAGAAATACATCTTAAAAATCTATACAATTAGATAGCACTTTCGATTAATTTTTGAATGGATATAATAGCAACAGATAAATACTAAATTACTTATTATTACTTTCTTATTTCAGTGTCGGATAAGAACTTAAAAAAATTAATTTAAAAGTAGAATATATATACACACCCAGGTACAATGCTGCAACGAACCATTATGTATATTAGTGGATTAATTTTCGAAATTGTAATTAAGCCTTATACTTTAAAGGAAAAAAATCCTTACTTCTCTTTGATTTTGATTATGGTATACGTCGTTTCTAATTTGTAAAATTATGTTATGGTTGAATTACTGAATAAGTAAAAAATAACTGAAGCATAAGATTTTATTATTCTAGTTAAAAGAATTCCTAAAAGTAAGATTTCTACGTACATTTCACATTAATTCGAAATGGTGATAAATGAAATGAAAAAACAAGAGAAAACTTCATTTATATAAGAGGGCTGTTCAATAAGTAATAAGACTAAAATTATAAAAAAAAAATTATATCTTTAATCGCCAACATTTACATGGTCTTTTTCGAAATAACTTCCGTGGTACGTAATGCATTTATCCCAACGTTCTGTCCACTTCTTAAAAACATGTAAAAATTCGTTTTGTGAGAGCTTGCGATTTTGATAAAGCTCTCACTCTCTTTACACATGCTTTGTTGCTTGCAAAACGTTTGCCTCGTAATGGTTTCTTAAGTTGGGGGAAACAGCCAAAAATTGCATGGAATTTTATCAGGACTGTATGGAGGGTGTGGTAAAATCTCTACGTGGTTCTGCTGCGAAACATCCAGTACGCAACGAGCAAAATGTGGTCGGGCATTGTCATGGTGCAATAGGAAGCCATTTCGGAGCAATGAACGTTTCCTGTTAACGTGCTGTATCATAGTTCGCAGGACATTCGCGTAGTACGAGCCGTTTACTGTAGTACTGGGTTCGACAGCGTGTTGTTACACAATTTCTTCATAATAAAAAAAATCATGGTCATAACGTTACCAACCAATTTCACAGTTTTTGCTTTCTTGGTAGTAGGTGAAGAGGGATGTTTCCGTTCACTGCTTTGTTGTTTTATGGTTGGATCAGTGATACAACCAAGCTTTGTCTGCTGTGATGCGTTTTAAGATATTATCGCCTTCTTGTTTCAGTCTTTAATCATATCATATCATATCATATCATATCACATCATATCATATCATATCATATCATATCAAAGGTCTCCGATGCTGATTTTTGCTTCCATTTCGACAACTGACCGCGTCTCGTAGGTGCCCGCAAACACTCTTCAGTTCGAGCACGTGATACTCAAGAACGTCTGTACACGCCATTTATCGGTAGCTTTTGTTAATACAGACAACAAATTTTTCTTATGCCACATAAATTAATATTCCAATGAGTGGTTTCGCAGCAGTAAAATTAGTCTTATTACTTATTGAACAGACTACGTATATCATTAAATCTTTTTACATTCACCTTTCTTTTAAAAAACGCATCTTATTTATAAATTTCCTTAAATAAATACTTAAGAGCAAGAAATATAACCATAATATTCAAAATAAAAATTCTTATTTAGAACTGGAACTTCATTTGGAACTTTTTAAATGAATGTTTCGAATCTAAATTATACTAAAAACAGAGCAAAATAAGGAAAGTTTTTATATAAATTAAATTAAATATCGCATTGGTTTTTTTTATCTTTTTTTACAAAAAAAATCAGTAAGATTCAGAGTAAAATTTGCTAAATATAAACTTTGTTAATTTTAAGTGATATAAAATGCGAAGTTTATTAATAGTGTAATTTACCTTTTCTTATGACCGTCATATAAAATCAAATATGTACATTGTGTTTTATTTCAACAATGAAATTTTTTAATTTTTTCCTATTTTCTATAATTTATTGAATATGCCTACTGCGAGGATAGATTTTGAAAGATTCTATATGATAAAGTTTTATATCATTAATTAAAACCTAATAAAACATTATTTTATTCAAATTTAAAGTATGTGGAGTAAAAATAAACCTTTGCACTCAAAACCAATTTTTATTAAAACTATTTCTTTTATATGAATTAATATTAATGAGAGAAGAGTTTTATAAAATTATTCTCTTTATTAAAAATCAAGAGAGAGAGAGAGAGAAAGCACTCTCTGTTGTTATTTTTATAAATGTTTTAGATTAGAATACAACGTGGTAGATTTTATATTTATATTTTATTTCAAATAGATGTAGCAAAATTTAAATTATTAATAAATATTTATGTACTAATATGACGTTTTTTCCGAATGCTTATTTAGATGACCACTTAAAAGCAGGCATTTTCAATTAAATCCTCAATTAAGAAGTAAATCTGCCAAATAATTACAAAATGTGTGTGTTATTAAATTGATGCTTTGTTGATTGGATCGCTAAGAGAGAGCCACCAACTTGCCAATCCACAGCTACGTTGTGCAAGCGTTAGACGACTGGGACGAAAAGAAACCCCTATCCGGACCAGTCGTGAAGCGCTTATATTCCTGTCCTTTGTTGTTTGCGACATGTGGGTAATGGAATCGCTGTATACCCCCTTCCTAAAGAAGAAATTTGTTTACGCAGTTGATGAACTTTCTGAGCGATACATAGAGAAGGATGTTTTTCAGCCACTATTGCAATTGATATACATCGCCAAAAGGTTTGAGTGTCATTGGAACGCTTTTTTTTTTTTTTTTTTTGACATTGTAGGCAATCTCTGGTTAAAATGGCAGTTCTGTTCACGTTTGAACATTGCCGTTTGCATCACTAGTCGTGAAGTATTGGGAATGTCTAATAAATCCATAGAGTGTGCGTGCGTGCATAATCAACGAGTAGTGTTAGGCTGTGATGCAGCGGCGTAACGGTGAATATTAGGGAGCCCCTGCAAAATCAGGTTTCGCGTTTGATATTGTGTGTTAATAATTGCGCGTAATTAATGTTCGATTCCTGCGTCACCATTTCGGCAACAGCTGTATTGATGGAGGCTCACTCCTGATGACCTTGGTTGCTGCTTTGAGGCAGAGTGAATTGAATTGATCACCTTCGGATCCGGAGATCACTCCGTGCACGCATTAAGCGACTGGGATGAATAGGAATCCCTCTTCAAGTCAATCGTTAAACACTTTTTTCATCTCCTGTATTGGTTGCGATTCGCAGGAGAAAGGGTCGCTGCAATATTATATAGTTCCAATTTGCAATTTCACATTCAATTCTATTTTGTGTCCTTCCGTGCATGTACTTTTAGTTTTGATTGTTTTAGTTACAACACGCGTGCTTGATTTTTATTCTGTTAATATATATTTATATATATAGTTTAAAATATAAAAAAAAATTTCTTAATTACAATAGGATAGTTGGAAATTAAATTAAAAAAACCTTGATTTATTTTTTTAAAAAATTATGCGCTTCTCGAAGGTTTAAAATTTTTATATAATTCATGGTAGCAAAAAAATTCCAAACCTTGTTTTAGACTGTACAAAAAGATTCAATAGTGATTACTTAGAAAAGACAATATTTGCTCAAATCCATCTGTATATTCCGCAGCAATTTATTGATACAGCTCTTTCCGAATCCCGTTAAATATGCTGTTTGCAATCACTACACCTGTGTACACATACATAAAAAAGGTTAAGAGTAAATATTATTTTTAGACATTTTATCACTTTCAAATGAGTAAACATATACCAGCTGACATTTTTTATTTCTTGACATATGTCTATTTAATGTAAACAGCTGTGTGTATATCTATGTACTTTTCTTTCACTTTCTATTCTCACTATGTATGCTAAGCTGGATTTTATTTACAATTTTTAGAAGTAATTATTGAGTATTTGTCTGTATGATTTTATATTCTAAGCGTATTTAATTTTCTTTCCTTTTTTTTTTTTTTTGGTATTTAAAAGCTTTGTTACATTTGGTTTTTTCCTGATTTTATTAAAATATTAAACCAAAGATTCCAAACGGGCTTCAAGTGGACTTCTTGAGTATCAAAATAAGCTTAAAAAGGCTCTGCAGAATTTCAAGGATCTATTAGATATTAATAACATTTTTTTAAAAAAATTTTTATTCAATGTTGATAGATTTTCAATGTTGATAGATAAAAATCTTCTTTGTGTGTGTGTGTATGTGACTGAACTCCTCCTAAACGGCTGGACCGATTTGGATGATATTTTTTGTGTGGGTTCAAGTGGATTTGAGAGATTCACAATTTGATCCGATATCGCAATTAGTTAAAAATGCACCAAAATTATGTAAGGGCGAGCGATTGTTCATAAAAAAATCATGGGCAATATTCTTGAGCGGCAAACTTCAAGGATAAGTTGTACTTCTACAACAGATCTCAATGATTCTTTCAGACTCACCTACCCATTCAAATGTTTGCAGTTTCCAATTCGCTTGGAATTTCCTATGACCATTAATAAGTTACAAGATCAAACAATGACAATTTGTGACTTAGATTTAGAAAATCCTTGCTTTTCGCACGGCCAATTATATGTTGCGTGTCCGAGGTTTGCCAAACCATCGCATTTGTTTGTTTATACCCCTCAAGGATTAACCAAAAACATTGTAAATTCAATGGCATTACGATAAATTTATTTTTTGTGCATTAAAAAAATATACCTGTTATGAAAATAGCTCGAGTTTTCTTTTTTTACCCTTTAATCAAAACAAGTTTAAGTTTCTATTCAGAATAGCTTCTATATTCAACTTAGGTCATAGTAAATACATATTCACACGCAATCGATAGGTCGAATTGTGGTAACTGTACATATGAGGATGTCAGGTATTGTAATAACTTTCGTTATAAAAAACTTCATCAAAACAGTCTAGATTGTTACAACTGATTCAAAAAAGTTTGCAATTTTCGGATTTAAGGCGTTTGTACAGGTTAACGTCTCTGTCGGGACCGCTAATCATAGTATAAAAAAATGAACTATAAATGTAATAAACGATTTTTTTTCTGATTTTCTTTTAGTATTCTTAAGCCCGCCGTGTAGAGGGGTTGATGCACGTTAAATCTGTCGAGACTTGAGTCCTCACGTTTATGTAGTGTGAAAGTTGGAGATTGGGGTGCCAATTCACTCACCTGACCAAGGGTCAATGCTCTGAGTTCCATTACCAATAGCCCTCGTGTTGCTTTAGAACAGGGGTGGGCAGACTTTTCCAGGGTACGCGCGCGCGGGCTACTTCTACTTTTTACAAGGTGTTGCGGTCCACCCAGTGTCGGTGAGGCGCACAAGAGGGGGGGGGAGGGTTCACGAGTCCAAATCCTCCCCCATAACCCTTTAATTTTTTCAGATTGATTATAATCCTATGTATATAGTACATAAAACTGAATTAAGTATTTGAAGTATTTAATACTTTAAGAAAGTAATTAAGTATTTGAAGTATTTATTTAGTTTAAGTTTTTGAAGTTTTAAGTATTTTTTTATAAATTAATGCCAATAATTTATTTAGTAATTTACTTTTTACTGTTTTTTGTTCCCGAGAATCTACAAAATCAAAAAAAAAATATGCGCGGCTGCATATTGGGGTATAATACGAGAATAGCACTTTCGACTCTCGACCTCTTGAAAAATTCTTGTGTTAGCCAATACCCAGTGCCGTAGGTGAGGTGAAATAGGAAAAGGTCTAAAATATTTATTATAACTTAATATAATAAACACAGAATATATACTTAACTCAGTGCTTCTCAAACGGTTAATATTCGCGACCCAATTTCCAATCATAAATTTCATCGCGCCCCTCCCCTCACCCCCAACTATAACAATATATTCAATGTAGTAATAATGTATAATACTTTGACGTTAAAGCTACAATATACGACCCTAATTATAAACCGTATAAATTTTATCAAGATACGTAAGTATTAAATTTTGTATACAATTTTGTGTATGATAAGCCCATGGAAAAATCACTAATAGTTACCGAACTCGTTCTTAACTTAGTATCAAGTATAATGTGCCGTACTGATACATTTATAAGCATGGAATATTGCATAGTATATCAGAGTAAATGTGTATTTTATTTTTTATTATGTTAGAATATATTTTATTTTGCTTTCTTTTAGTAAATTGATAATTTTTAAATAATCCTTTATTTTCGACTTTTCGATATGCTCGCGCCCCCTTTGTAGAGTTTGTAGTTACCCCTTTGTAGGGGGGCGCGCCCCACAGTTTGAGAAACACTGACTTACCTCTATAGAACTAAAATAAAAAACTAACACTTTTAAAACCACGTTTAAAGCAACACGCAAGATACAAACATAATAATAATAATAATAGCCACAAATATAATATCAAATGATGCATTTATAATCAAACAGTTCAAAATACATAAAAAATAAAACATTTTTATCTAAAGTTAGTTTTCGTTGTTACAGTCAGTAGAAGACTTAGTCTACATACTTCCTTATATATTATATCCTTATTATCTTCCTTATATATTCCTTACATATTCCTTATATATTATATATTATTATTCCTTATATATTTACTAACTGCTAAAATCTTCAGGCAGTCACCTCAAAATGTCTTGGTGGCCCACCGGTCGATCTCGATCGACGTAATGCTCAACCCGGCTTTAGAATGTGACATTAATAAAAAAAAGTCAAGCCAATCTAATCAAAATTTGATTAGGGTTGCCCCGAATACAATGTCATTACAATAGTTAACCCGCAATCACTCGCGCGGTTTGTTCTGTACACCCCAGCAACAAGAAAATCCCCCCAGGATTCTAAAAAGAATGCGCAGAACCACGATTTTTTCTGTAGCTGCTCATTTTAGGTCTTTGAATCTTCAGGCCTGATGCAATCCCTCTTTCTCGAACGATTGGAATGTAATGACCTTTAAAAGTTTATCTGGGGGGTGGAGAACTCCCGCGAGAAGTTGAGCATTTGTATACAGTCTGCTCTGAATGTTTGGAAAATGATTAAAATATTATTTTTCTATATATACTTTCTACTATCATTATCTCATTAATTATAAAGTATATTTATTACTGGTATGTACGTCTTACGGGTTTATGAAAAAATATAAAATTATGTGTTTTAAAATGGAAATTTTGTATCTTTAGTTTAAATTAATGTGTCTCATTTGTATGCAATAAATTTAATAATTTTATTTGTATAATACAATAAAACATCTTGTACTTTATAAATATATATCATAATGACTTAATTTTATTTTCATAATTAAATACACGTGTTAAAAGTTTGGGGTGTTCTCTACACCCCGCGAGTGACCGCGGGTTAATGATACATCTGTCATTCAATATGTATATATTACTAGAATACATGTCATACCTTATATAATTGTCAGAAATTAATTCATAATGCAATTAAAAAAAAGGTTATATATTATAGCTAAAAATAAAATCAAATTCTTGCAATGAAAAGAAAGCCAAGTAATTTCAACTTTTTAAATGGAAAACTTTAAAACTATATTGCATGAAATAAATCAATTTAATGACACTGATATTTTTTTCAGAGAATCATAAAATTTTTAATTCAATTGAAGTGCGATTTTATTCGATGGGAAAGCGGTGGAATGGTGAAATAGATTGGTCAGTTATTAAAGATGTCCTTCATAATTTTTTTCTCTCACTAAATCCTAATTTTTTTAAAGTATAAGCTGGGAAATTTTTTCGGATCGTAAAGAAGGTAATATTTCATTTAGGGAAAAAAAAGTCAGAGTAAAGCAGAGGTTTTCTGTAGAATGAGAAAATTTTCTCTCCAGAAACGAGAAAAAAGTACACTTCACTAAAAAAAATATTGGAATTAAAAAAGGTCTGAAGCTCTTGAATATTAAAAATTTATCTTTTAAAAAAGTAAAATCTGAAAAAAAACCTTAGTGTTTAAAATAACACTTTGACGATTCTTATTACTCCATGAAAGTACTTTCTCTAATTGTTGGGAAATTACTCTGCAGTTAAAACTCAGGAAAAATAATTTTAAAATTTCATGCTCTTTATATTTAAACAAGTATACGAATAAGACCCGTAATTTTTCGTGGGTAATAAACTGGAAAAATCTTAAGAAAGGAAATTTTCTACGATAGAGAAACTATAAAACATGTATTATCCAAATGGTTTAAAATTAAAAAGCATACCAACAGCCTTTTTCAATTCCTACTATTAGCTCAACTCTCTCTATATATTTATTTATTTATATATCTTGTGTGGAGGAATTTTCAATCGTTGATAAAATACATTTTAAAGCGCTCAATTGAGCTGAAATTTTATATACATGATTATTTTGGATGACAATACAGTAATTTAATAAAAATTAATTGATTAAAACTGATTATTCAAAGAATTACAAATACAGCCACGTTGGCATAATTTTTGATGACTTAGCGACCCTTTTGGCGACTTGTGTCAAAACTTGAAAAGGTTTTTTTCTCACATTTTAAAGCACTCATTTGAGCTGAAATTTTCTATACACTATTGTTTTGGGTAGAAATACTATAATTGATTTATAATTAATTAAAATTAATTGACTGAAACTAATTATTCAAAAAATTACAGATGCAGCCATGTTCGTTTCATTTTTACCAGTTACAGTTACAGTTAATCTTTATTAGGGATTTAGAGCAACAAAGGCTGTTATCCCATACAAACGTTTACCGGTTTCTGACACCATCTTAGATTCGTTTCTATTGTTGTAACAATGTAACTGTTAAAACAAAGACAAAAGTTGGCGTCGAAAACCAGTTTTTCAGCCAAACTAGTCAAACCGTTACATCAATGCATACAAATCATACATTTTTTTCAAATCTTACTTTTAGTTCACTCTCTGCCTATATATATATATCTTATTCAAATTTTCAATCGTTAATAAAATGCTTTCTATTCATCCATTCAAAGTAGAAATTGACTTTAAAAAAATTTTTATGTTACTTGGTATGTGTAATATTTGTTGAGGTGAGGATATTTAAAGAATTACCGATACAGTCATGTTGGCTTCATTTTTAGTGACATGGGGGACAAAACTTTAAAAGATTTTTTTCCTCACGTTTTAAAGCATTCAGTTGAACTGAAATTTTATATACACGACTGTTTTGGATGACAATACGATACTTTAACGATAATTAATAAAATTTAATCACCAATTAATGTTGTGATTCTGTCATGTGTATATACATGTTTATATTAATTGTTACTATTTAATAAAAAGTAGCTAAAATAAATTTTTTCTTTGTTTATCTAAGTAGGAATTGACTTAAATATTTTTTTATATTACTTGTTTATTTTATTGTAATATATGTGACACTTGTTAAATGGATCTATTTAATCCAAGGCACATATTATTTGATATTGTCCTTTTAACATCATTATATTTTCCCAATTAATATCGTGATTAGTTTTTGCTTCGATAAATTCTTTCTGGCTGTGTGCCAACAACATAAAACTTGAAAAATTCATTCATCAATAACCCCACCAATCAGGCTACATAAACATTTTTCATTACTTTTATAAATTCTTTCAGAATTTTCTGTATTAATAATTTTTCATTTTTTAAAATCATCAAATCTGAATAAAAATTGACAAGTATCTAACACTATAGTATCTCAAAGATAATGCTCAAAGAATACTGGAGAAAACCAAGGAAATAAGAATTTTACTTTACGATAACAAAATGAATGAGGAACATCAATATCTACCGTCATGTTGAATCATATCTGTGGAAATTTCAAAGATACAAGAGTTTTTACTAATCAAAATGGTTAAGTTCCAGATTTTCATTTTCTTTGAACTCCCTGCACTACTTTTTTGTGGTATATAATGTGGTAATTTTTCGACTAAACGCGCTCTGAAATTATTATAATTATTCTATCTTTTTTCTTTATGTCTTAACAAATTTTCTCCTTGTATTTTGCCAGAAACAATCGCAAAAAGGCCAGTTAAATTCAGAATTTGATATCAGGAAAAAATGAATTTTTTTTAAAATCTTTCCTTGACATATAGTAATTGTTTTTAAATAATAATTCTCATTGATACTACCCTCATTGTTTAAATTTAAGTTTTAACTTTATCAATGAAGTATATACATATATATATAATCTTTTAAATTCCCCAAAATATATATAAGTGTTTCTTCACGCAGTATCGGTTTATCCATTGGGTGCCCAGATAAGCTGGACTTAACCAGATTTTCTGGTAATAGATTTCGATCTGCCAGTGCCAAGGGGGCCAGTAGATCTTCTGCGCCCAGGCCCGAAATGAGCTTAAATCGGCACTGACTTCACAATGAGTTCAAAATATTATGAGCGTCATTTAAGAGAGAAATTTTACTTAATCAATTTTTTTAGTGTAGTCTTAAGTTTTAATCTTTTAAATTTCATGTATAAAAAACTTTTAAACAGTTAAAAAAAATGTTCCGCAATTCCTTACATACATTTACCAGCAATACTAATCGAGTTTTTGATATTCTAAACTTTTTTTTTTTCATATTATTCTTTAGACCACTGATAGCGATCTACTAGAGCTACCGCGAACTACTATCAGCTCGCGGGAACATTTTCAGTAGATCGCTATAACATTCACGTTGGCCTTTTAAAGAGATTGATACAAAAGAGTTCTCTACTTGTGTCATGAACCATTTTGATCTTTATGAAGAAAAGATGAAACAAGGTCAACTGGAAAAATTGCAGGTGAACATGTAGCTTTTCACTTGATTGAACCTTATTACAATAAAACTGGAAGAAACTCCTGACACAAAGACAGTTCCCTTACTTCACTGAAATTAGTAAAACGAATGAGGATAATAGAATAAGTTGCGTTCGAAAAATAAATTGTTTATAGAAAAAAGTATCTTATTCTTTCAAAAATAGAGAGAGAAAAATGAGAGATGAGCTCCATTCTAATAATAGTTGAGCATGACAATATGATGCTTATATTTTACAAGGAAAAAACAAAGAAAAACATCCTGCTCCTGAATACTCTACATTAGAGGTGTCAATAACTTAGGCCAAACAAACAAGGTTTAATACAAGGTGGGCCGCAAAAAAATCAATATTTCTTGAAACAAAAGTTTATTTCGAATAAAACATAAACATAAATAAAAGAGCAAGAAACATTTAATGCTTACGTCCTGACACTTGACATATCTTCTCAGCTACTATCTTTGGGGGAAAAATTTTGATATTTTATATATTATTTTGGGCCGATATACTGGCCGGGCTGCAAATTGTTCGCTGTGGGTCCCATGCGGCCCGTGAGTTTGACACCCCTGCTCCACATTCAAATATGTAAATTGGATCTAGTGTAAAAAAGACACCCATACATGTAACTTTTTACAATTTGAATAAACATGGAGTTGATGTTTTGGATCAGATGGCCAGAAAATACTTACTCAAGTTCACATCTAGATATTGGCTCTAATTCAAGTATTTTTTTAAAAAATATTCTTGATAAATAAATGTACTAACAATTTATAAGAAGACAATTGGACACAAAAACATCAACCTCCAAGATTTTATTTTGAATATGGCTGAAAAGCTTCAAAAGATGTATATTTCATCACAAACCTCTAAACCTTCAGTTTCTAACCATTCTTTTTCCAAGAATTGATGCATGTGACATCTCTTCCCATAAACATAAACAATGTCAAATAAATGCTTGTAAAATGTAACAAAATTTTGAATGTTTGAAAAACTCCTGTAGAAAATGTGTTTCTGGAATTTGCACTGGTAAAATTTTTAAAAAGCTGTAATCTTTGTACACTGTTAAACTAAATAATACAAATACATTTATTTCGTTTTTATAAATTTATTTCATATAGTGGAAACTACTGTGCAATTTATTAAACATATATAAACTAGAATAAAAACAATTAAAATGATTTTGACTGTTTCAGTTTTTATGCTAAATTATCTTTTTGTTTATGAATGATTGTTATATTTACTTATTAAACTAGGTAACTGCGTAATTATAAACTTAAATTTTACTAATACTAACAAAAACTATACTTTTCATTTTATTCAAGATAAGTGGTCAAAATGACCACTGATCGTAATTATAAGTCTACCGTAACCATAATAAAACATTAATTACCGAAACCATAATAATATAGGTAACCATAACATTTCGCGTTAAATCATGAATAACAACGAAAATAAATTTTTTTTATGCTAGAATTTTTAGCTTTAAAATTTGTTTGCTTACATTATTTTTTGCACATACCTATAATCAACATTTAAATAACTATATAGCTACTATACAATTAGTTTTAAGCTTATATATAAATTTGTAGTTACTTAATTATAGTCTTTATGGACACAACACACAATTTATTAATATACATTACATTGAATACACATAAAAAAAATTGCTAACTACTTAACGTAGTAATTAATTTAGTTACATGATTAGTTTTCATTTTAAAGATGCCTTAAGTAAAGTTTTAAAAATCAAAAAAACTCAAGGAAATTTTAAAGTTTATTGAGAACCAAGAACATTACAGGTTTTTTTTTTTTTTATCATTGAATGAAAGCACTGAAATATAATGATGGCAGGAATATCATCACAATACATAAGCTAAAATGTATATAAAACTTTTTAGCCTCAGATATGAGGAACTTTATGAGTATATACATTAAAAATCAGTTGGTCCCAATCAGTATATACATCAAAAATAGCTGATAAAGCACAAATTATGCTTTCTAAATACATATATATAACAAGCTATTCTCAATTCTAAAAATGCATTATTATCATTATTCATAACTTTTAACTATTGAATGATTTGATGAATTTCATTTCATTTCCATAAAAATTGCAAGCAAAAATCAACAAAGAAAACATTAAAGCACATTATTACATATACATACATACACCTTTCACATGTAATCCTTTTGCATAGAATATTTTCTACAATAACAAGACAAGAAAGTGTTAAAAATTAGCAGTATCATACAACAAAAAAATAAAATCTAGGCTTTAAAAATAATTCAAAGCCCTATAACATCAATAGTTTTACATTCAATAAATCACCAGGAAATTCTCATATAATAAACAAATTTATATAATATAAAACTATACATTAACTTCAAAGTAGTTAGTAACAGGAAATTCTCGGCAAAAGTAAAACTGTATGTACAAAAATAATCTTAAAAATAACACATTTTGCTTATGTGGAATATCATTACACTCTTCTTATAAGTAACTAAGAAACATGCTTAATAAACTTTTCTTTTCCATTGAAATATTCAAAACATGTCAAAACAAAATGAAGGAAAGAAAAATTACAATTCTGTAAAGAGATTAAAAATTAATCTACTAATGAGAATCATAAACAGTAATCAACAGTAGCTAATGTTTTAAAAACATATTCTTAAGAATACTTCCAAACAACATCAAAATATATTTTGAAAAATTGTGCAAAAAAAAAGACTATGTAGTGGAGACTTAGAAAATTAAAAGCACATAATAGTTTTGAAATGTCTTTAAGATATTGTTTAATGAATGAAAGTTATAAAAAAATGTTAATTAAATGCAAGACTAGTTTAAACAAAAAAAAAAAAAAAAATGTATAAATAACTGTGGCACAATATCTTTAAAAAAAAAAAAAGACTAGGTTTAAAGTGAATAACAGAAAATGAAAAGAACTGAATGATTGTAAAATATTTCAGAAAAACAAAAGTATTAAAAACTTAAATGTATTTTTTGGTGTTTTTTTACAATTTTAATCACGCACTGAAGTTCTTACATTTGTGTACAGATAAATTTGTCATTTAATTTTGAAACTTAAATTTCAAAAGAGGAAGATGTGTTACTGCTATTCAATCTTTAAATCTAATCAATATTTATTGATAGAATCGACTTTTTGCATCAATAATTTTTTAATTATCAATTAAACAAAATACAAAAATATTCAATCTATGTATATTTATATGCAGTTAGCTTCAAATCATAGAACAATAATACCAGGACGGAAATTATACGCCACATTAACTTGGTCATGATTTATGCTTATTTTAATTAAAATAAAATATACTTATAAAATAACAAACATTAACTCAAAACAGCAAAACAGTGAGATATGATTTTCAAAATGTAAATATATTTACAGTATTTTACAAAAATGCTTCCACTTATGAAATAAAGGAATGGTATTATCCAAATTTAAAGTGTAATTTATAGAAGGAAATATAAATTAAATCAGCAAAAGGTTTAAAATATTATGAAATGGTATAGCTTATTTTGCTCTTAAACTGCTAAAAACTTCTGTTCCAAAATAATCACATCACCCATGCATATTCTACAAACTAATAAGCACAGATTAATGCCCAAAAGCAGTGGTAAGAAGCACAACCCTATGCAGTGACAGCACCAGACATATTACGAACAAGTCCACTTAAAATTTTGTTTTTATTTTCAGACTGTTTGTAAGCCTTCTCCATCTTCAATCTGCTTTCTTCAGCAATTTGAAGTTTTCGTAAAAGACGTGATTGATCATGCATCATATCTTTCAAGAGAATATCCACCATAGATGGCTGATTATTCTATAAGAAAAGATTTCTACATGTTAAAACCAAATTAAATCAACAAATGTACCTTCAACAACAAAAAGTCAATAAACTCACTACTAACAAGCTTAATTCCTCCAAAAGAGGAAAGAATGAACATTTGAATTTTTTGCCATAAATCGGAAATTATTTTAAAATTATAAAACATTTATTTATAATCAATTCTAATACACACATGATTTCTGAAGCAACTCCCAAATATATTAGATAAAAATGAGACAAAATAGGTGATACACTAAGTAAAAATAACTTTCTACACTAATTGATAATTTTTCCAGGCAAAAAATTGCATTATTTTTTTTTCAGCATTACTCGAAACAAATAATAAAAAAGAAAGTAATTTAATTTTCTGACAACACACCTTTAGAGCAAAACTTTTCTTTATCTCTGAAAGAAAAGTGGGACTATCAACTTCATTTTTATCCTTCCCTACAAAATAAATAATGTTATAGCATGTAATTCTAAAATAAAAAATATTTTTAAAAAATGAGAATAAACAAATCTTAAATTAAAGAAAATCAATACCATTTGATAAAAATGTTCTTCTCAATTTTCCAATTGTAGGACTTTCTTCATCAGAATTCTCTTCTGTTAAAAACAATAAGATAAATAAAATTATTTTACAAAAAATTCATTTTTAAATATGATTCAAAATTTTAATTTAACACAGTCTTACCAGATGAGGATTCACTACCACGTCTCTTATAACCAGCTACAAAGGCCTTCTTATAATCTGATAACCATGAATGTGTTCTATTTACTGCCTTAGAAGGTGTCAAATCAGCAGCAGAATTCTGATGCATATTTTCTATCTCAAGGGTTAGTTCATCTATTTTGTCTTGAAGTTCCTATGAACAATTTTAAAATGTTTTTCAAGTTATGTTTAAGTTTTATCTCTTTAAAAATAAATTATGAAAAATTTTAAAAATACTATTTTAATATAAAATATTTATAATTTTAATTATCATAAAAACTGAAAATAAAATAATTAAAAATTCATAAATAACAACTTTTTTAAAAGAGTAACACAATTAATATAACAACATATAAGTTCTATTATCAATAACAATAGAATCTCTTAAAAACATCATTTACAAAACATAATACAAAAAAAAAAAACAAAAAAAAATTAATAAAAAAATAAATATCATTTAAACAATTACCTCAGTTGGTTGTATTATACACTACATTATACAAACAAATGTGTATGCATGCTTGAACAAATAAGATATAAATTAAAAATGTTTTTATGATGCTCATTTTTTATAAGTTTACTTTACATCAACTTTAAGCAAAATAGATAAAAGATTTCTGATTATCCATTACTATACTAGCACCCTAACTGTAAGTAAAAAATAAATACATAAGAGGCTTAATTTTAAAAAACAATGTTTACCGCCGTAATGAATTTTAAAAATAATTACATTTTTATAGAAAAAAGCTTTAAGAAATCATCTGATATTAATATTTCTTCTCGTTTATTTTTTTTACAGTTACTTGCTAAATCAAAAACAATGACCAGACTTTTAAGTTATGCTATTCTTTTTAATTAAATATTTCTGAAAGAAAAACAATTTTAAACTATAGACTTTCAACTTGTTTTGAAATAAGACAAACTTCATGAATTTTAAACATCAAGTCAAATTAACAATTAAGCTTAAATTTTAGGGTTCGTAATGCTAAATTAGAAATATTTTTCTTGAATTTATTTTTAAATTTATCATTCAAGTTTCAAGTTTAGTAGTTAAATAATATGATATCCAGATTTAAATACTGTAATGTATTAATAATAATGATTAAATAAAATAAAAAAAATTAGGAAAAATACAATTTTAATTATCATACAGTTGTCTAATATAGAATATGTAATTAATGTTTAAAAAATTTCACTAATAAGATGAGTTTAAGAATGCAAATTAAGGTCTGCATATTTAATATCATAATTTAATTAAAGTATTAAAAGTCTACTTAATAAAAAAAATTCTATTTATATTGATGAAGTATTATCTAAATGAAAGTAAAAAAAAGGCTATTTAAAATATATTTACTTGATTAGACTTTTTACACTTTTCAAGTTCTTGCAGTAAATTCAAATGATTCTGCTCTTGTACTTCATTGAGATGAGATTCCAAATCTGCAAGCTAAAAATTCACACAATGTAAAAAATATAAATAATTATAATCTTTATTTTTCTTTAAAAAAATGCTTGAAATATACAAACATGCAAAAAATATATATAAATACCTTTTGTTTTAAATCAGGCATAATCAAAAGTTCCTTTTGTAAAATTTCATTTAATTTCTCAGCTTCCAAATACTTTTCGGAGACTTCATGCAATTCTTGCTCTAAACGACTATTTTCCTACACAAAAATTATAAAGATTCAGTAATAATTCAAACTTTAAACTGAACTTTATATCATTACAAGCACCATGATTTAAATATTTATATCACATGATCAATGCTTCCGATAGGGAAAAAGTTAAAATCTTTCAAAATTGTTTGCTTAAAACTAGAACGTCCAGGGTTTTCATTACCCTTAAACGTCCACCGATGTCGTTTGGACACTGTGATATAGAATACCTAAAATAATTGTAATAACTAAATAATTGCAGGACTACTGTTCAGTAGGGTTTAGTTTTAAGATTTCTTAATATTATTTCATGTAATTATCACATATTATGACCCTTTATATCATAAAATTTGACGTTGACAATATGTTTTGTGAATCTTGTTGGACCACTGCTTTCTCACAAAACGTTTTGAGTCTCAAATCTGGCAGAAACATTACAATTATGGAGTACCCATTCTGTGCCATCCCTAAAGACATATATATCAGAATTTACTGGAATCTTATCAATTACATCTGCACTTTCTTCAGATTCTTCACAGTCACTTTCAATCAATCTTATGTCTTTATTGGAATTTAAATTAGAACAAGTCAGATAAAACTACCATCCAATTCATTCTCACAAAGCCCTCATAACAAATAAGCAATTCCATCAGGACTTAGACCTTTTCTATGAGTCATCATTGCAGCATGTTTGCTCAGCACAAGGTTCGAAAATCGAATGACATTTTTTGCATGCGCAGATAATAAATATTATGTAATGAAATACTTAGACAAAATGATTTTAGTATAACTCATTTCCGCTGTGAACCCAATAACACTGCATTCAAGGTCAAATAAATGTGTGATATTACTTCCGGAAGTCTGTTTTACTAATGGTATCTACTTAGTGAGCTATCTTATGCTGAACGACAGCTATTTACAATGATAGATTGCCTTGGTGTCAAAACAACACTAGCGGACGTCTTAGGTATATTTACTTGTAAAATCTCTCCTAAGTAACCTAGAACCACAAAACTTTTTCAGTGTAATCACCATGGAAAATAATTACAAGTCAAAACAATTTTCAAATTCCCTGTAAAAATGCAAAAAGGACAATAAACTAAACATGCTCCAGTGTCCAATCGGCACCGGCGGACGTTCTAGTGTTAATTGATGGAGCATTCAATCAATCAATCACTGTATGAATTTAGTTATATCAGTGTATATATTATTTAGTTACCTGTTCCAGTAAGCTTAAACGAGATTTCAATTTCACTTCTTCTTCGCGAACCACATCCATGTCTTTTTGAAGCTGTTGTTTTAATTTACTTGTCTGAGAATTCAGTGAATCTCTTTCTTGCTGAAGTTCCTCAACCAGCTCACGAGCTTGTTCTTGATATTTCTTTTCCATCAATCTGTAAAAAATCAATAATTTTATAAAATTAATTTTTAGAATTGTGAATTAAAAAACGAAAACAAAACGTTTTTTTTACTATATAAGTGTTTAGAATAAAGAAAAAAATCTAGATAAAAATGTTAGATGAATAATTGAAAGAGTAAATGATCAAGCCTTAAATTTAAATTGACAATTTTCAACTTGTAGGGTAAGTTTGTCAAAATATTGCTATAAAACGTTAAATTTCTTAAATTAAAAATATCAAATACTTAAAATAATGTTGTTAACTTAATCCGAATCACCTGTATATCTCTAAAATGACGCTTTTGGAAAAGTTATTCAATGACCATACATGTTTATTATTTTTCCTCACTTTTGAAGATTTTACAAATTGAAGAGTTATTAGGATTATTGTATTTTTCATTAAATTCTTGTCTTCCTTTAAATAAAATATTAGAAGAATGGAAAGATTTTTTTTTCTCACATTAAATATTTTGGCATAAGATTGAGTTTAAAATTCTATCACATTCATATAAATGTCATAAATTAATAAAAAAATCCATCTTTCAAATAAAAGCAAATTAGCAAATATAGTTCCAAAACAGTATTCAATATACGTCATATTCCTTTCATTTATTCTCTTCATTTTGAAAAAAAATATGCATATATCCTCTAAATTTGTCTGCAGTTATGATAAGAATCCATAATATCACTCAAAATTAATTACAGTTCTTTAAAATTTCCTAATTCAATGATATGTGAATATCTACAGAAAGGCATATTTTCCAATGGCTAATTTTCGAATTCAATAAAAAACTGCCATTTGAATTTCTAATATAGAATCATGATCATAATAAAGCTACAATATGAAACAGTTTTTCTGATGTTTCATTAAAGTTTTGTTTAAAAATGATTTTCATAGACTAAAATTAATAAAAAAAAAAATAAAAAAAATTCATGCATTAAAAAAAAAAATAGTTATAATTTAATTGTCATCACATCTCCTATATATACAAAAAATGCTGCAGTCTTTTTTAAAAAATTATGCTTTAAGTACAAATACATATATATAACCTACAGGAATTTTAACTTTTCCTAAAAGAAAAACTTATACCCATGCAAAATGCCATTTAGTTTCAGAAAAATCAACATGTATAATTATTTGAGCTATTCTAATTGTTACCTAATTTTCTTGGACAAAACATTCAAAATTCTCCTTCAAAACAAGAGGTAAGAGCATCAAATGTCTTTTCCCCCTCTATGATCTTAAAAAAGAAAGAAATACCCCCATCCTCTAAATTCAATTCTTAAAAGATGTATCTTTATGTTCCTATTCCATATGTGTTTAATGTTTTAAATTGAATAAGTAGCAGCAATAAAGCAGCAATTATGCTTTTAAACCAAAAGATATATTTTCTTTTTCTTTTAATTTTTTGGTTAGGCTGGATGAAACAAAACATAACATAATTAAAAACCACTATAAGCACTTTGATATTACACATATAGTTACTCATAGAAACAATGCTTCAAAAATGCTACCAAAAAATTTTGTTACAACTGATTTTCAAAACAGAATATATTACATGAGCTTCACTCTTCAACATCAGTGAATATATATTGCATTAAAAGTTTTCAAATAAAAATTTTGAAAGAAATTCATAAATGAAAAAAAAAATATATTGTTAAAAAAAATGGTGAATAAAGAGAAAAAGTGTAAGGCAGTCCATGACTTTCATATCCAATTTGTTGAAATGTATTAAGAAGTTGAAATGCGTAAGTTGAAAATAAATAAATAAAAATAATAAAAAATAAAAAAATAATTTTTTTTCTGTATTTTTAATAAAATGTAAGTAAATACTTTTATTGACTAACATCTTCTTTTTATAAATTCATGCATCAAAAACATACAATGAATTTTAATATCAAGCTTTATATTAAACCAAGAGATAATAGAATTATAATCTTTTTTCTTGTACTAATAAAAGTTCCATAATGCACGACTCCTCTTTCTACAGTCTTTCATTTATTAATTTGTTTTCTATATTGAGATCATAATTTTCTAAGACGGTTAAAAAAATTGTCAAGATCCATAAAAGCTTCATCAATTTTTTTAGAAGTCCCTTAACAAGTGCACAATGATATTCGAACACATATTTTTAAAAATCTAACCTTTAAATATAGTAGAAAACAAGAACTAAATAAAAATTGATTGTACTAATGGTGAGGCACTGTAACATTTTACTTTAATAATAATTGCATGAAATGGTAAGTTACATATGTATTTTAAAATATATATGCATTTTAAAATACCGTAAAATCCGGCGTATAACGCGCACCCATACTTTCAACTTGCATTTTTTGAATTTTAGACATATTCGCCGTACAACGCGCACCCCTTTTTTACGAAGGAACCTAAAGTGTGTGTGTGCAATGCTATTATGTTTTGAAATCATTTATTCGAGATATTATCCCAAGATTATGAAAAAATTATATACTTCTAGAACTGCAACACTAAAAGTTCATTAGAAATGTCATTTATTTTAAATAAACTGTGTTCCGTTCTTTGTAGAAGTCGATTTTTTTGCTATGCTCAACTTGTTTTTTATTTTTAAAGCTCTCATTTTTATACCCGGCGTATAACGCGCACCCGTTAGCTTCGATCTTATTTTTTGTGTTAAAAGTGCGCGTTATACGCCGGATTTTACGGTATACTTACATTCTTACTTCAATAGAAACAAATACTAGTTAAGAATTGAGAGATGAGAAAATTAAAGTTTAAATTTTTAAAATATTCTCAACCTTATCAAAAATTGTATCAACCATGAATTTTTAAATATCTTTTAAAGAATATATTCATAGCCCTCATTTGTAAAAATATGTTTCAAATAAAAGAAATTATTAAACAAATTAGTCTTCCAAAAAAAATAAATTTATAATCTTTTTAATCTAATAAATAATACAAAAACTAACATGTCGAATATTTTTTTTAAAAAATGTGCTATACAATACTAATACTAACAGCAACTTCTTGTGTAAAGAATTTTCAAGTTTTGCATGATTATCATCCACTTCTTGAGCAAGCAATGCTGCTCTTGAATTAGCTTCTTCAATATTGACTCTCAACTTATTTCTTTCCCTTTGCATTTGATCGACCGTTTGTCTAAAATCAAAAACAATTCATTAACATAAACTGAATCTTCCAATATAAATAAATTTCTCAATTGCTCTTTAAAGCTTTATGTAAGTTACTAAATCAATATAAATGAAACACTGTACCTGAGATATTGTAATTCATTTTGATATGAAACAAATGCCAACTGCAAGACAGGTCGCTTTAAAACATTACAAATAACTTCTTCTAGCACAGAGGTAAGGTCAGAGAGGTTGATTTTCAGGTTTGTATTGAATCCCAATTCCTATAGAAAATAAGCATATTAGAACGTTAATATATGTTTAAAAATTATGAACAAGATATAACTTTCACTGCAACACTTTTTAAAAACTTTTTTTAATAGAAAATTCAATTTATAGTACACTAGAGTGCAAAAATTAAGGAATATTTTCCCTGATTTTTCAAAAATTATTGAATTAGTTCCATTGGTATGTATTACAAAGAAAAGACACTTTTTTTCGTTTTATTCAATCAAATTTTATGTGTACCGCTTATTTTATATAAATTAAGAAAACATAAGACAGATCCTCCAAACACTACTCGCTACGGTTTTAGTTTTGCACATGTTTCTGAAGGCTTAATGTGTTACTTGTGGAACTTTTAACAACAACGATAGGATGATGAAATATGGATTATTAATTCCAATGGAGAGCAGTTGGAAGACTGGAGGTAGGTCAATCTTAAGCGGAGGTAGCAAGATGACTCAATCAGACGCAAACACAAGGGCAAAATGTGAGGATTCACACATCCACACCCGAACACCAGATGATTTTTACTTTTTAGCACAGAAATCACGCCTTGGCGTTCTTGCCTTCATATTTTTTAAAAAATAAAAGGTATGTGTATGTGTACAACATAGGATCAATATGTCCTAGAATGTGGTTTCCAGATTATGAAAGCAGAACCAGGAGAACAGAACAAAGGCAGGAAGATCAGTTACGGGGGCGTCTTAGAGCCACCATAAGTCAGGATAGTATTACTTAGCTTTAACTGCAAGACACAACCTAACCTTGCAAGTAAGTTCTCTACTATTTCTGGTATATTAGCTTCGAGGTGCACTGCTGAGGGAAGACGAATGGTCTGAACTTAACTCCAAGTCACAGGAAAACTAGCCTAACAAATAAAGACAACATCCTCGGACACGGAAGCAATGGGGTATCTGTACTCTTTGCTACTGAGTCGATATTTAGCCTGAACACAGATTTGCCACGTGTTCATATAAAGGGAGAACCAGGGACTTGGTACCATCCATCCGAAGTGGGTCCCTACGGATGTATTACGGTATGATACGGTGTGATTTGGAAGTCTAACATCTTTCAAAGAGGCATCTTGACTGCTCTGAAGTATAGGGAGATCTCAAAGTCCAACGAGACGCGTTTCAGAAAGACAGAGTTGGCACCCAGTTCATTTTTACAGACGACAAAGTTCGCACGCACAAGATTCGTTTTTGGTCCACAAATACCTCCAGAGTGAAACTGTTCAAAAGATGAAGATGCCCCCAAGATTTCTAGATCTGAATTCAATAAAGCATTTCTGGGTGTTTTTGGATTGCAGCTCTCCAGATCCCCTCCCCTCCCAGAATACTATCAGAGATAAGAAATGCTTTGGAGGAGTGGAATTCATTGTCCCAAATTATATATATGAAATTCACACATATTTAAGCTTTTGATAAAAGAGCTAATATAAACCCAATATGTGATCGTTATTTCGTAATTTTCATTGTTACTCATTCTATAGTTAATCTTCAAAAATTCTTCATCTAAATTAATGTCATGAACGATGCGGCTTCGATTAGATTTCAACATTTATCCATATCGCAAAATTGAATTAAAATTAGTAGAAAGTATGATAAACTTATATTTAACAGGGAAAAAGAATCTTCCTTCTAACAGGTAATTTTGTAAGTTTTAGCATTACATAACAAAAAATTTCGAACATAAAATGCAAAAAACACTTTAAAAATTTCCTGTTTACTCTCACTTTTTGTGACGGACAGCAAAATCACTAGTAAGATTGCTCCCTTAAAAGAAAAAAAAAGTCCAAAAACGAAAAAGAAACATTTCAAATACATTTAACTTTCTTTTTTATCTTATTTTGAATAAAGATTTTCTAATTTACAATGAATATTAAAATGAAAACTTTATTTATTAGACATTATTTATGGGACATCTCCAGGAAACGCTGTAAATAACAGTTTCCAAAGTGTATTATTTCATATTTCCTTCTTCAATAAAATGAACGACGCGAGAACATAAAAAAAAGTAGAGCCATTACATAAAAAAGTAAAGCGTTATTATATAAGGTAAGTTTTTGCATCTATATTTTATCAATATTTTTTTAAAATATAACATTCATCCACAATCATATTCCGTAACTTATCCATAATTCATCAGAAAATAATTTTTTTTATAAGTGTTTACTCATTTATACCAAAAAAAACCCCCATCCAGACTTAAATATATCTTCAATAATAAAATTCAACATTAATGTTCAAAATCCATTACACTGAATTTTGTAATAAAGAGCAAGTATAAAGTAAGTCTAGAAAAAAACGCATCGAATAGAAAGTGCGACATTTCGTATAGACAAAAAAAAAAATTAGCTTAATATGAAAGGTAAAATAAATACTTTCTTTTTTTCATAAGTACAGTTGATTTCTAAAACCTTTTAACTCAGAAATCCGTATCTTTTTTTAAACAGGATAATAACGAAAAATATTTTTGCAGGAAAAAGAGAATGATATTATCATGGAATTACAGGAAATATTTCTTTCAGTAAAAATATTACAATGTGTCTTAAAATCAAACATATTTTATCCAAAAGAGAGAGAGAGAATGAGAACGAAAAAAAGAAAAGAAACCCAAAGTATGCGAATATATATATATTTCCTTGTTTTCTGCCATTTTATTTTCAAATATTTTTTTAACTAATAAAAGTATTAATTTTTCCTATTATTTGAAATCACTTTTCCCTTCAAGAAAATAAGTTTCATTCATCAAACTATATTTTTTCTTCCATTAAATATTAAATTAGAAATAAAATAAATTCTGATCTCCACTGATTTTTCAAACAAACTATTCTTTTACGTGTGTGGTTTAAAAAAAACTGAAATAAAACTTATAAGATTATTTAGCAGTATTTTTAGATTAATAATGCATTTACTAAAAAAGCGTACAAGAAATCATACAGATACACACACACAATTAATACATTAACTAAAAAATATTCTTATAAAAACCCATTCACATTTTAATTGACTGACTAACAGTATCAAAGTTGAACATAACACATTAAGTGATTAATGTACATAATGCCGTGCAGCCAGTATGGTGGATATGACCCTCGGCTTGTAAACGAGTGGGTTCGGGTTCGAATCCCGCTTAAGGTATGGTTGTATCTTCTTCGAGAAAAGAAGTCGGACTTTGGCCTGTAATGGATTCCCGTCTCGAATGGAAAGCAGCGCACCCCTTCTGTTATATGCTGGGATCATCATTTGTAATAAATGTCTATATTCTTCTGTTTGTGTTGTATTGTATGTTTCTGTTCTTCCACTCGTATTTCATATGTGTCCCTGTATAACAATGTACATAATACATTAATGATTAGAAATACATGTTTTTAAAACACGCGTTCAACGTTCTTGGTACTTGTCACGGGTAGATTTAATATCGTCATAAGGGGATTGATGGTTGAAGTTTTTAAGTTAAGTTGAAACACTAAAAAGGTTTTTAAGGAAAGTGGGAAGCTCGTTGGGCACAATAAGAAAATCAATAAAAGACTTACTCCAGGTAGAGATGACGATTCTTTCCGAAAAAGATCGATTTTGAAATCGATTCGAATTGTAACCCGATTAATCGATTCATACACAAAAATCGAGGTCTTAAAGATCGAATTTTAAAAAAATCGATTTTTTTTCAAGTCTGTATTTACAATGTAAATATAAATCCATCATATGAAAAACAAGAAAGATACCATAATTCATCTCTTATCAGTATTCCACATTCACTTAAGTATTCTTATAAGAATTCCACAAAGTTATTTCAATGCTCATAAGTAATTATACGCATGCAAACTAATTTAAATGACTTACATACAAGGTTAGATTTAACAATAGCAACTAACGGAACAAACTCAAAATAATAGAATCAAAGTAAAAAATAACCCTCAATTACTTATTATTCCATAATAAACACTACATAAAAATAAACATTTATTTCGCTAATCACAGTATATTATGACAGTCAGTCAATCAAGGCATAAACAAATGACGGAATATCAACAAATACAAAAAGTCAAAGATTACAAACGTAACTTTTTTTAAATTTATTTAAGAGAGGCAAAGGAAATTAATCACACTGGCATCTGGCGAGTTTTTGAGTAATAACCCCTTTAACCGCCAACACCGTGATATTACGGGTTTTAAAGATAGTACATTCAACTAATTGTAAATAATTTTATGATTTTTACCAAAGCAGAAAAAATCGAATGTCGATTTTCTAGGATAAAATATCGATTCACTGAAAAAAATCAATTTTTTTAGCCCGAGAAATCGATTTTTCGATTAATCGATCTCAGATCGCCATCCCTAACTCCAGGACTATCAATTAAAAAAATAGCAGGTCGTTATTGTTAATAAAGGAAGGAAACCGAGGATTAGGCACATACTTAGTTGAAAGCCAGCTCTGGTCGTTTCCAATACTTCAAATCTTCGTAGACAGGTTATTCGCACTTTAAAAATCATTATAAAGGAAATTAATTGCAGCTTTTTTGTAATTGATACATTCTTTTAAATTTCAAAGCATAACTTGTTTTTCGAAAACAAATTGAAAATAATCAACATATCTTGCATGTAGAATTTTTTTTTAAGAGAAGTCCCACAAGTTTGAAGTTTCTTATTTTCTTTATTTGTATTATTCAATGATTTGTTCCCCCGTGTTTCATCAAACTCATTTTTTGTATAATTTAATATTAAAAAACAAAACAATAACTCAATGTACATTTGCAGATAGCAAAATATTCTTATCTTAACTCAAGTTTAAGAGGTGTCATATTAACACTTTTTTTTTATCATGCCGTCTCTTCAAAATCTAAAAAACTCAATACATATCCAATTTTTCACTCCAACACAAAAAGCTACAGCACCATTTATCATTTAAGTAAAACAAATGAAATATACTTCTCAGAAGGAAAAAATTGATTGATCCAAACAAAAATGCATAATGCATTGAAATACATTTCTCTCTTTAAAACAGTTAAGAATGAAAAAAAGATTTGAATTTTAGCATTAATCAATTTATAAAAAAAGAGTTTCTGAATTCGAGAATCCTACTCTTCAAACATTAAACGAAAACTGACTTAAAAAGTTCAATGGTAAAAATAATATGGTATAATCAAATTAATAATATTGATTATATACCATTTTTATCGTTTTAAGAACATTTGTAAAAGAAAAGAAAATAATTTTGCCTTTTTTTCGCGGGAACTGTTCGTTTACTTATAAGTGCAATTGATCTTGGTCTAAGTAATTGCAAACAAATGGTTATAACTGTCAAGGTAAGATAACTCGATACATTTAAGAATGATATATCTGTTTAAGAAAAAAAGATTTCAGATAAAAGATAGAGCAAAATTTCTCGAAATTAAATTATATCATTACCCGTAATCAAAGAAATAAATCTCTACTATAGCAACAGAAAAACAAATCTTGGCCAAATACCAAATCTTTATAAATAACATCGTTTAGAATTCGTCTCATCAATTTAGATTCTTCTTACCACAAGCCAATATTATTTTGGCATTAGACCAAATGTTCATTAATTTCGATAATGAAATAAGTAGGATATAACGATAGATCAACAAATAAGGCTAAAATGTTTTCAAACGCAATAATATTTGTTACTTTAAAAGTTTAAAAAGGAAAAAAATACGATCAATCAAACTATTTTATGATTGAACACAATATTAATCTTCAGTGTGGTAAAATGTAACTTACACAAATAGATATATGATAATCCACAAAACAATTGTAAATACAGTGAAAATCGTTTAACACGAAACTCAAGCGATTGAAATATTTGTTCGTGTTAAAAGACATTGAAAAAAAAACATATATTCAACAAATTTAAGTTTATTAGAGTTCGTTTTATTTACATCGATATGTGTATATGTAAGCATTTAATAAAACCCGTTCAAACATTTCTGTAATTTTCTATTTTTTTTAATTATTGTTGATAAAGAAAAGTTAGCAATAGTAAAATCTTTACAGATTTCCATTTTCGTTTTCTGTTTTTGATCTACAGCCTTAAGAAGCTCCATCTACATTTTAAGCAATATAACAGTTTGTTCACCCCTTGATCTCTTTGTCATTGTGTTTGCAAAAAGATTCTTCTAAAATAGAAAAAAGAATGTGAATCAAACACATTGATTTTTTCTCACACTGCGATGTACTCGTTACCGAATTTCAAATTCAACTGTTGAGATATGACATGTTTTTGTGTGGCGTTTTTAGGGATGGAGGGTGAAAGTAGAGCTTAGATAAACAAAATTGGCTTGTGTTACAGACTATTCTGAGGGTATTTCAAAACCAAGTGAGCTTCTTTTCCATGAAACATGTTAAACGACATTTCTTTCATTTCACACCCCTTTTAAATCTCTGGTGTTTTCCGTATTTTGTTCATTCCCAATGCATGGAAATCTATAGTAGTTTGTCGGGACTGTTGTATTATTTCGTGTAAACCAATATTTCATCTTAAGTGTTTTCGCGTTAAACGTATACCACTGTACAAAATCAAAGTTGAAAACGTGAACAAGTTGCGTGAACGTGCTAATTTAAAAAGGGGGAGTAAGAGAGAAAAGAAACGTGAAATATAGAAAATTATTTGAAATACTCAACCTAGAAAAAATAATTTAAACCCTTTAATTAAACTCGCGATTTACTAAATATGTTAATAAAACGGAATAAGAACAAACAATAGTGCAAAAATTCATCTATACATTTGTAATGAAACTCATATATTTAATATAAACATTTGTACTAACATTAAATTCGCTAAAAAAATCAAATTTAACAATGCTTTGTTTCCATAACAGATAATTTCGTTTTATTTTCTATCAAAAATTCGTATTGTTTATTACGTATAGCTCTCATACTTATTAAAATAATTCCACTCTTAAAGGCTTAACATTTTAGAGTAAATATCTGGCAATAGATATTATCAAGATTATTTATCATTTTTACATTACAAGAGCAAGATATTATTAGAAAAATTTTATCAGTGTTTTTAAAATATCTATATGAGACTATTATAATATCATGTGCTAGAATAATAACATCCAAAAGTTTATATTCAAAATTTTAAGATAATTGTATAAACAAGATATTCAATAAATTATATTAATGACTGGTTATTTAAGAAATCATACATAATAAAAGTATTATTATTATGTAATTATATTAAAAAGATAATGGGAATATAAGGCATGTTTATGATCGAATAATATAAAGGGGATTTATCAGACAATCTTATATGAACTTCCATAATTCAAAATAATAAGAGAAAGGGGGAGAAAAACACTGATAAATAAATAAATATAAGTTTAAATTCATGGATTAATTCAGTGCTTCTCGAACTTTCAATATTTGCGACCCAATTTTCAGTCATAATTTTCATCGCGTCCCCTTCCCTCTTACAATAACAATGTATTGAATACAATAATAATGTACTTGGACGTTAAAAAGCTACAGTACGACTTTATTTATAAACCCCGTACAAGTTATCAAGATAAGTATTAAATTTTATATATGACAAGCCCATGGGAGTCACTAGTAATTACTAAACTTGTCTTTAATTCAGTATTGACAAATTAATTATCAAATACTTTGTGCAGTACTGATACATTTATCAGTATATTATATCAGTGTGAATGTGTATTTTATTTTTTACTATGCCCAAATGTTTTTTGTTTTTCTTCCTTTCAGTAAATTGATAATTATTTTAAATATTTTATTTTTTAATTTTCGATATACTCGCGCCCCCCACGCATGGTTATTACGCGTCTCCCCTCCCCCAGTTTGAGAAACGCTGGATTAATTCAATGTTAATACAGTCGACTCTCGATAATTCGAAGTTGAAGGGACCAATGAAAAACTTTGAATTATCAAGAGCGCAGAAAAAAACTCCCAAAATACACGAAGAGAAATTTTTTTCTAACACATTTAGATTTAAAACTATGTAATAAAACAACAATTGTACATATGTATAAAATTATTTTTAAGTATTTTTAAAAAATACATATGAAACAGCATAAATATTAAGAAGTTAACAGTCAGGCATTAAAAGAATACATTTATGTGAATTAAAAACAACTATTAAAAGAAAATATATTTATGTTAATTAAAAACAACTATTAAAAGAATACATACTATACATAATATTTTTTTTTGACGAAATCTGTCTTTTTTTTGTTTTTGTTTTACGGCATTCAATCTAACTTTGTAAATAGATTTTTCTAGAATAAATGAAGCTTGAAAAACGTCCACATCAACATGATTTCGAAGGAAAAAGTCGCGTAGTTTGTTTAATGACACTTTAGCTTCTGTCAGAGTTATCGGAGTCAACTCTCCGATGATTATTAAAGGAGCTACGTAACAGGGGAGACAAGCAGAGATAATGCAACACAAAACATGCAAGTTCCAATCTGTTAGCTATAGTATTCTACGTGATAGTGAGTGTTTGAATTGTCGAGAGTTTTATTAGAACACTTTGAATTATCGCGTGTTGCATTCTGGCCGGCCACAGATTTTACTTCGAAATACTGAGTGTACCAAAACGTATTGTTTTAGTTCTAAATATCAAGAGTTTTTCTAAGGGCTGAACATATACTTCGAATTAGGGAGAGTTTCGCATTATCGAAGGTTTGTATTAGCGAGAGTCGACTGTAACTGTTTTTTTCCATATTGTGTATAGCTTTTTAAAAATATTTTTACTTTATAAGCTTTTAAAGGAAATATTTTAATCAACAAAATCAAAAACAAAAAGTTATTACTTAAAGTTAATGAAACGTAGTTATCAATTATCAAGAAATGTTAAGTTTAAATATATTAGCTTTAACAACTGGCGTTAAAAATTTTAAATCTTTAGGGTACGAGGATCTGTGTCTAGACAGATGTCTCAGTATTCTTCCTTCTATTTTACTAGCACACGAATTAATCTTATTCTACAGAAGTATTCAATACAATATATATACATATTAGTTTATAGCAAAGTCTGCATTTATTATTGGTAAGTCTACCGTCGCGCCACTAAGACGTTAAGTATTGATTGCTACTGATCCCCCAAGATCAATCCATCCAAAACTCGTCCAAAGTTCGATTTTTTTCCCCTCTGTCAAATCGATTAAAAAACAACAGATCACCTGAGACTTAATGTGCAATTAACGACAACAATAAAAAATTCCTTTACATCGTTTATCATGAGCTTAACATCATCTCCGATGACAAGCAAAGTATTAAAAAAAATTGAAGGGAAAATACAGCAAATACCCAACTTAGAAAGAGTGTTATGGATAAACGAACCAAGAGAACGTGCTAGCAAAGCGCGGAATTATTTTTCGCTTTAATCAGTTGGTATTTAAAAAAGGACAGATTCGCAAAAAAAGTAGGAAAATATTTATGTTAATCTTGAATTTTTCACAAGCAGGATTTCCTTTGGGGAAAAAAGTTTAAATACCTAAGGATTTTTTCATAGATATCGAAAACTTATAATTTATAAAAGAGCAAAATGTCCAGTGATTCGTTTATATTTCACTAAAATTAAAATCTAGAGCAGTTTCTTTAAGTTAATATTAGATGCTAATGATGAATCATTTTCAAAGACTACTTTTTTAGAATGAAAATAAATATTACTTTGCCACACTTAGGATTGATTACTTCAAAAAGTCACTTTTTTCCTAATATTAGTATAAAAAACAAAAAAAATTTCCTTATCAGACTTTCACACACACTATTGTCAAAAGTAGTTATATCTAATAAAATTCTCAGTCTTTTACTTACAGCATAACTAGTACTTTAAAGAGATAAAATTAACTCAAAAAAGCACAGATACGGGCTCAAAATATAGAAAAAAATATAATAATAATCCTCATCAATATCATCTCGAAAGGATCTCTCAATGGCAACAGCACAAGTGGTATATTTTGTAATTATCGGAGTAACAGCACTACATATCAAAATAAACCCAATTCATTCATGATGCCATACGCATTCGATTAACTTTTAACAAATCCAAAAACAAAATTACATACAAATAAATGAATAATTCCTATTGAATTCATTATTTTGAATAAAAATGACTTCTTTCATCAACATTATCATTTAATTAGTCGAAATGCGATCAAATATTTATTGTGTGTGTGTATGTTTTGTATGTGTCGAGATATTGAAATGTTATTCTTTCACATTCAAAGATGAACTTTGCTACCCCTCAAGGCACACTGTTGAGAAAAGCATCTTCTTTACGATCAAGGATATAATAAAGACATACATACTTTATTTACTTGTAAAATTTAATGAAATAAATTTTAATTATCCACTTTTATCTCAGTAGCATCAACTTAACCACAAAGACCTTTTTTTAAAAAAAAATCGATGCAGAATACACACTTAAAACGAAAAATAATTTAACGACACATCTTGAAAGGTTACATTAATTACGTCAATTTACATTTTAATTAAACTCACACGACCTATCTTCTGAATGGTACCTCCTCAGGCAACTACGGCACGTTTTTTCCCCGTCTCTTTTGGGTGTAAATTTCCATGGAGAACTTCAGACTTTTAGTGTTGCTGACGCTGAGATACATTTGAATGTAGTTCCTTTCTGCCAATCACGTTATAATTAACGAGGAGAAGTATCTAAGTTTTATATATATATATCTGACTATTTATTAAATTTAATTTACATGTTAAGATAAAAAAAAACGTGTAGCAAAATCGTCTTATTAAGAGACACGAGATTTGTGCAGTTAAGGTTTAAGGCCCTTCCAGCGATGCCTATTTGTTTCTTTTGAAGCTTTATCAGCTTCCTTCAACTAAACATATGTTAAATGCGTTATCTTACTAACATTCATCTTGATAAAATAATAATAATAATTATTATTTCAATAATTATTATTATTGAAAAGAATAAAAATTTACAAGAATGTTTTGTGTGTATAAATGAAAAATATTTTCATGAAGTCATTTTTATGAAATGCAGTAAAATATGAAAGGGTCACTTTCAACAATTTAATCAACTTCAGTGTAAAAGGGAGTGTTTATTAAAACTAGAAAGACTGAAACTTAGTGTATACCTATATTGCCCCAAAGCAGTCAAAATGACTGCATTGTGAAAGAATGATTAATGTGTAAGGAAATTTGTTTAAAATTAACTTCTAATATTTTTTTATATTATTTACAGTCATATAATAGGTTATTAGTAAATATTAACAATAAAAAAAATTACTTCACTTGGAAAAAAAAATATTCTAAAAAATTTTAAGAAATTATGCATTATATACGTAATTGTTTTTCTAATTGAAATTAAAAAGCAGTCAAAATGACTTCCTTGGGCAATCTAGTGTTAACGTCATACTATAAAGCAACACGAGGGCTACTGGCTCATGATTTTAATCCATGGTCAAGTGACGAGCTGGCATTCCCTTCTTAGAACTTCCACACCATGTCTATGGGAGGACTTAGAGCCTCAACAATTTAACATGCATCAGCCCTTATACACAGTGGGTCTTCAGGTAGAAGGCTCAAACTCATGACACTCCAACCACGAGTTCATTAGCATGACCACAAGGCTACCACGGCCATTCTATCAACTTCAGATTTCATAAGAATGCTCCGAGATTTTCACTGCACACAATTTTTCAAAGTAAAAATAACATTGTTACTTCGGTTGAAGGAATATTTGTTACACAATAAACAAAAAGTTTTTTGAACGCTAAGAGACTAATATACACCTATAAATCTTTACACAAACACATACATAAACCATAAAACCAGATTAATCAATCAAAATTATAAAGATAAGACTCCTACTTTTCCATTTCGAGCTCTCCAAGAATTTTTCTTTTCAAAACATCGTTTCACACCTCGAGTAAAAAAAAGTTTTTATATCCGCCGACCGAATTTATAGTCAACAAACAGGTTGGTTGTACGCTGGTTAATAAGACAAGGTGTTAAGTTTTATATATATAGTCTATATTTAATGAAAGTCATAATTCAAAAAAGATCAAAAGATTACGATGATGATAAGATCTTGTAATCTTTTTCGACTTACGACTCCTCATGACTCTTTCATAGGTAACTTAATCCATTAGATTAAGTAGGCAATAAGTCTGCTTTCAGCCATGCGTCATATCTCTTGATTTTTTTTCAGAAAAAAATGCTGGCCAGTTCTTTCAAGATGTTTTTGAGCTTACAAAGAATAAATTACTTTCAAATTTCCATATATTAGTGCTTATTTTTTAAGACAGTCTGTCTAGTGTTAGGACGCATAAACCGAACAAGAAGCAATTTTTTAGATATAGAAACATGCTTTAAATCCAATATCAAACTCTTACTTTTGTATAGTATCAAGAATAACATTTTAAAAAATATGAAATTTATTACTGTTAGAATCAAACTATTTTTTTTATTTTTTACATATTTTTGGTACCCTATTTTAAAAACATAAAATATATTTTAAAAAGTCATTTGAAATGAAAAAAACAAAAACAGAATGCACATTTATTGAATACTTTCAATTTTAAGTCATGTCCATTCTACACAGATTTCATAATTATGCGAACTCATATTAAAACTAGCATTTTCTTATTTGAGAAATTGTTTCCCGTTAGGGCCTATTTTTTAAGCATCAGACGGATATAATAATTAATTAGGAAAAATGTGAATAGGTTTATAAACTGAATAAAACTATTTAATTTTTAAAGTAGATTGATAATTTTAAATAGTTAAAATCATCATTAAGTTAAGCTAATTATTATCAAAATAAAAATATAATAAGTCAAATTTCAATTCATTAAAGCATTTTTTTAAGGAAATTATTAAATGGAAATAACGATAAGTGATTTTACGATGATTGAAATAGTAAAAGTAAATACTTCAACAAAACAAAAATAAAGAGATATAAAAGTGAATGGAAATAATTGAGCAAAATAAAGATTTCAAAGCATTTTTAAGTGAGTGAGTGTTTATTAATGTTGCCTTATGAGGGCTACTGGCGATGGTCTTCGTAATTTTGAACTACGGTCAAGTGACCAGGACGAAACCTGAACTAGAACCCTTTCTCCAAATTACCACACTAGGTCAACGTGAGGACGTTCAGCTTCGACAGATTTAACTTATATCGATCTCTACACGGTGGGTCTTCAGTGGCCCTAGGCTCGAACTCATGACCCGCCGGCTACGAGTCCGTGACCGTTTGACCACTAGGCTACCACGGCCACGAAAGTATTTTCAAATAAAAAATGGGAATCTGTTATGTTAATACATTAACAATTAATTGATAATCTAATCATTAAACTATAAACCAGGTATTGAAAAGTTTTTAAATTAAAAAAATAATAATATTTACATCCATTTTTAAAGGTTAAATGATAAAAATATCACTACGTTATAACACTTCGAAAATATATAAACTGCAATTCCTTAGAGAGTAATTTATACGATTAACTTAAAACAATTGTCCTTCGAAACTTGGAAACTGTTAAGAAACAAATGAGAATAAAACTCCTTGAGACGACGACTTGCCAAAACATTGAACTCCAATATATTCAACTGCACAAGGATCAGGAAAGGGCAGGACCGAACCATCTCAAGCGCAAGTCAGTTACGATTTATACTTCAATACCCGAAAGGGGAAATCACAGCTGAGTCTAGCCAAAGCCCCCTCTTTACACAAACGGAACTATGAATTATGCAAATAGATGAAAATGAACTTCAAAATAAACTGAATGCCAGATTTAATTAAACAGTCCCAAAGGAAACGGCCCTCACAAAGAAAGTCGGACCCAAATGTGTGTGAAGAGAGTGGTAACGTGTTTTAACGCCGTTCCTCATTTATTATCTACTGCCAGCGGAATTAAACGCATGACGGAGGAAAAGAAGTCTAATTCCTATCCTTTTTTTATGTCCTCCTTCAGACGGCAATACTACTTTTTCTCGCGGATCAATGAGTATGACGACGCGGGAGGATGTATGAGGACAGTAATTTTGTTACTGAGATATACATATATGTATACGTGCGCGCCCATTTAAGGGTACGCGGAACTTTGGCCGGATAGATTGCCGGATTCCCCGCTGGGATAACCGATGTGCAGCAGAGGGTGAGATAAGGAAAATGTTCGAAGGGGTTGTAGGGATATTGCACTGCATAAATAGGGTGGTGTTTCAACAAAACAGATGCACCGGAAAATATCCATAAACGAATGCAAATGATGTTATTTTAAAATAGTTTCGATAAAAACAAAACAAAAATTTCCCTAACATTCCTTTTTACTTAGTCTTTCCACGCCGAAATACCATTTTGAAACCAATCGAAATAAAACGAATTAATCACAAAAATACAAAACGTTTCCCTATATATCTTGTTCAAATTTTCAATCGTTAATAAAATACTTTCGATTCAACCATTCAAGTTCTAACACTTTTTAATTTGTGGTGGATGACACTTGATGTTAATACAGTTTTTTTCAAATATTAATTCCCTAATTAAATTAAAAAATGAATAAATAGTAACAAACAAAAATGATAGTTCAACAGCATAAATAGAAAGGAAAATCGTTCTATGTATCCCTATAGCGCAATGGAAAGCGCGTTGGACTTCTAATCCAAAGGTCGTTGGCTCGAATCCCACTTGGAATGACCTAATTTCTGAGAATGTGATTTCCTCTTTACTATACTATTTTATTGGAATAATTGAATTTAATTAATGAATAAATAGTACCCCACACACACACAAAAAGTAGTCCAACATTATATATAGAAAGGGAAATGGAAAATGGCAAGGAAAATCGCTTTCTATTTTGTTACTTAATATTGTGCTTCTGTCATATGTATATACATATTTATATTAATTGTATAATTATTTAATAAAAAGTAACTAAAATAAAAATTTTCTTTGTTGACCTAAGCAGCATTAACTTAAAAAAAATATTTTTGGTACTACTTGTTAATAGTCATAACAATGAGCTAAATTCAGGACGCGATCACATGATAAATACAATTACGTGTTTCCCATTGAATTCAAAACTGGCATTCTACTTGTACTTGTTTTCTTTGTAAAATATAGATAAAATTTCAAATTTGATGATTTGGTAAAGAAGAATGATTAAGATTCTTCAAAATGTTTTTCAAAATTTACGGGAGGGAAAAAAATCTAATACTATACTTGTACTTTTAAGTCAAGTTCATTTTGTTTACCAAAGTGTGTTAATAATATTGACAAATATCTGTTTTTTAAAAAAGTTTCATAAAAATCAAAAGTAGACAATAATGAAGTGCATGAACTGATTAGCAGGAGACACGCGGTTGCACTTATCATGTGGCTTTATGACATCACATGAATTCAACCCATCGAAATTTCTTTTTATGCAAGATGAATATAAATGATTTATTTTTATTATGCAACTGCTCATTATTATAGTGCTTCTCAGTGCAATAAAATGAACTCGTCCTTCGAAGTGAAACCATGATTTTTCTCGCGGTGGTCGATTTATAATGGAAACTTTTAACATTAAAATCATTCAACTGCAAAACACGTCAAGATCGAAGCAATTATAACTAATTTGACCACTTTTCCATTGCAAGCTCGCGTTTTCCATTCGACTGGAACTGTAAGATAAATATTTTCTTGTTACAGTAGACGCCTGAAAACTCGGCACTCGATAATCCAGCAGTCCGGATAACACAGTCACACACTTACAAGTCAAAAAAACCCTACGTGTAGACCCGTTCAAAGGTGAAATACAGATGACAATAGGACAATTTGCATTTATTTAAAAAAAAAGTAGCCAGTTTTTGCAAAAGAGGGCTACTTAATTTTCATTATAGACAGCTTTAAGGCTTCATAAAGCCTTTTTCTGAGGTGTGTCTGATCAGCTAAATTACTGTATAACATGCATTCGTTAATTTTCATTTTCATGTAATAAATGCACCGGGATTTCATAAAGTACATACTTTTCCTTTGTTTAAGAGTATTTGGGCAGTTTATTTTCTGTTGTATTCTCAAACAAAGTACATACAAGTGCAGTACAATTTTTTAAGGAAACATCGCACTTATTCTTTTGTAATCCCATTCCCGATAATTCGGCACTTTCACAAATTCTGCCACCCTTCGGTCCACGTTAGGCCGAGTTTTCGATATTCTTCAGTATAATATATTTTCGATAAATTAATTTCTTCACTCAAAATACTAGACATAAATGATCAACATTGCGGACAAATTTTAAATATTAAATGCACATCCTCTCCTACATATAAAAGAAAATATTATAAATACTTCAGTGAAAATACCCCCCCCCCTTTAAGTATAGTTTAAAGACGAACTTTTATTTCTATTTTGAACCAGAAAAATTTTAAACCATAATTTCTAAAAGAATTTCAGGACAAAAAAAAACAAGTAATTAGAACTATTCCTGAAAAGTTACAAGCAGTTCACCGATTTTCATCCAAGATTAGCAACGCCTTTTTATCTTTAACAACTTAACCCAAATCAAGAAACTTTGCTTAAAAAAAAAGAGAACACGAAAAGTTGCGAAAATGATTGATTAATCGCTGGGATATCGGCTTTTAGCGTTGTAGCATCCATTTTCTACTTTTATGGGTTTAACTAAAGATAAAGCAATTAAGAACCTTTTAAATGTTTTTTTTACAAACACAAATGAATTTTTCTTTCGAGTCAAGTACAGTAATTAAAAATTCAGAGAATTGATTTTCTTCGGCCAAAGACGAGCTTTAACTTTATACTGTGACAAAGGAAATTAAAATTGAAATCGAAATTATTTAAAACTGAAATAGAATTAATTTATTACGAGAATTATTTATCATGAATAATAGTATTAATTGTTACCAAGCAACTATTCAGAGATATAGTGATAGAAAAACTACTTAATATCTATACTTTTTCCACACACAAAAATGCCCGTTTTTGATGACTACAACACTGAGAGTGATTTAATCATACAACAGAAATAATCATCATTAATCTCATTTATCTAGTCTATTAAAAATATTTCTTCAATACCATGACTCAAAGGAAGGAAATAGGAAGATCTGTGAAAGATTAATGAATGGAAAATTTTTGGGGTGTTTAACCGAAATTCCAAAATGTGTAATAGTCAAAAACTGATAATACAAATTTTAAACTCTATAAAAGTATACCTTTACAAGAATATATATAGTTCAGAGAAACCTTTGCCAAATAACTCATGAATTACGAGATAATTATAATAGAGTTAGAAAATACATATGCTATTAGGGTATACATACTTGCTGTGCATTTTACACACACACACACACACACACACGACATATAAAAATATTCCGATTCTCGAAGAGTGCAGGAAAGATGTAAACCTTTTTACAGAATTGACAATATTTTCCAATAAATTTTTTAGATTTCTGTCTCTTGAAAATATTTGAATTTTAAAATTTAAGGCAGTCACAAATGAAATCTCTAAGAGAAATCTCGTATTTTTTCCAAAATACCATAATGAGAAATAAACTACACCGTACATCTATTGATGGGATACCCCAACCTCATTGGAAAATAAATATATTTTTTAAAATAAAATTAAGAAATTGGCACTCAAATAATAATATTAAAGCAATGGAAAGTTTAATTTGCTTTTCATGTTGCTAACAATAAAAAGCTTCATTTACTACATTCTGTGATTTTTGATTTCTGAATTTTAATATTTTTTGCAATAATGAATAACAAATATGAGATCATTAAGAGGACACAGAACGATTCAATTGACCAAAATCGGTCAAAAAATCAAATGTAATTTTTTTAGCCCAAATTATTCTTAAAATACTTTTTTATAACCTCAAAAAATTTGAGAGCTCTAAAAGTAAAAAACACAGAATTATGATAGCTTTTACGTTTGTTTTTATTCACATCCCTATGGCAAATCAAAACTTTAAACATACTTATCTCAGAAAGATAAAATAACTAGTTTGTTTTCAATTAAAATGCTAAGGCTTTTTTTTCTATTGTGCCTAATACTTTGAAATTTTTTTTACCCATTGCCAATAGTACATGTAACAAAAGATGGTATGCATTTTTGAATGGAAGCAATACTTATTTTTTTAAAAATAGTTGAACTCGGAATTTATACATTTTTTAAGGAATTTTCAATAAGCATTCATAAAAAGAAGTGTTATACGAATACCAATCATGTTATCGCAAAACCAAAACCAACTTTTGTTATACATAATTTGACGTACTTGTAAATCAAATTTCATGCGCGTACGTAAATTTTTGTACGAGGAGTAGCATTTTAAAACCACTTCACAAATTTTAAGTTTTTTTCTTTAAAAAATTATGTGTGGCTAGCTTTTTATGAAATTTTAAGCACAAAATATATTTGACATAGTATGCACACATAGGAGGCAACCAAAAAATTTTTAAAAATCCTTAAATTAAAAATTTTTGCGTAAATCGTACCATGTTCCCTTAAATTTCTCTTTTTTTTTTTTAATGTAGAGAAAAATTATTTCATTTAATTATTAATTTTTCTCTTATTTAATCTTATTATTAATTTTTCTCTTCAATGCATAGAAAAATTTTCTTTACATTGAAGAAGAGAAATTTAATGATCTCATATTTGTAATCCATTATTGCAAAAATATTAAAATTAAGAAATGAAAAACCGCAGAATGCAGTTAATGAAGCTTTTTATTGTTAGCAAATAGAAAAATCTAATGATCTTCGAAATACAAATTCTGTTTTCTGAATTAAATTACATCAAAACTGAACATCCAAATAGAATTGGGACATTTTAAAATACATCGTCATCACTTTTTTTTCCGAAAAGGAAATAAACCCCCACTGTTTGATGTCATCATCGCCAAAAGATGAAGCCCTTAAAGAAATCACTGGGTAAACAAAGAACAAAAGAGCGTCACTTTAAATCGCTTTGGGAAACAAAAGAATAAATCTCGCGAATAAGACGAAGAAGATGGAAAGCATAGAGTCACTTAAAGCTACAGAGGAGCACACAAATCCAGACGAAGATGGATGCATCATTCCTGGACAAGATCCGAGAGGCTTAATTAATTAAGAGAATAACGCCCACTAAGTTTATTCTCTCGCTTGCTAACATCTC
>BMAV01028249.1:166289-238841 GCA_019973955.1 Trichonephila inaurata madagascariensis
TTCACAGCAAAGAGCATCAATCACACACGGCGTACGTTTTAAAGCATGCAAATTAAGGAAATTCCAATATTTTACGCATCGGATTCAAACTTATTATATTGTTCACGACTAACGTTAACGCAATTGATAAATAAATGCAAGAGTGAGAACACAGTAACTGGATCATCAAGTTAAAAGGATTATGATTTGTAGAGTAATACAGATGTCACACGCATCAACGAAGAATTAATTTATATAGGCAACGCATCATTTCTATTGGTTTTATTTGATAAACAATTATATAAGCACAGATACTAAGTTAATATATTTAGGACATGAAACGTAACTTTTTGTTTACTATTACAAGTACAATTGATAAAATAAACACAAGGGTAAAAGCTGTGATTAGATTATGGAGTTAAAACATCGATACTCAACCAGCGGCCCGGGGGCCACATGTGGCCCACGGGATCTTTCTGAGTGGCCCGGCCATGGCCAGTAGCTCTAACAAATTCAATTATTTAAGAATGATGAATTAAAAATTTAGCGAGAAATTATATCAATCAAGAAATTAACTATATCAATTTTGGAATCGATGTTGTGCTGGTACGAATTGCTATAACTATTTTAAGCATAGCTAAGGTAACTATTTTCTTTGTTTGAAATTGTAGCGGTTTGTGAAAACACTAACAGTAGAATAGCAACAGTTTTATGGGAAAACGAATTTTTAATTAACCCTCATGTCTTCCATTCGGAAAACAACTATAGAATAAATGTTGTTTCAAAGTGTTTGGGACATTGACTATTTTGTAGAGAAAAACAACAAACATGGATCAACAACTTGTTTGATTCGTCGTGAAAGTGTTATATTTAAATAGTATAATTTTGCATTTTGCTCGTCACTATACCACTAAGCACAAATCTTTCAATAACTCATTCTCGAGGATCTCTTTCAAGACGAGATAAATTGGATACCTCAACATGTGTGTGTGTGTGTAATAATTCCCTCTAGTGAAATTTTGTTTTAACTCTTTGCACTAATATTTAAACAAACTTTAATTCTTTGGTTTAAAAATAAACATTGTAATCTTAATCGTAATCGGCTAAACCAAAATCCCTGTTCCGCGCATTCTAGCCAATCAGAACTACTATTACGTAATAGTCACGCGCTTGCACTGCTGGTATATAAACAAAAATCTGATGTAATCGTTCTCTTTTCTCTGCTTGCCACCATCATGTAAGAATGTGAATATTTGAAGCTTCCTTTGTCTTTTGTGTTTGTGTTCGTCAAGAAGTCGCTTCTGTTATATGTGTCTGCTTGCGTGTTATACCCAATAGATGTAAAATAATAATAGATTGACCATTTACGCTATGTGTACTGCAAAATAAAAGAGGAAACTCAATTCTGAAGACGTCATTACTAAATCAAATATTACAGCTACATACACCGACCAACACTACTTCAATACACGATATATATATATATATAAATTATTTGCAACTACAGCAAAATATGAGGAGTGAGTGAGTGAGTGAATAGTAACGTCACCCTGTTCAGCTACACGAGGGCTTTTGGCGACGGACCACGTAATTTTGAACCATGGTCAAGTGACGTGGACGGCACCTGAGCTGGCACCTCCCTCTCCTAACTACCACACCACACCAACGGGAGGACGTTTCAGATTTCGACAGATTTAATGTGCATCGCTGCCCTATACGGCGGGTCTTTAGTGGTACTGGGCTCGAGCTCGTGACAAGGCCAGCCACGATCCGATACCTTGGCTACCGCGGCTCAAAATATTGGGGGAGGGGGAGGACTTGGGATTATTGACGGAAGGAAATCGAAATAACCCCATAACTAAGATAAAAAATGCAAAAAACCTATTTTTTGTGAGTTGAATTTGAAAAAGTTTGATATAGTTTTAAAATAAAATTCAAAATTATGTGTTTTAATATTTTGATCCATTTTCCGCATTTTAAATATCATTGATATCCACATGTTGCGTTCTACCCCTCCCCCTCATTAATCTGCATGTTGCGGCCCGCGTGTAATGGTTGTCATATGCATGTGGCCCGGCGGTAAAAAAGGTTAAGTACCCCTGAGTTAAAACGATTATGAGTAATGGAATTATGCAAGCCTTGTCAATTAAGACTTAAAATTGGAAAAAATAATATTTTCTTCACTCTTATTTGGTGAAAAATATATATAACATAAAGCCAAAATTTAAAACAGTATCAATGTAATTGATGAAACAAATGTAAGTATGAAAACACTGATTGATAAGAAAAGAATTATGATTTTACACCAATTTTAGATAAGTTATGCCAATTAAGAGGGTTAAAATTTAAATGTGTTATTTTCATTAAGCTTAATTTAATAATGTACAATCCTGAAATTAATCTTTTTTCGACTGTGCGAATAAATCTAAAACTGTCAAGAGGTTCCCTAACCTAAAAATAACAAAATAAACATTAAAAGAATCCAATTGAGAAGAAAATTAATCGCTTTTATTTAAACACAAAATTGATATCGTAGGCCGATTAAAATCGTGATTATGTGCAATCACACACACATAAAAAAACAGCACAAAAAATGAAGATAAGATGGTAAGAAATTCGAGGCTGTATTTTTCAAGATTAAAAAATATCTTTTTCAATCACTGAATTAATTATGAAAGTAATGCCTGCAATAAATTGAATATAAAAAGCGAAATGCATGACAAGTTTATTCCCCCCAAAAAATATATCAAGTGGATTAAAAATTTTAAGTAACTTTTTTTTAAACAACTTTATCCTCAAATCGTTCATCATTATCAAAGAAAACCTGTAAATTATTACGAATCAAAAAATTTAATCTGAAAATGTAACTAAAAATATTTTTTTTAAAAAAACTGCTCTATATTGCAGTTAAATTAATCAACTTTTTCTTTTAAAAAAAATAAATAAAGTCTACTTTAAAAAATAATTTTAAAAAACTATAAAAGAACCCAAAATGATTTTTTTTTTTGAATCAGACAAATGGAGATAAAAAAACGTTAATCAGGGTATTTTTTTAAGTTTAAAAAAAAACGATGAAAAAAAATAGAGGGGTCCACCAAATATTTAATTATGAATGAGAATAAAACATGCAACATTTGTTTTTAAAAAATTTCATAAGTTCTTTTTGCTGCTTTCTTCAGCTTTTTTTTTTTTAAATAATTATTTAACAACATATCTGAACAATTAAACACGAAGTCATAGTTTTAAAAAAAATTCAAGTTTTTTCACTAAGACTCTTTTATATAATTTTAAGATTTAGTATTAAATGTAAACTTTTATTTCTAACAGATCTATTAAAAAAGACAAATTTCAAATAAAGTACACATTCATCAAAAAAAATTTAATATTTTTCTTTAATTAAAAATGTTGTTTTTTTATTCCGAGAATTAAAGTCCCTAAAGGGAAAAAAACATTGATATTTTTAAAAATTATCATAATTTTTATTTCAAACAAAATATTCATTTTGGGGGGAAAGAAGTATGCCTTTTTGATTAATTATTGTAGTTTACAACGAAATATACAGTGATTTTTTTTTTATTTATTTAGAAACTAGAGCTTGCGGAAAATAACTTAATTTTTTATAGAACAAGTCAGATTAAGTTTCTGATCACAAAAAATAGAATATGAATTGTTACACCTAAAAAAAATCATGAAAGCATATTTCTTACTCATAAGATGCAAAACATAAAACGTATCACTTTTTTAGTGTGGTACAATATAGGTTAATAACAATTGGCACAATGTAATTTTGAAGCCCAGTTTCCACCCCAGAAGGGAGGCACCTGAGCTCTGACGAAGCGAAATGGTAATAGGAATTTAATTTTGCCAAGAGTACTCAGGCCAAACACGCCCTCTGGAGATCTTAAACATGCCGTATAATCACACGACATTGACGCTGTCAATTTTTGCATCATGAAAATTCCCCGGCTTGGGCCGGGGTCGAACCCGCAAACTTGGTCGTACAAAGCCAATAGCACCTCTCAGTCGCTAAACAGATTTTTAATTATTTAATGAAATAACATCCCACAAGCAAATTTAAAAAAAAAAAAAAGTAAGAAATACTGAAAATAAAATATAAAAGAACAAGTAATAAAAAACGATTTTTTTAAGTCGATTCCTACTTAGGTCAACAAAGAAAAATTTTATTTTAGTTACTTTTTAGTAAATAGTTACAGTTAATATGAATATGTATATACATATGACAGAATTACAATGTTAAGTGACAAAAATAGAGAGAAGCCGATTTTCCTTTCTGTATATGGTGTTGGAATATTTTTTGTTTGCTTGTTACTATTTATTCATTATTTAAATTTAATTATTTTAATAAAATAGTATAGTAAAAAAGAAATCACATTCTCAGAAACTAAGCCATCCCAGGTGAGATTCAAACCCACGACTTTTGGATTAGAAATTCAACGCGCCATCCATTGCGCTACAGCGACACAACGAACGATTTTAATTTGTGTACATGCTGTTGAACTATTATTTTTGTTTGTTACTATTTATTCGTTTTTAAATTCAATTAATAAAATAATATTTGAAAATAAACTGTATTAACATCAAGTGTCATCCACTACAAGTATGCAAAAATGTATTTGAACTTGAATGGATGAATAGAAAGTATTTTATTAACGACTGAAAATTTGAACAAGATATATATTTAGGGGGAGAGCGAACCAACAGTAGGAATTGAATAAATAGGGGAAAAAATAGAAGCTATAGTCTACTACACAAGTAAGTCAGTTGAGATCAACAAGAAAATTACACGAGTTTCAATTACTATACGAGATAAATCATAAAAAAATTGAAATATCCAACATTAAAGAACAATATCCACACAAATACATGACCTTAACTTACTTCTAAATAACAAAAATTTTAACAGTTGTCATAAAAATTCTTGATACTTCTGCATCATTCCATTATTATGCTAATGATGCCGCATTATGAAAAGTTCTTGCCTTACTTTGTTTCGACTTGGATCCCAGCCATTTTAAAAAAATGTTGAAAGAGCTTATTATAGAATTATATCACATCAATAGTTATTTGCAAACAATTTTCTGAAAAAAGAATGAGTAAAAATAACTTTTACAAAATAAGATACATACCCCTCTTCCCCTATTCGAATTCAAAAGTGTTAGACATTTTACAAGTTTTCAAAAAAAAAAAAAAAATTCTTAAGATATTTCAACTGAGACATAGAAGCTGTGACATCATATCAACGCCTTTTTGTTGAATTTTCCTTCTACGATGAACAAGTGCCAGTTTAAAAAAACTCGGAAACCATTTTCAACATTTCCTTTTTACGACCACTTTACATTGTTTGTTTGTTTTTTATCTTACTGTTGGCACTTCCCAGTGGAAAAGTATAAAATTTCGAATGTCATACACTGAAATGACATGTGACCAATTTAAATTTGCTTCTTTTAAAATTTCTGTGCAATATAACAATAAAAGTTGACCTAAACATACATAAATTTCTTGATCGGATAGAACATTTTTCTCTGTGATATAAATCAAAAATATAGAAAATAAGATATATTTTCGTTACGCTGAAACATGGAAAACACAAAGAAAAACACTCTTGTCGTCACATGAAATGAAAATAGACCAAATGTTTGGTGATAATATATAATTCTTTAGAAATTTTAATTCCACACACACACACATTTTATGAAAAATAACTCTCTCTAAATATACAAAAAGTTTTTCGTAATGCTGTAATAAATTTATTTATATGTAAGGTACAGTTAGTAAAAATGGGTCTTAAAAAGTTGAGCAATGATTATGAAGAGTTGCATAATTTGTACAATGGGGTTTGGTCCACGTTAGGCGGATAGGGGACACCCCCGCCCCAGTTATCTTAATAAATTATAGATAAAATTAAAAAAATCAATAATTATTTTTTATTTTAAAATTACCGTCAGACCTCTATATAACGAAGTCGCTAAATCCCGAAAAACAGTTCGTTATATAGAGGTTCATCTTTAAATATACTTTATATATAAACCACATAAAACAAATTTTAAATTCATAAACACTATATATTAAAAAAAAATGTAATTATTCACACCTTTTTGTAAATTAATATCTCTTTATTCTATATATCTTACTCATCAAAAAAGAAAGAAAGAAAAACTTCAAGGAAAACAAGAAAAAAGAATATCGAGGAACACACTGTATTTTCAACATTTAGAAAAACATTTTGTATTAAAATTAATGAATTTTAAGTACATTTACTAATTCAAAGCATACAAGTAATTTTGAACATACATTATTTTCTAACTAGAAACTGATGTTTGACTTTTCAAGGACTAGTTCAAGGAGACGGGGACACGAGGCAACTCCACTGAGGGTGAAAGGGGATACAGAAGATGCTTCTGGTGAACTGGACAATGGGGGTTAAAGGTTGCAAGGACGAAACCACCAGAATTCTATTGCTCTCGGCGAGTTAGGCACCAAAGCGCAATATTTATGACCAGTTCAAGATTTATGACCACCATAAAATGTGTTAAAAGAGAGAATAACTTGAAATGTCCAGAAATACTTCAAAAACAGGAAGAAAAAAATTGAATCACAAAAGGAAAAGTTCGTTTTATAGAAAATGCACTTCGCTATAGGAAGTTTATTTTACGAAGAAAATCGTGAAATGTTCTTGGTCCCAGGAAAAAGTTCGCTATATAGAAAAATTTGCAATATAGGTTCGTAATATGGAGGTTGACTGTATTTACAATTTCTTTTGAATGAATGACACTGAACGATATAAATTCAAGGTCTAGTTTCAAAGACAAAACTGTAAAGTTTAAAAACCAAATTTCTCTGAATTACTCATCCCAAATAGAACTTCAGCGAAAACCTTCACCAGACTCAGCACTACACCACCTTAGAGGGATGAAAATCCACAAAGATGGAGCAAGAACGTACCAGCAATGTAAGAACTGCCCTGACCACCTGTTCTGTCCTGTCATTCTGGCAATCTTGCAGCGAATTAGTGACTGCCCCTCAGAACGATCTGTATTCGGACAACTGTCTGGACATAGCCGACGTGGTATATTGGACCTTAGGTCCTATATGAGAATAACTTTCCATTTCCCTAAACACAACCAACCAAAGAATGAATTAAATTTTAAAAATCAATGTATACAAATAGAATATCGAAAACATTGGAGTGGGTGTTTATAAACGTCGCACTATAAAGTAATACAAGGGATGTGGCGACTGACCTCACAATTTAACCTGTGACGAGGACGACACATGAGCTGGTACGACTACTCTAAACTTCAACACCACGCCAACGGGAGTACTTTGAGTTTCGACAGCTTTAACACGGCGGATTTTTAGTGGCAGGTTCGAACTCATGACACGCTGGCCACAAAACCGTGACCATAACACTGGAAAATTCATTTATCATCATTTCACATAACCTGTCAAGTTATAAATCTATGCCTTGTGCATGTAATATAACAGATCTATATTAATAAATTGGCTTTTTTGTTGAATAGTTTTCTTGGACGCAGAAAAAAAAAGCACAGTGACGTAAGAATTATACACCGTAAAAAATCTGGCGTATAACTCGCACTTTTAATACAAAAAACTAAGCTTGCGCCTTATACGCCGGGTATAAAAATGATAGCTTTAAAAAAAAATAAATAAATAAAATAAAAAAAGATAAGCATAGAAAAAAAAAATTAGACTTCTATATATATCGAAATACTGTTCATGTAAAAGAAACGGCATTCCTTACGAACTTAAAAGGTTGCAGTTCTAGAAGTATACTATTGTTTTCTAAAGCTAGAAGTAATACCTTAAATAAATAACTTCAAAACAGGTGTATATAAGAGAATTGCGCATGTGTACAATTCAGGTTTCTTCGTAAGAAAAGGGGTGCGCGTTATACGGCGAATATACCAAAAAATTAAAAATTGCAGCTTGAAAATATAAGTGCGCGTTATACACCAGATTTTACGGTACGTATACAATAAATTTCAGCAAAAAATATAATTCTTTATATCAGTGATTCCCAAAGCGGTCTATACCGACCCCCAGGGGTTTACGTCATCAGGAAAAAAATTGGGGGGGGGGGTCTATGATGGTGGCTGTCATTTAACCAGTTCGTAACTTTAATTTTAACTTTTAATTAATTGAATAAATATCCCACATACACACAGGCTGTTATATATTTACTTAAGTAATATTTTATTATAATATAAACATATCTATTTCGAATTATGGAATAGCGTGAGAAAATTTTTAATTTCTTTTCCTAGTGAAAATGAATTTCGGTGCGGTTGCCAATCTTCATAACAAAAAACAAAAGGGAAAAAAAAAAGACTGGACGCTACTGACTGAGCAGATACAGGATTCAACCAAACAAAATTGATGCCAAATGTTGAAAATTTGTTTAAAAGCATCAGATTCACCCTTCCCATTTAAACCATTTAATTGTTGCTCAGTTTTTTTTTTGTAACAGGTATTAAATTTTGATTTAATTAATAAATGTTTAAAATTAAAATGTGTTTGTTTTCTTAAGTTATTCACACTACACTTCTTTAGAACAAAAATTTTAAATCATTTAAAGTAAATAGCTCTATAGCAGCTATCAAAAACACATTTAAGTCGATGAATTTGCAAAAATTCAATATTAAGTAGACAGGGGTCTACCCCAAACCAGAAAACATGGCAAGGGGTTTATGATACAAAAAAGTTTGGGAAACTCTGGTTTATATTAATCTAAAATTCTAATATAGTAGAAATGCAGAATATAATCTATTTTTTGATAAAAAGAATTTTAAAAAAATTCTATAAGGTCTTTAAAAAGAAAATTATACATTGCTTAAGGTATCCCACTACGTTCGAAGCCGTGATTTTGCAAAAGCGTATAAATGGATAATATTCATGATATTTAGTGTCACTTAGATTAGAAAATGTATATAAAATTGTTTAAGTATATTATTACAATAAAAAATTATTTAAGTACAATATTTTGACAAAAAATGAACTTAGAGTGACCCATTTTCAAAATATTCTCCTTTTGTGAAAAATGTTTCTTTTGTAGTAATATTTTGCCTGTATATAGCTCAGACCTTCGTGCAGAGGTTCAACTAGAATTTTTGAAATGTATAACTTAGAAGTGTGTTTATCCATGTTTTACCACAACAGAGGGGAGAAATTTTAAGAAAAAAACGCCGATAATTATTTCAATGGATTGTAACTCTGAAAATAATGTGAATTTTTCAAAAATCATAGTTCAGACTCTCTGGAGAAGTCTTTACTTTACATAAGCACAAAATATTATTTTAGAAGCATTTTTTATAAAAGGAGAACATTTTGAAAAAAGGTTATTCTAGATTAATTTTTTGCCAAAATATTGTATTTAAATAAATTTTTTTTTTGTCAAAATGTCCTTAAAACAATTTTATGCATGTATTCTAATCTAAGTGACACTAAATATCATGAAAATTATCCATTTATGCGCTTTTTTAAAATCACGGTTCCGAACGTAGTCGGATACCTTAAAAAGAGCATAAAACACACTAAATAACATAACTTACTATTTTATATCAAAATTAGATTTAACTTTATAAAACATTTCTTTCCTCTCTCTCTCAAGGAGAGTTATATTACTGATGGTAAACTGCAGGTTGTTTTCTTTCCATAAAACATGTGCTTAAGCGTAAAAATAAAAATACACTACTGTGCTGTAATCCGTTTCCCTGTCCATCTTGGAAAATGAATCACTTTGGCCACTTTTTTCCCCAAAATCCTCTTTCGAAAATGAAAATGCTCTTCCGGCAGAAGTTTTATATTGAACGAGACCTAGAAGCTGTTTACTCTAGCGAGAACTGCAAGATTCGAGATAGGTAATCGTTGAATTTTCGTGTGGCTGCAACCGTGGCTGGCTGTCAATTCGAATAATCGCTGCTCTTTGTTTTCTTGTTTTGTTGAGAAATGGCAGAGAGCTTCGAACGAAGTTTTTATGTCTAGACGACTCCTTAAGCACCCTTTCGTCTAGAATAACTCTCGTGCGGCTTGAATTTGCATCTCCTTTCTTAAAACTTTTATTATAGAGAATGTAGAATTTCATGCAAATACTCATGATCAAATATCGCACGGTATTCTTTTTCTTCCGAGCAATAATTTATTAAGTTTCGTTCCAATATTCTACGAAAATACTTCAACAATGATCAAATGAAATAGAGAAAAGGTTGAGCTCGATTGTAGAAATGAAAATTGAGCGTAATTTAAAAGTTTTGAACCAAAAGTTTCTAAAGGGGATAGGATATAGTCTGTATGCATTTTACTATGAAATAATTTATTTAAGAATACAAATTGGAATGTTTTCTTTACTAATTTTTTTCACTCATGCGGGTTGTAGAATGTTTCATGATTCGATTAAAAATAAATAATCACAAATTTATACTAATGTTGCACTAAAAGTAGTAATGAATAGTTTGTCTGTGAAAATATTGATTCGGATTTGTATCTAAAGAATCAACATTTTTACTGGAAAATTACTTAAAAACTGAAGGAAAATAATTTATTTTTCAAAAATAAATCCGAAAATAGGACAGTAGCTATAAATGTATATAATAAGCAAAAGTTTGAGTACCAATCATTTGTAATTCAAGGAAATGAGGAACTAAGAATAAAAAATGTATCATTTTAAAAATTTCTACCTTATAGCTCCCCATTTAAGTAAAGGACTACTAAGAAATAAGTTTATAATACGATTAAACATTTAAAGCGCAATGTCTCTCTCTATAAAATATTTTATAATGAAAAATGAGTTTTCATGATACTCTTTTGTATATTAATTCAGTCTAGCACAGTTAGTGATGTCAATTTTTTTTATCATAATTTTTGTTAAAATTCTCTTATTTAAATATTATAATACACTTTATATTATACTGCCTTCATTTTCAAATAGAAATTAGTCAATAAATCTGTATTTTTTCCTCTTCTTTAAATCTAGAAATGTTTGTAAAAAATATCATACGTAAAATTCCAAAAAGATATCAAGATTGCAATTATAAATCAAAACCTCGGAATTTTACATCCAAAAATAAATCTACTTAAAATCCGAACAAGCTTTATTTTTTAAAAAAAACTGTATAGTTACTTCTCGTTTTAGCAATGCAAATCATCAAAGCAAATCATTCTAATTTGATGTTACGAACAATAATGTTACCTCGATTTACAGCTTTGTCATTAAAACTATAAAGAAATTGAGAGTTTTATTTGGGTTTCTATGTACACAAAATATTAGTTTTTCATAAAGAAATTCATAAAAATTTTAGCTTTAAATCAAACATAGCAACAAAGCGTGTGAGCGAAAGGATACTCTTAACTACTGGTTCAGAAAAAAAAATCCGTTAAATACATTGATTACTTTCTTACTTAGAAAAAACAACTTCTAACATTATTCTGTTTACTTAATAGTTCATTTTATCAAATTGAAGATGACATCACTTAGCCACTATTTAAAAAAAAATTGAATAAAAAAAACAAACGAATTCCTATAAGTTTAAGAAATGAAAGTGAACAAAAAAGTAAAAAGAAAAAAAAAAGTTTCCCGAAAATTAAAAACAAAACCACATATCGAGTTCCAAAAAAGAAGAGCATCGTTGTTGGGAAAACTGAACTCAAGAGACACCCTATATTTGGCTTGTTTACCTAAGCGCCAAAGGCAGGCTGTAAAATGAAAAATCTAACACATTTACCCATCAAACGTTTCAACTCCTGCAACATATCGCCGATGAAAAAGGACCCTGACGACGTTGTCAAAAAAAGAAGGAAAAAAATAGAGAGAAAGAAGCACCCTTTTCAAGAAATTTATCTTCGCACATTGGAGAAAAAGATTCTTTATACACGTGAGGCATTGCTCTGAAGCAGCGAAATTTAAGTCGGAAAGAAACCTATTGACAGCGACGATCTAAAAAAAGAATTTTTTAGTACGCGAGGGAGGGAGAAAAAAAAACTATTTTTATCTCGACCCCTCTCCCTATTCTAATCAATTCGGAGAAGGAAAATGACGAGATTTTTATTTTTCTTAAGGGGAAGATTTTCCCTCACTTCTGATTTGTATATATTAGGGTAGCCCAGGAATCAATATATAACATTTTTTTATTTATATTTTTTTTTATTTTAAGAATTCTCTTTTGAAGGCTACAGACAGTGATGGATCTCATTACTGATGCTCCAATCCAGCGCGAGTTTTAAAAAATAGAATAAATTGCAACTAAAGGGCACACAAATACTTCGCGAAGGAGGAGAAGTAAACATTTAAAGTAGAATAAAAATGCGAGTTCGATATCTTTTATAACAGTACTCCAAAGTAAAAGCTGAACTGCTCAGTATTTTGTTCTGTAAATAATCCAATACTGTCAAATGATAAATCAAGAGGAAAAAGAAGACCGAATATAAGATTTTCATAAATAATTTAATAAATTGATTTTGAAATCAATTTTAATTCAAAAATCGTACACATTACATATATTATAATATTAGCTCCTCAAATACGAGTTTTAAAATGTCCCTTTTAGAAAACTTGCTTTAAAATACGCGATTCGGAAATATTAATACTGATAACTTTTTCTTTGAGCACATTATTTGTATCGCTACTATTTCTGTCCAAATATCTATTCCATTTTTTTTTTTATCAAAAATTATTTTATAAACAATAAAACTATATTTTTGAGACTGAAAGCTAGATCACCATTGCAAAGCTCAGTGGAAAACCACATCATATTGTTTTTTGAAAGATACTTAGTTTTATTTCATAATAATGTTTTAAAACTAAATAATAACATAAAACAAAGAATTAAAAGGGTATATTTTAAATTTATCAACATCTCAATAGGAAAATTTACGGAGACCGACACTGGACTGAAATCGTTTCAGAAAATTCATTGTCCGGATTATAAAGAGTTTCAAGAACGGACCTCTTACTTTGAGGTTGAATGATTATATTAGGAGCAGAGAACTTGCGGAATCTTGAGTTATCCAGTAAAGCCTTCGATGCGAACTGAAATTTTGTATTAATTTTTATTTCATTTACATATTTTTGACCATTTTTAGTTTACAGCAAAATAAAATTTATGAATACCGTTTCAATTCATAACTCTTCAATAGGAGTCTTAAATATCTCTTATGTTAATATTGCCTTCATATTAAAAAAAAATCAAAGACATATTTCGTTAAAAACAATTTTTATCTCAATTGAAAATTACTTACAGGTTTTACACAAAGATTTTGTTTTATAAGGTCAAATAAAGTGAAATCACATGATGCACTTATGTATAGGTTAAAGGCAGTGGCGTAACGTACACCCCCGAAATCCCCACATTGCGGGGGGCCCAAAGCTTGACTGACGCTAAACACATATTTGTGCTTGGGGCTCAAAATCTGAGTTTGCGGAGGGGGGAGGGGATTACGCCACTGGCTAAAGGTATAATGCGTAAGAAACAAAACTATATGACATTACATGAGCTTATTTATAACAGCATGTTTTGTGGGAAAATATGCTATAGATCTCTTGATATTATAAATAATTAGCAACAAAATTTTATATATACAGGGTTATCAGGAATGAATGACCCGATTACAAAATTTAATAATTCCCAGATGAATAAGCAAAAAATGATAATTACTATGTCACTGTAAAGATCCAATATGAAATTTTATGTTTGTAACATTATTTTGATCCAATAGGTGACATCAATGTTGTAATCAAGATGTTTTTGAATTGTGAACAAAAGTGGAAATGGCGTAGCAGCGGGAAAGGGCGTTTTGAGTGCTCTTGTTCGCAAAAAGTCTATCAGTAATCACAGTTCAGCGTGAATTTCGGAGAAAGTACTATAGAAATGCACCGACATCTAAGAATATAAGAAGATGGTTATAAGCAGTTCCAGGAAACTGGATGCCTGTGTTAAGGCAAAAGTCCAGGGCGGTCAGGTTGCACACCAGAGAATGTTGAAAGAGTGCGAGAGACTTTTATACGTAGTCCAAAAAAATCGACAGTTCGTGCAAGTCGTGAAATTGTGGTGTTACCTCAGACTACCATATAGATTGTGATGAAAAAAAAATTTGCATTTTAAGCCGTAAAAATTAAAAATCGTGCAAGAATTGGACCATAGTGACGAATTGCAACGTCTAAATTACTGTCTTTATATAGATGAATCTATGCAAAACGATCATTTTTTCAATCAAATCATACTTACTTTACGTCAAAAAAACGTTACGTACAAAAAAAATTTAATATTGCATCTTTACAATGACATCTTAAATATTTTTTTCTGTTTATTCAACTGAAACCTACTAAATTTTGTAATCCGGTCATTCATTTTTGATAACCCTGTATATACAGTGGGGCCAAAATTGGGGACACTTTTGAAAATTGTTACGTTTTTTAAGTTTGTGTACTTACACAAAATGTTATGTTGCACAAAATGCAAAGTCTTTAATATCATTTAAAGATAATTTAATACTAAATTCAATACAATAAAAGATTCAAATATTTGCAACGCAAAAAAAGTTATGCTGCAATAACTATCGATATACATTAGATACTAATGAGAGCAGAGGGTTATCACTACTAGGTTGGGTAGCCTTTATTTTTTATTACAACTTCACATTCATGTTTCATTGAGCTGAAAATAGTTTTAAGCTCTTCCTTCGTTATTACATGATGCCAGGAAACAATTATAGTCTCAATTAGTTTCCTTTTATTTCCTGGGTACCTCATTCGGACAAGGGTTTTCAAATGGTGCCACAAGTTTTCGATAGGTTGATTGATTGATTGAATATTAACGTCGCACTGTTTAGCTACACGAGGGCTTTTGGCGACGGACCACGTAATTTTGAACCATGGTCAAGTGACGTGGACGACACCTTAGCTGGCACCCCCCTCTGCTAACTACCACACCACACCAACGGGAGGATGTTTCAGCTCTCGACAGATTTAACGTGCATCGCTGCCCTACACGGCGGGTCTTTAAAAAGTTTTCGATAGGATTGAGGTCATGACTGTTTCCATACCAACGTAACAATTCAATGATCATAGTCTTTTGATTACTTTACTGTGGGGGCAAGGAGCATAATTTTGCCAAAAAATAGATGAAACATTGTTGGTAAATAGACCCCTGATGAAAGGTAGTAGTTTGGGTTCTAGAATGGTGTCAATGCAATTTTCTGGTATTCAGTATCCCATCGATGAAACGAAGGCGACCAATACCATTTGCTGATATGCATGACCGAATAACAAAACTATGTGGGTACTTCACAGTTTCCTAGATGCAGTCAGAATGGAACATTTCTCCTGTTCTACGTCTTATATATTTTCGGCCATCACTACCGAATAACGATATTTTAGTTTCATCGCTCCATATAACTTGTGACCACTAATCATTTGTCCAATTAATGTGTTCCTTTGACCACTGTAGTCTTTTTTAGTGCAACTGTAGACTGAGATAAGGCTTTTTTTCGTGGAATTCTACCTCTTAGTCTAACATCTGATTTTTTTTGAACTGGCAGAAACACCAGGATCATTTAGATAACTTCTGATGAGCGTTGATGACATTCTTTTATCTTGGAGACATAATATTTGCGTTCTTATTTCATCAGTAGATGTGGTGCACCTCTTTCAGCCTTTTCCTGCTTTGTTCTTTATTAAGTCTGTTTCCTGACATCGTAAACAAAACTTTCAGTCTCCAGATGTAGTCACTGAGCCATCCACCTGTATTGCAATTTTAACATGGAAAAAACCACTTTCTCGTCACACTTCTCTTACTAGATGTCCAATCTATTCTTTTATTTGATGGCATTGCTTCTTGACTATATATCATTGTTGTCGTGTCCAGGAAAGAGTCCTGACCTCAATCCTATTTAACAAACTTAAAAAACAGAACCGTTTTCAAAAGTGTCCCCAATTTTGACCACCACTGCATATATATATATATGATTTGTAACAAAACAAAACAAAAAAAAAAAAACAAGCAGGTAGAGGTTCACTATGCTCTGATCCCTAATTTTTAAAAGAATTTAAATACACACATAACAGTTGACTGATGACTTTAAGGGGATAAAAAATTGCAGTACTTCGCCAAATCTCCATCTTCCTAATAAAAAAAAATGCAAGTAAAGAAAGAATCTTTTCAGAAAATAATACATTGAATACGTTTAATTAAAGTAATTGATTTCAAAAAGCATAACGATATAGATGAAAAGGAAACGTCTGATATATCAAGAAAAGCAATTTGGAATGTATTTTCAAAGCATGAATTCATTTATCAAAGAAACTACTTAGCCAATTGATACGTTTTTCGATCATCTTATAATAACATCTTATCTTATTATTCTTATCTAACAGAATAAAATGTATTCATAGTTAAATGGATATAGTCAACACGTCACAGAAAACATCATAAATCTTTAAACAGAGGTGTACTGAAATATACGCAAAATACACATTAGCATTTAATTTTCAATATAAGAACTACTCAAATTTAAAATATCAAAAAATCAAATGCTGAGTTCTATATTCTAATAAAAAATATCTCGACTAATGAGCAACAAAATATATCTATAAACATTAACGACCACTTTGAATAAAACTAGTTATATGCGAGTTCCTTTTTAACTTTTCTCTCTCAATTCTTCAGTGAATTAATACTAATGAGGAGTATTTACGCTCCGCATTGTCTGGTAAAAGCGAGAACCATTCTGCCTTGATTCAAAGGGCTTCATGTTGGTGGACAGAAAAGATAGAGCACAAAGCATTCAGCGACGCATACATTTATTTGGATCTATCAAATCTACAAATGAAACGCGTTTAAAATAAGGAGAACTAACTACAGCTACGAGACAGATGCAAACTGTTCAGAAATGTTGGATATCGCATCGAATTCATAATATAATTACATCAAGATTAACTATTCAGAGAAGTGTTGATTTATTTCAAAGGAAATAAAGCAAATATATTAGGCATTTGAAGTGAAATAAATCATATATCAATTTGAGTACAAATTATTTCGCTTCTGAAATTAAAAATTTACGAAATGTAAGAGTTTGATTGAAAATAAATCATTTTAGTAAATGGCATACAGGCATTTTTGACATAATGTTTCTTTTCTCACATATTGCCCAATCTGCATAATGAAATGTAATAAAATTAAATTAGATATTTCGAGAATTATTCTTACAAGTGTAATTAAATACACAACTTTCACAAAAAATAATAAAAGAATAATGTTGAATATTAACACATTGCATGTGGGGCGTGAATTTAGAGGGAGTTTGGGTCACTCAGTAAAATAGCAATAAATCGATAGCTATTTCGTTTTCTCAACGAGACTATTTTTTTTTAAAATACAAATCTACTAAATAGTAATTTTATGTGACCCGCACTCTAGTTACAGACCTCAAAAAAGCCTAATTGTGCTTCTCCCTCATGTAATGTGTTCCGGAATTGCTACGGAACATTTGTGAGAAAATACGTTATTCGATTTATACAGAAGAATAACAACGCTTTTCGCTCTTAAATAGGTTTAAGCTTTCTTGCTTTAAAGAGATGTTAGGGATGTATTCTGAAACTGAATATTCTATATTGAATATCTTTTTTTTAACAATGTTCCGTAACATTAATAAAAAACGTAGTTTGAATAAATAAAAAAAAAAACTTTTTAAAAAAAAATTGAGAAAGCTTTTTAGAAATATATATCGTTTAACTTACAACGTTTACATAAAATCTCAATTATTCATCAAATTATTACTTTTTGTTGAATTGAAGTTGACTCATTGTAAATGCTATAACTATATCATTATATAATCAATAGAAAATTCCTTGCCTAAACAGTTTAATATTACAAGTATTCAATTTTAGGATGCAATTCTTGAACATTTAATATGAACATAATTTTATAAGCAATATTTTAAAAAATCTTTTAAATTAAAAAAAAAAAATTCAGTGTATTGCTTTTTTTAACGATTTGCTTTAAGCATTCTTTTCGTTAAAATTTCGTAATCAGTCTTTAAAAAAATTATGAAGTAAATTAGTCTTTCTATTTTTTAAGGGGACATGGTACAATTTACGCAAAAAATTTAATTTAAGGATTTTCAAAACTTTTGTGGTTGCCTCCTATATGTGTACACTATGTAAAAAAAAGATTTTGTGCTCAAAATTCCATAAAAAAAAAAAAGCTAGCCATTTAACTTTTTAAGGAAAAAACTTGAAATTTGTGAAATGATTTTAAAATGCTACTCCTCCTACAAAAATTTACGTAAACGTATGAAATTTTATTTACAAGTACGTCAAACTATGTAAACAAAAGTTGGTATGGGTTTTGCGATAACATGATTGGTATTCGTACAATATATATATTTTTTATGAATGTTTATTCAAAATTCCTTAAAAAATGTACAAATTTTGAGTTCAATATTTTTAAAAAAATAAGTATTGCTTTCATTCAAAAATGCATACCAACTTTTGTCACATGTACTAATAGCAATAAGTAAAAAAAAAATCAAAGAAATAAGCACAACAGAAAAAAAGCCTTAGAATTTTAAATGAAGACAAAATAGTTATTTTATCTTTCTGAGATAAGTTAAAAGTTTCGATTAGCCATAGGAATGTGAATAAAAACGAACTTAAAAGCTATCATAATTCTGCGATTTTAAGTTAAGAGCTTTCAAATTTTGTGAGGTTATAGAAAAGTATATAAAGAATGATTTAGTCTAAAAAAATTATATTTGATTTTTTTTTTTTTTTTTTTGCCGATTTTTGTCAATTGAATCGTACTGTGCTTTCTTAAATGTCATTTCTAAATTTATATCATTCTCTTTTTTAAAAAAATCAAACAATCTGGTGTGTTTTTTAAAAATTAGCACACCTAAAAGGAATTAGAAAAAGTAAAGAACACCATGTGAAGCATAAAATGTATCAATAAGACAACAGTTGCAACGCATTTTTGTTTTTCCTTATGCAGCCTTTGTTTAGTATTTCTGACAACAGCATTCATAATACTGAAAAAAGGTTAAATAAAAAAATAAATATATAAATTCTATTTAAAAAGAAATCAAATTCTATAAAATACATTTACTCTGTTTTTTTTTTTAATCTTCTAAGCACAAAAAAAAAATAAAATCAGAAAGAAGCGGAGGAAAAAATAGGATTTCTTTTTAATACCAGAAAAGGATTTTTTCCACACAAACTCATCATTTCATTACCACGCAGAAATCAAATTCTGTGGTTACTTTCTTGGAGTGACACTAAGGGGTCGAAAATTATTAGAGTGCGCACTCTTTAGAAATCTTAAAAGATGTTAACTTTATTTAGAAGCATTAAAAACTGTAATCATGCTTAAGTGTTTAAATATTTTAAGTGCCTTTTAGACTTTCAAGGGGCCTATTGTTTTTTAACGAAAAAAAAATATGCTAAAAACAAAGTAATGTCGGGGAAAAAAATTACGTCCTCTTAAGAGACTCGGGAATGAGTAGATAGCTTAATGTAATTTTCAATAACTGCTGAAGGAGGGGATAATACGACTTTTATTCAGTTTACTTAAAAAATATTTGAAAAAGATGAATACGAAGAAAAAAAAACATTTTCCAAGAACAAAATTGAAAATTTAAGAAAAGCAGTTAAAATTTTTATCTTTTTCTATTTGTTTTTACTATTGATTTACATTTTAGTAGTGGTAAGCAACCGGTAGTATGGACTGGTAAACCTTCGGTTTATACGATGGACTATATTATTTTGAATCGCAAACAAGAGATCTGAACCAGAAAAGGTTATTTCAAATAATACTAAGACTTACAAATTCCCATAACTTAAATTAAGTCAACTGTATCCAGTCAACCAACGAATAAGCTAACTATCCTTTTACCAAACCATTTATTATTTTATATCAATATACTATTAACAAATAAAAAAAATAATCAATAATTGAATACGTCTTTAGAAAGTTGGTTGAAAATTTAAAAGTAATAAGAACGCACTTTACGAAAATTCCACTAACTCCTTTCCACATCCACCTTTTCGAAAAATATCAAATCCGAAAGCATAAAATTTTGATTCGGGGGAAAAAAATATTTCATTTAAACGAGCCTGGAACTATTCAAAATAATACTTTTTTTTTTTAATGAAGAAATCCATACTCTAAAATATGGCATTAAAAATTTGAAATATTTTTTCCTTTTTTACCCATCTTAGATATTCCACGCAAATTTCGAAATCGTGCACATTTCAAAGCAACAAAAATATTCCACATAAAAAATATATCTCCAGCTTTAAAAAAAATTCTTCGAACTGTAAGCAAATCAAGCGTTTAGATTTGAAGCCCCACAGAAAAACATTTCTCTTTATATTTCTCCTATTAAATTTTTGTCAATATTTAAATTTTTCATTCAGCACTGAGTGTTGACTTAAAAGTACTGATCTGAAAAAAAATTTTATTGATTCCATCATTTTACGTAACTTTTTTAAATCATGTAAAAATCTCACTTTAAAAGAAAAACATTCTATTAATATGTGAAAAAAAAGGTAACATTACTTACTCAAGATAAAAAAAAAATCTTTTGCACCAAGCCATCTAGTTCAAGATTAACCAATACCCAAAAAATCAAACTTGAAACTGAAATTTTTTTTGAAAAAGAAATTGAAAGATACGTTAAGCTTGCTTCAAAAAAAATCACTGGGCCTTGCTTATAAGGGTTTCAACATGTTAACAGATTATACATACATGAAAAGAAAACATTACACAATTGTTAATACTTTAATTATTAATTAAATTAAACTACACATAATTTAATCTGAAATTTTCAAATTACATCAGATTTTCTTTAAAAACTTTCTTCTTTTCAAAATAAAATCAAATATACTGAAACATTTATCACAACTCTAAGAGTTACTTAAATATATTTTAATACTATACATATAAAAAAATCAGGGCAATTCGCAGCAAATCTTGGGGGAATATTTACCCTCTATAACGCAGAAGCCTGCAAGGACTATTTCCCTACTAAGATTTGCGGATGGATTTATTACAACACATAATGAAAAATATTCCACTTTTTAAATTGCTGGAAATGTGATTCTTCAAAAAATCAATAACGTCACTTCTCAGAGAAAATGCTTAGTTTACAGCAAAATCTTTTCGTTCGTGTCTTTCCTAATGACCTCCTTAACAGAAAGTGAGATCGGAAGAAATGCGTTCTATTTTCAAAATTGGAATAATACGAAGAGATAATTCGAAATAACAGCATCAATTTCCGCATATTGCAAAAACATGATGTGAAATCTCAATTTGATAATTAAATAAAATGAGAAACATCGTAGTATAAAATTAAACATCGAGAAAAAATCCAAAGATGAAATTAAATTTCAAATTAGATCCGAACTACATCTTAAAAATAAACGCAAATATAAGTAATAATTTTCATTAAAATAGACAAGTTTTATCCTCAAGGAAAGTTTATATCCCACAAAAAAATTACAAAATGTAATATTCTTTAAATATATATATATGTATACATTTGAATTTTACTACTACTTTTTTTTCAAATTAAATTAAATTTGAAAGGATTCTAAATCTCAAATTAAATTTGGAATTCCAAAACAAATATTAAAATTTTTCATCCTTGCCTTCCTTTTTTGCACCTTCTCTGAAATAATTTATCCCAACAAAATTTCAGTTTTATAGTCGTGATTTGAAAGGTTTTCTTTTCGTGGTCCCACCGAAAAATTTATTCCTAGATATTTAACAACATTGTTAATCATATCAATATAGATATGCAAGAGTTGACCATAATTTTTCGTATATCTCTGAAAAAATTCAGAAAAGATTTCAAAATGTATGATTGCAGTGTTCATTATAAGTTATATACAAAAGTATAACTGAAATATCATAAGAAATGAGAATACATATCAAATCTTGAAATAAAAATGCAAAGGTTAAGAGTAATTTCGATTAATTTTGTCAATCCTGAATGCGGATATAAAAACAAATTTTAAAAAAAATATTAGAGTAAAAACTAACGAACACATACTAAAATCAGAAATCTTACCGATGTAGAAGCCCCTCGCACGAAAATTATTTGAAAAAGTTTCTTTTTGTATTCAATAATAAAGTTTTCTCTCTAAGAAAGAATTTAACTAATTTGGGAATAATAGAAAAATCAACACCGAGAAAAAAAAACAAGTAAATATTAGATAACTAGACTGATAATGAAGAGAACAAGAAAGACATTATGTAATGGATTGAGAGCGAGTGTACCGCTTGTTTTCTTTTAATATAAACAACTTTTAAAATGCTTCTTAATAGCAAAGTGACTTATTTTTCTTACACACTTGAAAAATGTTGCCGATATAAATTTTTAAGTATCCTATCTTTCCTTCCATTGCATTGACCACACTAAACTTTTCTGATTATATTTCAGCTCAGATATGATATTAAACGTTTAATAGATGTTGTATCTTTTTTGAAGAGCATTATTGAAAATAGCTCAAAATATTTTTTACTATTACATGGCTGCTACAATTATTAAGGTGAATCATTAAAATTATATACTTTTTCGAATTATCAACTTACTTTAATACCCACAATATAAGATTTTAAAAAAACCCTTCTTAAGTAATTCAAAATAATATTTCGCTTCCTTCACTAAAATTTATACAAAAATAGGATACCTATATATTAAGGAAATTAGAAAACTCAGATGGTTTTCAGTTTATTTAATTTAAATAAAATTAAGAGAGAAGATCATAACTTTTTTGAGATTTACTGAATGCAGTATACTTGTAATATACAACTATAAGTTATAATAATACACACGGTAAAAGTTAAATGTAGAACACTAACTAATTAGGACCACTTATTTCATAATCGTTAATACATAATTATAACTTACATAATTTTTATTAATAGTGTGTGTTTTTCAGAATATTACCCTAATGAATAAATTATTTTTGAAAACTATTCAAGAAGAAAAGATATTTACTTTCAAGTTAGCATAATCAAATATTAATAATCTAACAGATAAAAATGTCATCTTTATTCAAACTAAAAAAAACTTTTTTACGATACACTTATTCTATAATAAGATATGCTATCGATACATGCGTGCTGCATGACCAATAATACTTTTATTTATGAACTAATTTCAATTTGTTTTTGTTCCCAAAAAAAACATGGTTAACAAACCCCGCTTATATTTTTCTTTTAACTAATTAAATTAGGTAATTATCACTTCTGCTGCGAGGGGGGGAAACACATCTGCAAAATTCTTATATGTCGAGAATATACATTCCTCGACTATTATAAATTTTATTTCTATGATTCTAAGTCTTTTATTTCCATTAACTATAGTTCGTTTAAAAAATAATAATTACCAGTGCAGATATCGCAGTGAGAAACTCAAAATACGAAACACATAATTCACGCTCATATCGGTTTTATTAACAAGGTAATTGGATTATTACATTACATTGCTAACAGCGAATAACCGATTGATTTAAACCTAAAGAAAAACGAGTTTGTTGAATCACATTGTACCCACTATTGATTTGAACATCACTTTAAATTCTGCTCACGACTGCAAACCTATTCCAAAAAGAGTCCCGACTAACGAACAAACGCAATTCTTATCGAACAGCTCGATTCCCCCAGTCAAATTTTAAAAAAATCGATTCTTCAAACCGATCACTGTTCTTTCTTTCCATTTCCACTTTTTCTTTCTCTCCCCCCCAAAAAAAAAAAGAAAAGAGAAAGAAAAAGTAAGGAATAGAAATTAAAAATGCACCAGCTCTCATTTTCTCTCTCTCTCACTCGGGAGAGTCCTAAGAAGCGACCACAGACGCCTTTGGAGAATAAAATCAGCGCGCGGGAAAAGGGAAGGGAACACACATCCCAGCATCCACCCCATGCGCACACACTTATCCATCCCTCCTCCCCCCTTCATCCCGTTTCCTCTACAGCCAATCGAGATATCGATTCCCTTTGTCAAAATTGACAGAACTCTAAGGAAGGAGGAAAATTCGCAGCAAAAGAAAAGACAACCGGGGTGGTCCACCCCCTCGCTCTCCTCCAGGAACGGAAAAGCAATCGAAAAACACCGACGAACAAATTCGCGAGAGAAACCTCTCCCTCTCTCGTTTATATATATAAAAGGCTTCTGCGAGCCCAGACTCGGTTCAATGCAGATCAAGCGATGAATGATTTGTTGAAAAATCGATGTCCGAGAAGGGATCGGGGGTGGGTGCCACCGAGGAGGAGGGGAGCGCGTCAGTAAGGCACAGAGGGCGGCACCAGAGCCCCGACGATTCAGTGTTGGTGGCTGGCCACGGTGCATCAGACGGTGCCAACCTCTTCGGCTTCACTCACCTCCAGCAGTTGTAGCGAACAGGGCAACTCCAGGGACTCCCACAGCTCAAGAATGGCGGAGGCATCGGCGTACCTGTGAGGAAGGGAAGAAAAGACACACGGTGAGTACTAAAACCTATTAAAAATCAAAGTTGTTAACGATAAATAAAAAGTTTGTTTGTAGCACTCTGTGCACCCCCTTACGACAACAGAGAGAGTGCGAGCGAATGGGATACGAACGCGCGTGCGCTACTGACAGCCAAAGCAAGACACGTATAAATCTGAAAGCAGTAGGTCTGAAGTCTTTTTAATAAATCAGCAGAAGAACGCGTCACAGGTGAGCTCAGTCACTAGGAAGCCCGCATGTGGCTGACGCAAGAAAAGGTTCACGCCTCGATTGAGAAGCAATTGGGATTTGGAGAGGGAATTTCTCTGGCTTTTTTTCTCTTTCTCCTCTCTCGCTCTCACACTTCTGTTGGTTCTTTTCGAATGGGGAATGTCCAAAGCGTCTGGCTGTGGCGGTGCACGCGCTTGCGCAAAGTTTGGATCGTGGATGCCACTATGGCGAATTTTCTTCGGTCATTTTTGGTGTTAGAAAGTGTTAAAATTGTAGTTGTTATTTTTTATTTTCATAAATTTAAGTGATGTTTTGTATTGTAACGATAAGATGTGCTGAGAATAGGCTCTTGCCAGTCTAATGACCACTACAATTTTTTAGAGTCAAAATGTGCGCTGTGTATTACTTAAATTTTTTTAAATTACTATGAAAAAAATTAATTTGAAAGGAATTTTTTAAAAATAATATATTGGTGTTAGACAGCTATTAAGCGAATGTAAAATGAAAATAAGTTGTAAGTTGATACATCTGACATTTGAAAATGAATAGTTATAAACATAGTCGTTAAATAAAATGCTTGTTTTAATAATGTTACTAGTTTTAATTCAGGATTCAAGAAACTTTCAATTCAAAAGAAATGAGTGAAAGTTGAATTTCATCTATAACCCCATTTTCGCAATAAATATTAATCACTCATAATATACATGTCCCAAAGTAGGATGAAAGTGCGAAACCAAAAGAAAAATAAAAGAAAAACATTGCTAGAAATAAATTAATAATTCACAAGATATATTTGCAAAATATTTTTAAAGATGTCATGTATTTTTATCATTAATAATTTACGCTGAATCAGTTTCATATATTTAATAAAATATTTCTTTAACAGAAACATTATCAAAGTAAATGTTATATTATAATTTACATTCGTTATTAAAACTATTCGTTCGTTGCAAAAATTATTTTAAAAAAAAAAAAACACTTTCAAATACAATGTGTGTGTTCGTATGAATTTATTTACAACCAAGACTAAACATAGTGCAGAAAAATATTATATATATATATATATATATATTCATAAATAATCTATAGATATTATGTTTTCCAATCATTGGATACAAGGAACTCTATTTACAGTTATTACTATAATTATAACATGAAATAATTTATCAGTTCAAATATGAATTTAGTGCAATGAAAAAGTAATTCCGCTTCTCTCTTGTATTTTTTCCCCAGAACATTCCTTTTAACGAGTAGAGTTTAAAAAATTTAACTTATTGTTTTTCTAAAAATTCTATAATTATATAAAAATATTACAAGAATATTTTTAATTAATTCGAGCATTTTATATTGAAGTATCATATTTTACTTATTTCGAGTATTTATATATTTATGACGAATATACTGAAGAAACATTTCCGAAAATACTAATTCATTATACTGTATCTGGACATTCTCTGATACCAAGCAATCTAGTACAATGATTGATAATTATTACAAAGCACGACAACCATTACAAAGAATATACGCATGAATTATAATAAAACATCAAAAGATATTAACTACTGTACGTTTGATAAGCGCTTTCATGCAATATATCTAGCATTAGTAGTAAATCTATTTTCATGACAAAGGCAAAATGCACGCAGCAAAAAATCGCTTTTAATTTGACCTGTTCAACGAATGCAGCACTAGGAACGTGAAAAGGAGAATAACACAGCATTTATTTATTACTCTGTAATGAAATTATTTACCTAATTATTTATAAAAAAAATTGTTTAAGAACACTATAACAATTCACAAGTCATTTATTTTCTCACATGGTAAGCTCTTATGAAATATATATATATATTTTTAAAAATTCGCTAAAATATGAGATACCCCTTTCCTTTATATATTATGATATTAACTGTATAACCAAAAACTATACCATATTAGTACTATTTATTTGATACTATAGATCGCCCCTATTTTTAAAAATAAAAGCAAATTTTTAAAAAATATCTCCATTAGTCTTTTAGTTTTAATCAGTTTTAATACTAGACGTATTAATAATACCCTCCCGTGACACCAAAAATGAAATATTTTAAATAATATTGATCTACACACATCTGCCAGTCGTCTGTTATATTCTTGCAAGATAAATCCTTTCTTGAGACGTGTGATAAATAAATATTTGCTAGAAATAGAATTTGTCAAATGGAAATATTAAACTGAAAACTTATGTAATGAGGGCCGAATTATTTGTAGTTTCATTTCATTTCAAACAAATGTTTTTTCGTGCTGTTACAATATGAAACATTTCGCAGTATATTTTTTTGACAGCAGCTGAAATGTTCGGCATTGAACAAGAAATAAGTGCCCTTTTTTTTAAAAAAAAATAAATAAAATAAATACATACAATTATGTTTTTCAAAACATTAAAACATTTTAAAAAATGTTTTAATGTTTTTAAAAAATGTAAATAACATAAGAATTTTTGATCTTTCGAAATATAGTCAAAATATTTAAGTTACATTAAGTTAAAAAACATAAAATTTATTCCGTAATGGATTTGACAAACAAGTCTAAAATTATCTCAGTTCCTCCATAGATTTAATGTTATAAAAAGATATTGAAAAATACGCAAAGAACACTTAATGTCACAAAATACTTATCCAATTAAATAAAAGAAGTGATAAAAATTCACAGCATTGTTAGAATAAAGTACAGTCAAACCTCTATATTGCGAACTTTTTCCTGGAACCAAGAACATTTCACGATTTTCTTCGTAAAATAACCTCTCTATACCGAAGCGCATTTTCTATATAACGAACTTTTTCTTTTGTGATTCAATTTTTTTCTCCCTATTTTTAAAGTATTTCTGAACATTCCAAGTTTTATTCTCACTTTTAATACATTTTATATTGGTCATAAATTTTGAACTGGTTTTATTAGATCCTAACTCGCTGAGAGCAATAGAGTTCTGGACGTTTCATCCAAGAAGTGCAACCTTTAACCCCCATTGTCCAGTTCACTAGAAACATCTTCGATATCCCTTTCACACTCAGTGGAGTTGCCCGTGTTATAGTTATAAAGTAATGAATGTTTAATAATTACTTGTATGCTTTAAATTAGAAAATGTCCTTAAAATTCATTAATTTTAACATAATATTAGTTTCTTAATATTGAAAATACAGTGCATTCTTCAACATTATTTTTTCTTGCTTTCCTTGCAATTTTTTTTTAATGGGTAAAATATATAAAATAAACAAATATTAATTTTAAAAAAGGTGTGAATAATTGCTTTTTTTAATCTATAGTGTTAATGAATTTTAAATTTTTTTTATGTGGTTTATAAAGTATATGAAAAAATAAACCTTTATATAACGAATTTTCCACATAACGAACTTTATTCCGGGATTTAACGACTTCGTCATATAGAGGTCCGACTGTATATATATATATATTCTAATATTCTAAGACAGCAAAATTTTGAAGAAATAGTTTGAAGGTCTGGAGAGAAAAATGGCATCCTTGTGATAGTCTTAAAATTATAGGTAATTCTATCTTATTTTCAAAAATTTTTTGGATTCCTAATTGCGTATAAAATAAGATAGCACATCAATCAATAGACAAAACAGAATTCTTAATTTTTAAAACGAGAGTTTTACATCAAACCAAAAAAAAACTTCGATATTATTTTATTTTATTTTTGAAAATATGAAATTCATTATTAAAGACACAGTTTGTGTCTTAAATAATGATTTAATTTCAATTAAATACTTAATTTTTAATTCAATCATTATTCTTTAATTTCTATTTTAAGTATCAGATGCATTCTGAGTTAAATTAATTACGAGAGTCGTATGAAAAAGTACATATTTCCGAGTTTAATTTTAACAATAGAGACACATTAAAATTTTTCAAAAATCTAAAAATAAGTATAATTTTATCTATAAACAACAGTGGAATTCTTAAAGAAACTTTCCCTTTACACACATTTACATTCTCTTCCTATTTAAATAAAAATTTTCTCAAAGGTTAAATTTACTATAAAACGTGTAGCACCGCAGAAGTATATATATCTGATATATTAAATACTTTAAAAATTTTATACATTTATTAATATCCAAAGGCTGCTTACACGTTATAAATGTGGCTGGGAAAAAAATACGGAAACACTGATTATTTTACCATTACAAACATTTACGCGTATGTTTTTAAATTTCCTCGATATAGTCATTTATTATTTCGCCACGAATTAACGAGTTACTTCAACAAAAAATCTGTATCTTTTACTATTAGAAAGTTTCTTAATTGTTTATACATTAAATGTTATTACATTATTGCACCACATTCCGTACATAATTTTGTAAATATATAAAACTTGCTCTCTTTCACTCTATTCTTCTGGCGAGTTTTATAAAAATTAAGGATTAATAGAGAAATGAACAGCTATATTTGATTACCGATGCTTATTTTATCATTAAACATTACATAAGATGCACAAGCATATACATACACACAAATATCTAATTCGAAATTTTTAAAAAATGTCAAGATTACTATGCTGGGATTTGAACTGCAAATATGTTTCAAATAACTTTCGAATGCCAGGGACAAATAATCCAAGTAAATAGTATTAAAATTTATTTTTAGAAAAAGTTTTAAGTATTCGGACCGCAAATGCAGTCTGTATCCGCCAGAGTTAATCTGTAATTCAAAATTATACATTTTCCAATCATAGGATTACAAACAGTTATTTTTAGTATTACGCGATCATCACAACTGCTTTCGGGAAAATTTTATAAAAGTTCGAGATGTATAATTTAAAACAAGATTTTCCCCCATATCAACTGCAAAAAAAAGAAGAAACCATATCTATATTAACCCTCTAGGTAAAAGACAAATCTAAATTTTGGATATTAAAGATGGATGTTACGAGTATTTGTAAACACAGTAAGGTGACGACTGCATTCGGAGTTAGAACCAGTTTTGTGGATTTATTTTTTTTATTTCTTTTTATAATTAATAATGAATTCAAAAGATCTATCCATTAAAAACGTTAAGATTTTGCTCAGTACTGTAAAACACAGAAGGGGGAGATTAGCCAGCAAGAAAACTGGTTCTAATCCCCCAAAGCAGTCTTCAGCCTTTATATATATATATATATATATATATATATATATATATATATATATATATATATATATATATATATATATATATATATACATTACTAATATAACAGTAATATTTTAAGTACACATCACACTGTGCAAATGAAAAATTCAAATACCAGAAAGAGTTCTAAAATGTACATAAACACAAAAATTAAAAGTATATTCCAAAACATAATTACATAACATTCTAATTTAGGGCATTATGGGTTTTTTTTAAAAAAATAAGAATGTTTGATAGAAAAATAACGTTTCAAATTATTTGTACGTTCAGAAAATAAAGACACTGAAATTCGTGAAACGTTTTCACAAAAGAAAAAAATGGGAACAAAATCTAAATTAAGAAAATAATAATAAATATCACCAATATACATTAAATGGTGAATAAAAAGGGTGATTTATTACTAACCAAAATTTAACATCAGGATATAACCCTTTTTTGATGTATAATAGTAATGAAGGAAACTTAAATAATTTATCTGTACGTTAAACACAATTTTCAAGAACTATACATTCAAACAAAATAACTCTTTAGAAGAATGATGATACAGTATGTTTTTCAACAATATTATCATGAAAAAATATAATAAGAAAAACATTCTTCAATTCAAAAATGCGGATTATTTTACGTGACCTACCTAATCACACAGAATGATCATTTACGAGGGTTTATCACGAATAAATACAAGGTTTCAAATTTACGTCGTGCTATTTGAAGAATATGAAGCCTTTGCTTCACACGAATTATTTTAAACAAAACGTAAAATCGAATTGAGTATGTCACGAAGGTCCCAGTAATTTGAAGGAAATACCAATATTTTATTAAGATATCCGACTACCCTAAAATCATGATTTTTTTCAAAAATTGATAAATTTTTTTATGATTTTATTTTATAGGCCGTCTTATTAGCTTGATAAAAATACCAGGTTTTTTATTTTCCATTCAATAGAACAAAAACTACAAGTGTTTTAGTAAAAGCCCATGCCATAACTTTACACAAGATGTCAAACTTTAAAATGCGTTTTACTCAAGATGTGTTTTTTTCGAAAAGCTCAAACGGGGACAGCGATTGCTCAAAATGTTTTTAAAATAATTTTATGAAACTTTTTGTGTATGTTCTATATAACAGTAGAAGTGTTTTGACCTTCAGATTTATCAATCGCTGTTTTATTTCAAAATTTACAGTCCTTTATGTGAATATAATCGCTGTTTTTTTTAAGCAATTTCATATAATCACTAAGATAAAATGCTCTAGTTTTTGTAAAAATTAAAATATCTCATCCTGAAAGTCATTTCAAACATGAATAACAAAGTAACACATCAAAATAGAAAATTTGAGAATTTATTCATAAAATTTTTGTACAGAGCGGCGGGCCCCGTTTATGTAATTTTTTGTACATTTTTACCAGTTTTTCCCCATTTTAATAATAACAAATTTTTTCCTCTTTTCAATTTTAGAACTTTTTCCTTAAAATATACTAAATAAGTCTAAAAATCACAGAAAAATCCTCATATCTCCATTTTTTCAAAAAAAGTTGTCGCAAGTAGTCGGATACCTTAACAATAATTATGTTCCCCATGATTCTTTTTCAGAGAATCAACAAATTGAGAACAGAGCGTTTTAATTTATCCTTATTATAGATGGTATGCCATTTATAGATTGGTATACCACTTATATGGTGCCACACTAAAAAGAGTCACCAGAACTCGGTGAATGTAACTAGGCCTGCAATGGTAAAATATCACAAGCCGCAGCTCCATTAAAAATACAAATAATGTATACTTCTATTTAGTACTTTTGATTAATGTCAAATATAATAATGTATAAAAATATTAACCTAAAAATATTTATTCATGAAATTATATACAGCAAAAGAAAATTCTCTATTAATTAGATTTTTTTTTAAAGTAGGTGAAGAAATATTGTTAGGAATTGCCACTAAATATGAATGAGGAATTACCTTTAGTATCCATATATTAAATTAATAATGAACGAAAAATAAAATACACGAGTTAAGATTTGTGTCAAGTAAATATATATATATATATAACTTTTAAAAACTATTTTTTATAATAATACGATACATATTAGAACATGGTAAACGATGAAAAATTTAAACAATCAAAAGCAACGAAAAAAGTAAAAAATATTGCTCGTCGGTACTCAAAAATAATTACCTAACTTATGATTAAGCCCTACCTTTTTTTACACTCAATAATCGTTTTAAAATTTTAGTGGAATTTAGTGTGAACATGCTTCAAGAAAATATTCACAAATGGATTAACAATTTCCAGGAATAGAAAGTGATTAATAATGTCTGGAAAACAATGTGAAGTGTTGTAATCCAAAAATAAAATTAATGATTAAACAGAATTAAATCTGGCTTAAAAAGGCTTATTGTCAAATACTTATTAAACTAAAATATAAAACTATTTAAATATATAAGAAAAATTTTAAGAAATACATAAATGTAAAAAAACTCCTCACAATAAAATAAAAATCTGTTTCTCTCAATGTAACTAAAATCAATGAAAATTCCTCCTAATGAGCTAAGGAAATACGCATATACATAAAAGAAATGTAAGTTGACATTTTTTAAAACTTGAATGCGTTTAATAAATTAATATTCATTTATTTAAAATTTGTAATCTGTAGGGTTTTTAATTAATCGTAAATAATTCAACAAATCATTATGCTGTCGCGAAAATCCTGAGTTTTATTGTTAAAAAAATGTAATTCATTAAAGACAGTGAAGTACTGCATAACCAATTCAGAAAAAAACTTAACACAAAATAATTCTTATAGTAGAATTTAAATAAATAAACATTAAATTTTTAAAAATACATAATTCATTTAAAAAAAACTATACTTACGTAAATCAATGAAACAAAATAATAAAAGACTGTATCTAACATATAACCACAACTGAAATAATCAACAAATTCCTTTAAATGTAAGATTCTTCATATTACATATATTTTTACATCAAAATTAATTCTAAATGTTTAAAAATGGTATCAAAATTATTATAATTTTAACAGTCACAAAATCAAAAAGCAAACTTTCACACACATTGGGATTATTCCCTTTCCAAATTATTCCAAAGCCATACTATGTCAATCAGAGAAATATTTATGTGTGAGTTGGTGAACCGAAATTTAACCCAAAACTACTTTTCAAGGAATTTTATTATTTCTAATGGGCTGCGGATTGGTGTTTACTTTGCAAGAAAGTAAAGTTGTTGTTGTGTCCTTTCCCGTAGGGAAGGAATGAAAGTTGCCAGAGCCTGATACAAATTGGACTTATATACGATAGATGGCGACACCACCTATTTCCACCTCCACAATTTGGGCATGGAATTGGAGTGGAGGAAAATATTCTCCACTCCCCTGCACCTGTGGTTTCTGCTGCTACCACCCACAAGACTTTTGGACTCACTGATTTAAAGAGCACGTACTCCGTGTGTACTTGGAAGGTATTTGGTGGCATCGGGCATTGAACCCAGGCCTTTCGGTCTGGAGTCCGATGCTCTAAATACTAGGCTACCCAAGGCCCAAAGTAAAGTTATATAATTAATATGCACTCCGATTTCACTCACTGAATCATTCAAATTTTTTAATGCATACAATTTCATGCACACAATATATAATGCACATACAATTTCCTATTTCTATTTCCTAAACAAAAAAATTAAAAATCATTTTCTTTAATGAAAATTTGCATATTTTTAAAATTTAAGATTCGTTATCAAAAATGAATTTACAGTTAAGACTTGTGTAATACATACTAGAGTATCTTTCCATTTGAAATAGCAATTCCAGAAGCGGGAGGGATAAGAGGTCAATTCGGTAACATGAATCTCAAACAGTTTTAAATTTAAATGAGCGTTACTGTATATCAGAGATTAAAAAAAAAAGCATGATGGTGAATTACAATTAAGGGTTATTTATATTACACTACGGTAAAACTATTTTTAATTATAAAAAAACGTGTTTAAAGATCTATTTATAGTAAAACATATGAATGAAAGATTATAACATGCTTAGTTGTATTACATAAGTAATTTTTTTTCTTTCCAGAGGTCATGATAAACGAGGTCGAACTCTTGGAGGAGCTTCCTTATTATCGGACTCTCCAGAAACCACCCCACCACCATTCCCAGCAACATCATGGACCTCCATTATCATCCGCACCTCACTACCCGACGGCCCCCAGGGGTCTTCGGATGGACCCCTCGTACGACGAAACTGCCATCGCCATCATAGCCCCGGATATCCGGGTGCCCCAGAACAACAACCCCCTGTCCATCTCAACCCTCGAGCACTGCGAGCAATATTCGCCCCTGGGATGTCTCGATATCCTCATGTCCATCATGTGCTACGCCGGAGATCTGGGTTCAGATCTGGTCGTGTGTTACGTCCTCTTCGCCGAGAAACGAATCTTATGGGCAGCCCTGACGGCCACTTTCGTCCTCCTGTCATCTGTCGTGGTCAACGTTCTCAGCATCCACTGGTACATCAGGAATCAGAGGAATTCTGCATCCGTCTACACTTCAGTTAGCAAGCTGACTTGGGTCGTCCGTTCACTTTTTCACATCCTCTTCATGGGACTGTTATACAGGTCAGATAAGCTTTTTATACCATTTGATTTTTATTATATACAATGTTTCTGAGGATGAGCATGTTGAGAAATTTATTTTTTGAAAAAGTGTTCTTATCTTTCAGATTCGATATTTTTACAATTTAAGTATTAGAACGAAGTTATTTCAACACAAAATTTAAAAAACACACTTCGCAGTGATAATTTTTAAAAAAATAATAAAATAAAATCTCATATTTAGTAGAATATAGTAAAATCAAGGGACTATCCAATCCCCTCTGAAAAATTTGAGATAGAATAAAGGAATAAAATCTACCTTTAGAAACTGTCACATATTTGAAAAGGGGATTGGAAAAAATAAAAAACATATATCATTGTCAATATTTACGTATCAAAATATTTTTAAACTGCGTTAATATAAAAGAATTTCTAAAAAAAAAAAAACATTTCCCACGTTTTATTATATAATCTTCACGTCTGCGAATTAATGGAAAAGTTAAAATTCTGGGGAGAGTTTTCAGCAGAAATAATAATGGAAATTTTCCTCTAAAATATGGTGTCACACTTTTCAGCAAACTTTATTAATTACACATAGAAAATTTTGAATTTATTCTACTCAGTACTTAAAAGAATTGTACTATCATGTTAAGATTCATTTTTATTACATCGGAAACAGTGATGCTTAGCTTTTAAAGCACGTACCGTACAAGCAAATTAACACACAATTGGGATTTTTAAACTGAAACGAATAGCTTGATATTTAAAAGTATTAATTAATGCTCGTCAAATATATGCAATCAATTAGACCAGTGCTTCTTCACTTACTTATTGCCGTGGACCGGTTGATTGTTTATATTTATAAAATGTGTTTGGTTTAATAATTTTAATTTAATTGTATTTAAAAATGCCTGTAGAATAAAAATACAATTACACCAAAAAATGATTTAACAAGAAATATAAAGTGATTTCCAAAAAGAGTCGTACAAACTAGTGAGAAATACACCAGAGTAAATAAAATGGAAATAATTTATTGATCCTTGTGCGGCCCGGTACTATTTAATCCACGGACCGGTACCGGTCCGCGGACCATTGGATTAGATTTTTCAATAAAAGTAAAACTTCAAAAGCTGCTAAACAACTAAGTTTAAAAAAATTCTCAGTTTCAAAAAATCCTTTTTGGTCGTAAAGAAAGCAACCATTGTAAAAAAACACGTAAGTTTATTTGATTATGCATCTGTTTGATTATTGCATATCCCTGTAACTAAAATTTACCCATAAATCAACAATTACTTCTACCAAGAATGTTTTTTTTTTCTTTTTTCAGTTTCAATACACAGAACTGAAACTAGTGATAGAATGCGTTTGTTGAAGAGTTCTATAATTCATTTTATGTAACAATTCTTAACCTAATAGTTACAAAAATAGAATGGATCAATTTCTTGTTCAGACAGCTCATGAAACTGCTACAAAGCACCAAAAAACGTAGCAAATCTTGTTTTATAGATTATAAAAGGGAAAAAATAATCGTCTCATTTTTTTTATTACAAAACAAATAGAGAATAATCGTAAAAGTTTTACCGTCATATTTGCTTTTACTGGTCTTGAAAGGGAATTTGATCATAAATGTTAAAAAATTGTTGCGGTTCGTAAGTATTCCGGAATATATGTATGTTAATGCAATTTCAAGCATGCATTTATTGATTTAAAAAAGAATATTATTCACTGATGTAACATATACTTTTCTGAATATAAAAAAAATGAAACTAATAAAAACACTTATTTAAAATAAAAACGTGCAACTTTAAGAAACAGATACGATGGAAATTCTTCATCCATACAAAATTATATGTCTGTGTGTCAAATTATGTCTTCAAATACATACTCATAAAATAATATAGAGACACAAATATTGTGCTACAAATAAACTGAAAAAAAATTATTTCCTCAAACTATTTATAAAAATATAAAAACCATTTGTATTTTTATGCAATATTTTGAAGAGAAAAATCCATACCTAAAATACAATTAGTTATATGTCAACTATAAACTAAGTATAAGTCATTTATACTGGATCTGTAAAGTACCTGATGGAAAACAGGTTTAAGGTATCCGACTACGTTCGGAACCGTGAGTTTTGCAAAAGCGTACAAATGGATAATACTCGTATTTACGATATTTAGTGTCATTTAGATTAGAAAATGTATATAAAATTGTTTTAAGAATAGTATTACAATAAAAAAATTATTTAAGTACAATATTTTGACAAAAAATGAACATAGAATGACCAATTTCCAAAATATTCTCCTTTCATGAAAAAAGCTTCTATTATAATAATATTTTGCCTGTATATAGCTCAGACCTCTGTACAGGGGCTCAACTAGAATTTTTGAAATATATAACTTAGAAGTGGATTTATCCTTGTTTTACGACAACAGAGGGGAGAAATTTTAAGAAAAAAACGCCGATAATTATTTCAAATGGTTATAACTCTGAAAATGATGTGAATTTTTCAAAAATCATTGTTGAGCCTCCGTACAGAGCTCCTCTGAGCTATATACAGCAAAATATTATTATAATAGAAGCATTTTTGCAAAAGGAGAACATTTTGAAAAAAGTTATTCTAAGTTAATTTTTTGCCGAGATATTGTATTTAAATAATTTTTTTGGTCAAAATGTCCTTAAAACATTTGTATACATGTATTCTAATCTAAGTGACACTAAATATCATGAAAATTACCCATTTATGCGCCTTTTTAAAATCACGGTTCCGAACGTAGTCGGAGGATTTTGAGAAGACGACACCAGCGCAAATGTCGACCTTGTCATCTGACTGCGCTTTTAAATTGTGAAGTATCGGGGGAGGGGGGGTGCGAAAGTTCTACCCATTTTTGGATACGCGAATTAGTGATAAAACTGACGCCACACATGATGTTGCAATCACCAAAATCGTCGGCTAATCAAACGTGTAGATGCTTAACATATAAATCCATTGTGTCTTACAAAGTTAATCATCTCAAAAAAAATCTCAGAGGATATAACACGAAAAGCGAGGAGCATGTGAGACATTGTTTGTTATGCGAGTTCGATAAAAAAAAAAAGTACGGCAGCCGCACAATGTCGCAATATTTGTCAAGTTTATGTTGAATGATGCAATAGACGAAAGCACATGTCGACAATGGTCCGTAAATTTAGAGGAGAAAGAAGCTGTTAAAATCAGTCTAGGAGTGGACGCCCATCCCACATTTTAGAAAGACAACATTGACCAAGCCATAAGGAACAACTCAAACCTAACTGTGCAAGAATTAACGGAGAACTTCAACGTACACCGAACAACGGGCTGGCTAATTAACTTGGGTTTTACGAGAAAGCTGGATTGTTGGGTTCCACTTAACCTGAAAGCTAAGAAACGGGATGACCGACTTACCAACTGTGTTTCTTGCTTTCCTGGTACAAAAATGACCCATTCATGACATGAACTATGACAGGAGATGAGAAGTGGGTTACGTACCGCAACATAAAGCATCGTAGGACTGGGTGTCAGACCCTTCTGATCCTGCCTGCATCGACTTCGAAAGCTGAACTTCATCCCTAGGTGTTATTGAGTGTGTGGTGGGATGTGCAGGGAATAATTCACTGAGAGGTCCTGCCTATTAATCAAAACTATCAATACTACTTTCTACTGTCTACAGTTAGACAGGCTGCATTAAAATTTGGTAGCCAAGTCTCATCAATCGTCGCGGTGTTTTCCTTCATCACGATGAAGCCAGGCCATACGCTGCTGTCATCACTCGTCAAAAGTTAGTGGGCTTTACCCCATCCTCTCTATTTTCCTGACTTGGCGCCAACTGACTATCCCCTATTTCATGCGTTGAACAATTCCTTCAGTCAGAAAATCTTTGATGATTTTGATGCTATGAAAACTGCCATAAAACTTTTTGACTCAAAACCGCCAAAATTTCCCCCTCATGGGATTTATCTCCAACCAGAAAGATGGCAAGAGGTCATAGATAGAAATGCGGATGATGCACAATCATAGGTAATATTTCATTTTATGTTTATTTGCTCTTCTTTATGAGTAATAAAAACAGGCATAACGATAGGGTTTTTTTTTTTCAAAATATATTGTCAAACGGGTAAAACAGATGGGATATTTTTCAATAAAATTGCTGTGAAGTAAGCTGCCAACAACGATACCTTTATTTCTGGTACTCTTGTCTGAAGTTAATACAATTTTTCTCCATTCATTTGTTATCTAGTACACTGCACGTCTTAATATTATTTTTGCTCTTCCCCCCTTTAATTTTTTTATTTTTATTTATTTTTTTTAATGGAAAATGAGCGGTAAGATAAATTTGTATGCATGGCAAGCGTGAGAGTCAAGGCATATTTCATGTCCTTGAAGAAAAACTCACCGCATAATGAACATATGCACTCAGACATCTTAGTGAGTAAATGTAATTTTTAAGAACTACTACTAGAGTCAAAAAGTTTCCGGAATGGTCCCCAGCATTCACGCAGGTGTTTTTTGGAAAGGAAATATCTCTTTCGGGGGTTAGCAGCACTAACAAGGAAAACACACACGCATTTGGAATTCATTTCCTGTATTGTTGGCGTTAACTGCAGATCAGTTCAGACAAAGCGAATTTTTCATTCGTCGGATTTTCCGATGTCGTCCTTGGATCAGCGTGCAAACATCAAATTCTGTGTTTTGCTCCAGAAATCACCTTTTAAGATACTCGAGATGCTGAAGAAAGCATACGGAAACGTTTCCAGCACCAGAGGAATTTTTACTTGTTTTCATGGCTGAAAATGAAATTGAGGGAACATCGTTTTCTGGATTCAAATGAGGTGATCCAAAATGCAACGAAGCAATTGAAGGATCTATAAAAAAAAAGGGTTCCAGAAGTATTTCGAACAGTTAACGAAAGCTAGAACAAGTGTGTGAATGCAGGAGAGCAGTACTTGGAAGGCCAATAAAATTAAATTATTGTTCTATTTTTTAATAATTTGTAATTGATCTATTTGATCCTACCTTGTAGTTATACAGAAACTCAAATTCTGATGCTAACTTTGAAGGATTTGTGGGACATTTTTCCCTTTTCGAATAAAAGTCCCACTCAAATATACAAAAGCTATAAAATTGAAATTAATTGCATATGGCTAGAAGTAAAAAGTCCCCCGAGATTCGAATACGTATATAAGCCGAACCCTTTACTATAACTTTAAAAAGTTCCAAAAATTCTCGACTTATAACACGGAAATTGCGGCACTTAAAAACACCACAATACAAATCGAAAACATAAATCCCATTGACATGTCGAATTTAGATTTAACTATAAATAATCTTTTTCATATGCGTTTTAATTTCGAAATTTATTTACGTCGCAAATAGAGGGTAACAATTTTTTTTAATTAAACTGAAGTCATTGATTTATGTAAAGGGAAAAAATATTTTTTTTTGCCCTAGATTCTTGTGAAAACTGAACGTTAAACTATAACTGTACACACACCTTCACAAACGTACAAATATTCCATTTCTAAAAGCAGAATTCATGGAATATACATAGCCCAAGAAGATGATCCGGCCTTTTTTAGATGAATATTTGGGGCTAAAAAATTTACTGCATAAAATATTTTTAAAAAAATTATAATCTTTCCTTAACTTCTAATATCTCAATCTCATTTTAACAATTTGAAATACAAAGGAAAGAAAAAAGCTGAAATCCTTAAACATCACACAATTGTTGCAAAAAGAACACTCTCAACAAATTTCGCAATTTTTATCGCGGCTAGATAAAAATAACATCACTAATAACGGCTTAAAGGGAATTAAGTCATTAATTTCAATTAATTATAATGTAGTTAATTTTTAAAAACATTAATCTTTCATAATTGAAGTGTAAGAATTAAATGTATAATGTGTTTAAAAAATATACCCCCCTCCCCACACACACACCAATTCCATTCGAATCTTCTCCGATTCTAGAAATATTTTCCTAAAAATTTTTAGAACGTCATAGACCAGATTAATTCACGCAAACATTAAATATTTTTTGTCGTTTAACACTACATAATTGAATGGATAATTAATAAATGTAACCTAAAAGACAGTACCTTTAAGGCACTATTTTCTGATCGTAACTTTAAAATTGAATATATTTTAACTTTTGGGGTAATTAAATGAAATGCTAGATTTGTAAGTTTAATGAGAAAAGAAATATCTGTACATAGGAAAATTTCAGTACAGTTCAATTAAAAAAAATGTTTGTAATCGCGCGCGTATTTATATCAATCAATATTTTTTAAATCGTAACTTTAAAATTGAATATATTTTAACTTTTGGGGTAATTAAATGAAATGTTACATTTGTAAGTTTAATGAGAACAGAAATATATCTGTACGTATGAAAATTTCAGTACAGTTCCAATTTAAATTTTTTTGTAACCGTATTTATCAATCAATATTTTCCCAATATTTATAATACGAGGTTGGATTCATAAAGTTCCTGGACTGCGCCTATAACGTGGAAAATTTTTGCAGTAGAGCGACTATAATAACATTTCTGAGATTGCATTTTCCCCCTTTCCTAAAAAGAAAAAGGTTTGGTGCAAATCACGTGGTCGGTGGCTCGCCACGGCGTTGTATTTTGTAGGCGGGTGCATTTAGCCGTCAGCGATTGAAAGAAATTCCATTTGTTGAGCAGACAATGAATATCAAATTTTGTGTTCGTTTGGGAATGCATGTTGCAGAGACACGAAATTTTGAACATGTGTAAGGCTGTGATACATTACCGCGATTGAGTGGCATCGACGTTTCAAAGAAAGAAGCAGGGAAAGCAGCGAAGACAAACGCTCTGGACGTCCGCAGACTTCTCACACCGCTGAAAACATCGAAAAGATTTCTGCGGCGGTGCGTAAGAACAGGCTTCAAACAATAGCAGAATCAGTTGGGATATCCTCGGCTACATGTCAATGGATACTGACTAAGAATCTTAACATGCATAGGGTGTGTCAACATATCGTTCCCTGCATGTTAAGGCTGTTTTCGCCATATGTACAAGAGCGTGACCTTAGCTTTTTGGACGGAAAAAAGCTTCGATTTTTATAAAAATTTGCGACATTGTAACTCATGCATTTATTTATAGTATGTTTTTAAAATTCAGAATATTTCATAAATATAATTAGTTTAATCGCTTCCCGTAGTGATTTGTGTTAGTTTGAGTGCTATTTAAACTCTAGCGAAATGAGTCAAGGAGTTAGTCGTTAGGCTGCCATTGAAGCTAGATTATCAAAGTTAAAATCTGAAGTCCTCGGAGTTCGTGAAGATAATCTTTAGTCCGATTCGACAATTAATACCGGTCAAGTTTCGACTAGTTCTGTTACATCGAATCGTAAACAAAATAAGTAATCTAATTATTCGTCTTAGAAATTTAGGATAACGATTAAGTTGACCGCTTCCTCAGTTTATAACACTTCTTGATATTAAGGCTGTTTTCGCCAAATGTATGAGAGCTTGAACTAAACGTGGAGCACATTTTCTCACAGAAAAATGTCTCTATTTTCATGAAAAATTGTAACATTGTAACTCATACATTTGATTATAATATAGTGTTTTTAAAATTTCAAAATATCCCATAAATAATGAATTTTTCCTTTTAACATGTAAAGGGATAGCTCATTTAGCATTACAGTATAGAAGAAAAAATGCGAAAACACATTTTATAAAAGAAAAAAATGTGTCAACTCGTATAAAAATGAGTAGTATGATAAAATAAGTGATTCTCTACAGGATTGTGAAGCCAGAATATAATATTAATGTTTGAGTACTTTTATATATGAAAAAGTATTCATCATTTGAGTCCTATTCTTTAACATTAGCCTTAAACAGCCTTAAACGAAGACCAATCTGCAGTTAAAAGTGTATGGCAGGCTGAATTAAAGGACATGGCTAAAAATGGATTCAGAAATGTATCGATAACCTTTACAAGCCATAACAAAAGTGTGTTTTTACTTAAAGGGTCTTATTTCGAAAGAGTATGTGTTTCAGCAATTTAATTAGTAATATTTTTTAAGTCATAGATTCAGTCCGAGAATCTTTGAATCCTACTACGTATTACATTTTTAAAATTATACTTTTAGAATTGGAGGGAGGAGGGGATATACATAGTTTGGTGCAAAAAGCTGAGAAAAAAATGTTCAATAGCAATTTTTCAGCCATAAAAAATGTTTGAGACACTCTTTTAACATTAAAGAACCCGTTTTTAGACCTCATACTTAGAACTTACAAGCAAAATTTTACAAAATATGAACATCATCCTAATATTAAAATAAGAAATCAGAAAAGAAAAATTCGGATTCCATAATGAGATAAGTTTTCTTTAGAATAATATTATTTAAAGACAGAAAAATATATCGCGAGAATAATAGTTAAATATAACATAAAATGTGAAAACTGCATTAACGTCTTAACAAAGCCTTGTCATTGAAAAATAAGTTTTTTTTCTCTCTCTAAACTTAAATATGAGCTTTCACTTCTCATTCATGAAACTGCAATTGTCTTTTTCTGACTGCTTTATATTTGTTTCTACTCTTTTTTTCCTTTAAAATAAACTAATTTCACCGTATTTTATACTTAAAACTTCCCCCAACTCGAAATACAAAGAAACCTTTTAGATATAGTATAGAAGTTCAAGGATAAATATGCCTATAACCTCGTTTAAAGTCACAGAAGATTTTACATTTTAAGAAATGAGAGGTATATTTACAGCATTTTACGAATAAATTATCAGTAATTTTTATGTTAATTACTGTTTTTTCAATCACACATCATTAAAAAATAAATCTTCACTAAATTATGTGTGCGCGTGCGTAAACATATATTTCGGGATATGGTTGCTTCTCTGCCGAAATGGTATTCTGGCTGGAGAGATCGTTTGCGGGTCAAAGGGACTCTTCAATGAGAGTTAATAAATACGAAATACCTTGGAGACAAAGGTCTAGCAGCAAATGTCACCAAAATTCACGGCAAAAAATACATATTTCTACAAAAAGTCCGGAAGATTACAGGGTGTTATTTGACTAAAAAACTCTAGAAGATTCAACAAGATTCTTTTCAACCTATATAAAGGCAATACAGAAAAGCAACGCTGAAGTCCAACATTTGACAACGACTGTGAGTTTCATTTACCTAGTACGAAATTGAACTGCTGTGTTCAATATTTTGAAATTAAATTCAGCCTGTGTTATTGAAAATTTATAGGGGTTCTTTATTTCCTTCCTGTCAAAACAAAATATAGTGTAATGATTAAAAGAGTTTCAGAATAAAAATACAATTTTCTCCGAAAGAACCGGCTTGTTAAATGCGTCTCGACCTTTCCTGCATTTGAAAAATGATTAATCACGTTATATGTGTGTGTGTGTGTGTGTGTGTGGTGCGGGGCGTGCGTGCGTGCGTGCGTGCGTGCGTGTGTGTGTAATACATTGAAGTAGTGTTGGTCGAGTGGAAGATTATCAATTTTGATTTAATATTGACGTCTTCAGAATAGCTTTACCTCCTTTATTATGAGCACGCATCTGCAGATTAAAGCACAATTACATTCTATTTTCACATTGGGTAGACAGCGGCATTTTGGAGGACACAACACAAAGACAGAAAACAACAAGTATTTTCCATCGTACATTATGGCGGCAAGCAGAGCAAGAGAGCGCGATTACGTTGAATAGGCGTTTTCCTTTTGACATCTGATTGGCTAGAATGCGCGGGCTAGGATTTAGGTTAAACCGATTACGATTAAGATTACAATGTTTTATTTTAAACCTAAGAATTAAAGATTATTTATAGATCATTAAAAAGAGTTAATTAAAAGTATGTTAGAGGGAATTATTACATATATATATAAACAAAAAAAAATGTATTACAGCATATTTTCTAATGATGATGATAATCACTTTTGAAAAATTGTGCGTGTGTTTTTAGCTTAACTATCCCATTCTTAGCAATAGAAATACAACGATATTGTTGTGTAATTTTTATTATAGTATTTAAATATACCTGCAGTACAGCATCCAAAAAAATTAAATAAATGGTTCTGAAAGTTAAAAAAAATCACTTGATCGGACAGGTATTATCGATAAATTCAAAAATAATTGCCACGCTCTTTTCCTAAAATTATATTAAGTTTCCAAGAATTTCAAATAAACTGCCAGCGAATTTTTTTAATAGCAGCACATCTCGTACCTTTCAGACATTTATGTTTCATAACCATCAGTTATAAATATGCACAAGTTCAAGAATCAACATGTTCTTTATTAAATAAAGATAAAAACAATAAGTTTTTCCGCAAAATAATAAAAATCATGCAATACAAGAGAAAATTCTTACGGCAATAGTTAGCGAGAAAAAAGAAATTATGATAAAAAATTCATAAATAGCTTAACGCATCACTACGCAGAAAAATTAGGGTAGACAATCCTCGAACTAACTCTACCACGCCTTACGAGTCGGCGAAAGAGTGATAATGACTTATGAAAGATCAGTCGACTTTGAAGCAATTATTACACTACGATACGTACAACAGTGATATAGAGAGAATGAAAAATAAGCATTCTCTCATCTAAATTCGTACCGCATCTTCACGATTATTCGCACGAACGAGCTACCCACATCTTCATCTAAATTGCTCTATTTTTGAAGATGAATGTGGGAAGAAAAGTCTATGTAATACTTTGAATAAAAACTGAGTCGAATTGATATCTTTTGATAATATCTAGTGATAAAATAGTATAAAGCTGTTTTTATAAGAAAAATGTCTTATGTAACGAATAATATTACGGTGAAGTAAAAGAAAAGTAATATTTTTATCAACTCAGAAAAGATATTATATGAAATTTTACGCTCAAATTTACTATGAGGTTATCATTTATCAAAAATTATTTTTGTAACTTCATTTAATTTTTAAAAATTATTCCTATATACACAACACATTTCTAAATAGAGACAATGAACAAATAGAATGACAATATAACTAGTGTTCAAAAATTTTACAAAGGGGGAAAATAGATAGAAATGTTATACGCTTAATATAAGATAATTAAAATTATAAAAGTACAAACTCTTATTTTCTGCAATGTTTTACCCTTATGAGATTTATCAGATATGTAAAGAATACTAAAATGATGCAATTAATCTACAGAGGTGATGCAGGAAAAATTATATAAATAATAAAAAGAAAATGGATACGAAAATAAAACAAAAATTCAAACAACCTAAATTACTAAAATATTTGAAAGAAAAAAACGTAGAAATATATCCCCTCCCCATCTTTAGAAAGAGGATATAATATATTAAGCTTATATATATTTAATCGTAGCAGTAAACTCTTAAAAAACTAAATAAATCAAATTTTTTTCTGAAAATTCGAATATATAAAGAAAGCTATTTTCACAAATCATATTTTATTAAAGATATTTAAATTGATTTGGAATTAAAGACACTCTAAAAATATTTAAGGTTATCTATCATCCCCAGATCTATATTTTTCAATCAAGATCAAATATATATATAATAAAAATAACACACACACACACAAACTATAGTAAACTTACTCTCCTATTTTCTATACCAGGGGTGGCAGAACCTTATAGATCAACGTGCCATTTTTTCTAAAGAAATGCTTAATGAGGTATAGACGTGCCGTCAAATAATTCTGACTCATGATTATAGGGAAAATAATACTAACAACACAAAACGCTTATTTACTACAGAAAAATACATTTTGTATTTAATAGTAGTAAATGTTTTAGTTAAACGTGTAATTCAAATTATATAAAGTAACAATGTGATTTCTGCTGTTGCAGATTAGATGACAAGTAAATTATATTGGGATTGGGTAAGATGTTACTTTTTAGCAGAATGCATGCTGAATTGGAGTCATCTGCCAAATGGTTTCTAAGTGAGTCTTTAATGTTATTCATCTCTGAAAGTAATGACTCGTACGCATAGGTCGATGAAAATATAGCTAAAATAGCATGAGCCTACTTCTTCAAACAGTTAGACGTATCTGGAATCGAAAATTTAATGTTTTCAAAATTTCGTTACTGGCATTTTTACTTCTATTGCTTAATAATCTTTTTGTTTCAATCAATTCTAACTTTTTCTTTGTTTCAATAAATTTTTGAATCCATATTGAACTAGACTAGAAATCAATAAATTGCATTTCGAATTCTTCAATTCCAACCAATTGAACTGGGTCAAATTCAGTTTATCAAATGATGTCATGGCAGGGTATATAATAAACTTAAGTGCGTTTCTGATAATTCTTTGAGCTGAGAAAATCTCACTGAAAATTCCTTGAATGAAGAATCAATGCGGTTGATTGTTTTGATCGGTGACGTGCTCAAAATATTGTGCCGCGTGCCATCCAATGCACGCGTGCCAACGGTTCGCCATCCTGTTCTGTACCATTTGAGAACTTTGAGACCTAGCTTTTCATTTTAGGTTCATAGTTTTTCTTCAGTTAACATCTTTCTAGAATTAATAGTGATTTTAAAATTAAGTGACAATAACGATACCAGATCTGATATCTCCCCTTACAAACTAGTCCGTATAGTAGTGAGACCCAGTTCTGTTCAACGTGCAATAACTCGGTTGCTCTGCATTGTCTTTGATGTAATTAGCACTCGAACTGATATTTTTAATGTCACGACTATAGCCTTTGAACTAAGGCGGCACTGATACTTATGAAACTTCCTTATATTATTATTATTAAAAACGCATCTTTTATTTATGAGTAAAAAAAGTTTTAGCACATGTATGTACAGTCGGACCTCCATTTTACGAATTTTTCTATTTTGCGATCTTTTTCCTGGAACCAAGAATATTTTATTATTTTCTTCGTAAAATAACCTCCCAATAGCGAAGTGAATTTTCCATTTAATGAACTTTTACTCTTTGATTCGATTTTTTTTCTCCCTATTTTAAAAACATTTTTGGACATTTCAAATTACTCCCTCTTATCACATTTTATGGCGATCAATGGCCTTGAACTGGTTTTACCAGGTTCCTAACTCACTTAGAGCAATAAAATTGCCGTAATTTTTCAGATAAAAACACGAATAAAATTAACAGATTTAAATTTAAGGATGCATGTGATAATGTTTAAATTACTGGTTCTAAAACATATTTAAAATTACTTGTGGGCTTCAAATTAGAAAATATAATTTAAATTCATTAATTTTAATATAAAATTATTTTTTAAAGTTGAAAATACAATGTGTATCCCTGAACAGTGTTCTTTTTTTTTTTTTTTTTTTCCCCGTGCAAAATTTTTTTTTTTTTGATGGGGAGGATTTATCAAATAAATATTAATTCGCAAAAACAAAAGTGAATAAATACTTTTTTTAGTTATACAGTGTTTATGAATTTAAAATTTGTTTTATGTAGTTTTTAAAGTATATTATAAGATGAATCTCTATTTAACGAATTTTCCATATAACGAACTTTTCGGTCTTTGGCGACTTCATTAAATAGAAGTCCGACTGTATTTAAATTAATTGTAATGAATAAAAAAATATTTTATTTCAGAAGAGGAAACAAACATATCTCTACGAACAAATTCAATAAACTGCTTACAACTTATCATGATTTGATAAATTAGCAGACAATATATCTGGGAAAAATTATTTTTCAAAATGATCTAGGGTTTTTCTTCGCTCGACCTCATTCGTTTTACTTTTCCCGAATTTCCTTTATTCGTCCCTCGAGTACCATCCGCTTAGTCTTTCCTTTGAGAACTAATTAAAGTTACCTTAAAATAGTTCAAAGTGAAAGCCATTTTTCTTCGTAAAAATAAAATTTGCTCCATTCAATTTAGAAAATAGCTTTATTTCCAAGACTTAAAAAGAATTAATAATAAACATTTCTGCGAATGCCATTTTATTCCAAATTTCGACTATAAAAGACTAAAAATTAGTTTTGAAACTATTATTCCATAAAATACACTACAGTACATTTCGAAAAATGGAATCATTTTACTTCATTGGGGTTTTCCTTAACCTTTGTAATGCTTTGGTTATCTACTTATTATTCATAATTAACTAATAAATTTAAGGGTAGTATTCTCGCCTTTATATATATATATATATTCTAATGAAGCTCATTCATAATTTGATTACCTTAACTCTAATTATAAAATAACTAAGATTAATTTAAGAATGTATAAAAATATACTCCATTCATTTAAAAACACTATCATTTATAGTATCTCTTTCCCTACACTCCTAAAATATTGTTATTTCATTCCCATTGACAATAAATTATGTTTTTCTAAAAATAGCCATAAATGGAACATTTTTATAAAAGGAAATTATGTTTTCTTAATTAAACTTATTTCAGATCACAAAAGTTAAAAATAGAGCTCTACCTATGAGTTTTGCATTACTTTTGATATCTAATGTTGATTGAACATAATTAGAACAAAAAGTAATTGCAATTTATCTAAGTGGTTTTGAGATCATATTATTGAACGATAATTTAACTACCAAACATATGTGATACTTTTTTCTAAAATGCTAATAGTAATTAAATCTTGTAACTGCAAAAATATACGTTTCAAAATACAGGGGGGAAATGACGCAAAGAGTCTCAAATATTAAATAGCCCTTATATAAATAATGCAGATTTTGTATGACTTTCATAACTATATATAAAATTAATAATAAGAGAAAACTTTATATAAGTATAAAAATTGGAATAATTTATGTTTGAATGTAGGGAACAGTGTTCAGTATCAATAGCGAATATAATGACAAAAATCAAAATTTTAATGCACATATTTCATTGAGTGAGCGAATATGAACGTCGCACTGTTCAGCTACACGAGGGCTTTTGACGACGGACCTCGTAATTTTGAACCATGGTCAAGTGACGAGGATGACACCTGAGCTGGCACCCCCACCTCAGGCCAACTCATGACATGCCTGCCATGATCCGATACCTTGACTACAGGGCTACCACGCACATATTTCAGAAGTCATGTCAAAGTTTCATCGAATAGTAACAGAAAATACGTCATGAAAAAGGAATGTAAGGAAAAGGAATGTAACCCTAGATAAGGAAAGTTTTCTTAACTTTTAATATTAGCTAAAAGTAGATATAATAAATCCCACATCAGAGGAAATAATAGCAAAATTAATTTCTCAAACAATGCGACAGTAAAGGAAGAAATTTAGTTTAAAAAAAACTAATAGATATTAAAATTATATTACAGCAGATTTAAATCAATTTGTAAAGTTGCATACGAATTTGAAGAATTGATTCTCAGCAATATATATAAAAATAGTAACTACAATTATCTGTAATGAACTTATCAAAGAGAATAAAAATTATTTTATTACGAATGAAATTATTTTCTGATAATTCATTCAGAAGATATCAGGAATGGCTTACAATGCGAAATATACGTTTCTTACCTTGTTCAGAAAAAGTCAATCAAAAATGAATTTGCGATAACATCTATTTCTCTAATGAAGAAACTGTTTAAACATTTTAATAAACATTTTTTCTACGCATTTGTAAATTAAGATTCTAAACGTAATTTTTAAAAAGTAAAAATAAGCAAATAAAGATTCATTTTACTGACATACCAGACAAACTATTTTAAAAGCGCTATCAAACAAAACATAAGACAACTTTTTAATATAATTACTGATCCATTATAAGTTTTTAACCACATAGCCCAAGTTCTATCAATTCTAATAAGAATTAAAATAGATATTATGCCGGCAATCTTTGTTACACAATAACAAAAATAATGAGAAATACAAAAAAGATTGGCATGAAAGTATTTAAAAATATTGTTTCTATCCGTAGGTAATACATTAATTGTATTAGATTCAATGAATTTAAAACTAACCAATCTTAAGTGAAAAGCACTATGTACAAGTTTCAACAAGAATTACTTAAAATAAGGTAAAATTTTTATGTTATCCTAATAACTATTTTATCACTATACAGTAGTTATATTTTTCAATTGCACAAATTTCACTACAATTTCATTAAGTAATTTAATATAAAGTGTCCCCCACTTCATTAATTAATGGAAATTTATACTGTATATTTAAAATATACAATGAGAATAAGCAAATTATTTTTCTATAAAAAAACATCATCAACCCAAATGAAAAATGAATTTAAATTTAATTGTTATTCTAAATTGTATAACAATATAATATACCACTGTAAAAAAAATTAGATATATACGCATAAAAAGATTTGCAGATTATAAAATTTTAGAGGTCCAAAAAAAAATGCTTAACAAAAGAATATGGAAATGAAATAAGATACATTGAATTCATTTTAAACAATGGAAATCATCATTTTATCTGATCTCGGGGTTTTTTCTTTTGTTTTTTTTAAGAATTTTTAAATATGTATACTTATGTGTAAGAATTCTTCGAAAAAGTCTCTCTTTTCTCCATACATTATTACAGAAATTTCATAATAATGCTGTTTGCTTCGCATCCGAAACGGTATACTGGTCGGAAAGATAGTTTGTGTGGGTCAAAGATTATTCTTTCAATAAGGAAAGACCATAGCGACTGACTTGGCGACAAAAATAAATATATCTAATAAAATCCAGAAAGGTCTAAGACAGGGGCGAGCAATTATTTTGGCTCGAGGGTGTGGGAATGGAGGATACCAGAGGACGCACTTTTTAAAATTATACGCATTAGTTAACTTTGCATTTCAGAAAAGGTAAATCATACCATAAAAATTAATAAATGTAAGTTAAACGATATAGCAGCAGTTTTAGTCAATTTATTGTGCTAATTTCATATTTATAGCTGTAAGTTCATTGAACTTTAGAAACAACTTAATGAGACAAATGAACCTTATCAAACTTAAGCATATCTTTTTTTAAAATAAGGAGTGAGATTGCTTGTTGAAATTCTCATCATAGACCTCAAGTTAAAAAGGTGTGACAATTAAATTCCCGGAGTGCGCATGTCCTACCCTTAGGCTTGGTGCAAAAAAGTGGGAATAGAATATTGTTGAACTTTAACCCTTCTGAGGCTGGTGGCACGTTATCCCATCCTTCAATCTAGTTCAGTTTGTTTTTTATCCTTGTTTGAGCAAGACATTGCCGTATCGAAGCGCCGCCATCATGATAAAATTTTAAAAATAGAGCTTCCTTTAAAATTTCCCTTGTGAAATAAAAAAAAAAAAACCCCAACAATGTTTTAATTCAGCGAAATTGCCTGCGGCCCACCGACCTTTTAAGTGGCGGCCCGGCCCCTTGCTCTAAGAAATTCACTTTTAAGAAAATTTTTTAAAAAATTATTTGACAAAAAAATATTTTGCTTTTGCTGTCGATTCTAGGGAAGAATTGATATTCTTTCTATTTGGAACGGTTACAGTTAACGTAACAGACAACAGTGGAGTAGGGACAATTTTTATGGGTGGAACTAATTTTTTGTATCTTTTTTATCTTGCAAGCGAAAAAAATTCGGGGAAAATATATGTTTCAAGATGATTGGGAGGTTGACATTTTGTAGTGAAACAAACATGGATCATTAATCGTTTGATTTGTCACGAAAATGCTGTATTTAAAAAAAAACCAATAAACAGGGGTCATTCAAGACACTTTTCCCCGCTTTCAAGAGGTGATAAACAGGTTTCTTGAATAAACTTTTAACCCAACAAAAAGTTTTGCGGGTAATATCACAGGGTAAAAAGCATCCTATGAAGGAATATATATGTCGTAGGAAAATGATGAAAATTTGGGAAATTTTAAACAAATCAATGAAGGAGATGATCAATCGACGGGGGATTTAAAAAAACGTTCTTCAAAGGGCATTTTCCCCCGATAAAAGTTAGGGATTTGAACAAATCCCTAACTTTTGATGGGAGATGTTAAAATAACGTCGCTTCAAGGTCATTTTCCTGAAGATATCCCTGATCTGTTTCAGTGAAATGATGAAATAATATTGTCAAGAGTTTAAAAGTGTTTATTTAACAAATATGGTGCATTATTGAAAGTAGAAGTAAATAATACAACAATAGTTAATGAAATACAAATTATTTATTCGAAACTAATTAACAAATAATTGGAAAATTAGGCTGATATTTTTTGATGTGTAATATCTTTCCTCTAGGTTACTTACACACTAAAATATCAATCCCTATGTTAATCCTATGGTGCCATTTTTTTAAAAGATATAAGGTTGATATTTAGGGGATCGATAGTACTACCTGTATGGTTAGGGAAATACAAAGGGCTCGCCCCCCCTGGTGTCTCCCCCGTGGACCATTTTGCCAATGCAAATCCTGGCTAGTTCATCATTTCACTGAAACAGTTCAAGGATTTGATAAAATTACTTAATTTCATCAGGAAAATGCCCTTGAAGCGACGTTATTTTAACATCTCCCATCAATAATTGATCATAACCCTTAAGGATTTGATGAAATTCCTAATTTCGTCATTTCCCTGTGACATGTATGCGGCCCATCAGAAAAAAAAGGTTTAGTACCCCTGTTTTAAATTGTTAAAAGAAGTTTTTGGAGATAACTGCACTTCACGTGGTCACAGTTTTTAGCTGCACAAACGATTTTCGGAAAATCGGCAGGCTTTTGAAGACGATAAATGTTCTGGTTGACCTGTGTCATCAAGAACTGATGAAAACTTTAAAAAATTAATGAAATCTTGCGAAAAGATCCAACGTTTGAGTGTTCGGATGTGGCAGACATTACAAACATTGACAGAGAGACGATAAGAAAAAATTTAGCCGAGAATTTGGATATGGTGAAAGTTTGCGCAAAATTGGTACCGAAAAACTTGATCAAGACAACGCCCCGGTGAACATTGCGCTCTCTGTAAAACAGTTTTTGGTGGACAAACGAATTACTGTGCTCAAGCATCCACCGTACTCACAAGATATCGCTCCATACGATTTCTACCTGTTTCTTTAAGTGAAAAATGCATTGAAAGGAACACACCCGGAGGAAACGCCCGGGGTACATTGCGCTCTCTGTAAAACAGTTTTGATGGACAAACGAATTACTGTGCTCAAGCATCCACCGTACTCACAAGATATCGCTCCATACGATTTCTACCTGTTTCTTTAAGTGAAAAATGCATTGAAAGGAACACATTTTCAATCTGTTGATGAAGTAAAGGCATAAACGGCAGACTTATTGAAGATGGTGACACCTAATGAGGCGCAGCACTGCTTTGAAAGGTGGAAAACAGGTATGCAGCTATGGTTGCTAGGGAAGGGGAGCATGTTGAAGGGGATTAAAAGGTATTTGTACATAGTTTTCAATAAAGCTAATTTTTTAGACTAATCCGGTTATTTAACTGTCACAGTAGTATGTCAGACAACTTGCATCTATATTATATACTATATATTATTTATTATATATAAGCATTTCTTTCACGCTTTGAACTGACAGCAAGTCAATGAACTCAAGTCGCAGGTGCTATATCAATATTAGCAGTAATGTGGGATAAGAAAACAAATTGAGTTAAGCCTCAAGTTTCTTAAAATCCTGAAATCTTCTAGTGACTCGTCCTCGAAACTCTGCAGATGATCTGTAATTCTAGTAAAGAAATTATTTCCTAATAAAGAAATTTTATTTTCGTAATAGTGGAATATACGAGACGAATCTTGGGTCGTGCAGAGGAATGAAATCTCGATTCAAAACGGTTTTTCTAACTTTCTTGGCACACAAAAACTCCACGCACCGCTATTTACCCACCCATGGTCTAGGAAGATTACTTCACGAGAAAGTTCCAGAAACTCTATAAGGGTATCTATATATAAAGACGATGCATAAGGAGGAACAGTGAGTCAAAACTTGAGAACTATGCGTTCCATAGCACAATGCGATATTGTGATCAAGGATTTGTACAGTTGCTTTGAATTCGCGCTATTATAGATTGTACGTGTTTGTGGACTTCGCGCGTATTATAGTAGATTTTACCAGCATCAATTATTTCCTGCTAATTAAATCTGTTATATTTACTGAAGAGTTTTCCAGAAAAAAAATTACGAATTACTCCGAAGGAACCAACCTGTTAATTACGTGAACCTTACATACATTTGAAAGACGATCCGCCACGTAAAAATATACCGTAAAATCCGGTGTATAACGTGCACTTTGAACCCAAAAAATATGATCGAAATTTACGGGTGCGCGTTATACGCCGCGTATAAAAATGATAGCTTCAAAAATAAAAATAAAAAAGAGAGATGTGTATAAAGAAAAGTTAGGCATCTACATAAATCAAAATACTGTTTGTTTAAAAGAAATGACATACCTAATGAACTTAAAGGTTTGTCGTTTTGTAGAAGTATATTAATTTTTAAAAAGCCTCGAATAAATGACTTCAAAACAAAGGAGAAGTGCACACGTACACTTCAGATTTCCTTCGTAAAAAAGGGGTGCGCGCTATACGGCGAATGTACCTAAAAATTTAAAATTTCAGCTTAATGAAAATATAGAAGAAAAGTAACAGTTAATATAAATATGGATGGCACTTTTCTGATACCATATTCTGAATTTGCAGTATCATTAATGTATACAACTGCACTTTCTATAATATACTATTTATTTCTATTGGAATGCATTGGTTCATTTTTTTTCCCCAAAATATGGTTTATAATTTTCATCAATTCAAATGTACTTTAAAATTTATATGCTAAAATTAAAAAATGCGTATTTATGAAATATTTCTAAATTTTAAGAGGGTAATATGATAAAACTTTGGTATAAGTGTTATAATCCCACGAACTTTCATTAATACAGGAGCAATTTTCTTCCTAAAAAAATGAATCCTGAATTTACGCCTATTTATAAGACTACAACTATTTTTAAATCCTTTTTAAAAAATTGAAATAATAAAGTTTTAAGTAATATTGTTTTTAACTTGTATCCTTTTTTTTAGGTATCTATACTTGTTATTCAAATGCCTGTGTAGAGACCATTTAGAAGACCGCGAACACAGAAGTGTTATGGAAGCTAGAAAGAGGAAGAATGCAATACTCCAAATGACGATAAAAGATGACAAGCAGACCGCCACACTTTGCCTGTTGCACAGTTTTTTAGAATCAGCACCACAATTAATACTGCAGCTCTATACATTGGCCCAGAGGACAGATAGAGATAGTCAAATCATAGGTCAGTTCAAATTATCTTCAACACATTTATTTCTAAAATATTCAACGTCAACAAACAGTACATTAAAATATATATTAATACATAAAAACATTCCTAGCAGGTCAACTAATTAAAACTTCCAAAAATCAACGTAGAATACTTAGTCTACAGTTAGAGCTACACGCCATAGAATTATTTAAAAAATTTACAATAACATATTAATTTCTAAAAAATTATTAGCTTCATTATTTATTGATAAATGCATCCATTTTAATAGCGTTATTTTCCTGTACTTACGAAGGTAGTTCAAAGAATAAGGTAACAAGTCTTCCGAGAGAAAAACTTTATTTACGAATTCAAACCGATATACAATGCAATAAGACACTAGTACATATCTCTCTACATAGCCAAAGCATCTGCTCCATGGGTACACCAAAGTATCGAAACTGGCATAGAAAATATAAGCATCAAGCTCGTGGAGATAGGTCAAGAAAGCTTTCTGAATTCCGTCATCGATTCTGAAACGTTTTTCTTGACGGTCTGAAGAGATGAAAATCACCTGGTGCGATGTCTGGACAGCAGGGAGAGTGTTCCAATAACTCACATCGGGAACTATGCAACAAATCATACATAACTGTAGCAATACGCGGTCTAGTGTTATCGTGCAACAACAAGAACGAGTCGAAAACAGTTCAGGTTATTTACGACAACTGTCATCTGCACTAATCCAGTGAGGAACATTATTTGGCAGTATTCACAGTCGCTCCACGAGGAGGAAATCAACCAGCAACCTATGGGGTACCAAAAGGTTGATACCATAGCTTTCGTCACGGATGGAGTTGTTTTAAATTTCTTATAAGGGAAAGACAAGAGATATTTCAATGACACCGAATGCTTGCTTCTTAAAGGTGCATTTCCCCTTTGCAATTAAATAGTGCCCGAATCACATTAATTACCAAAGAAACAATTCTATTCTCTAAGCTGTCACGATTATGACTAAAACAAATTTCCAATAGTCCACGTAGGATATTGTGAGATATTGCGCTAAGGGATAATCTCGGATGATGAATGCGATGATCTGCTTGAATCAAAGCATGGACATGGTAAGCATTGAGGTAGACATGCTTAATCACCCTGATCTTTTCTCATCTCGAACATTTGTTTTGCCTTTATCAAATTATTCCGTACACCAACAACGTGTGTGTATGTGTGTGTGTGCGTGCGTGCGTCCATTCTTTCTAGAGGGTGACCAACGGTCGTTGATGTTAACGGCCATTGCTCTAATAAGGAAGTTTTAAATTTCCTTCAGATTTAAGAGATTTAAATGCAGAGACAATACGTACGAGGGCATCTTGAAGAATTCCGGAGGTCGGAGAATTTGTGAGGGAAGGTAACACTTAAGCACGCGACCCTCAAGCATAGGTCTCCAAACTAGTAGTGTTTTTTTTTCTTTGATATTTTTGTACAATGAGAAAAAATATCGAATAACATCAAAGAAAAGAGTGATATCTTTTGACTATTCTGCGTCTGAAAGCACGCCAGCGCATGCTGTTATTCGTTTTTAAACTATATGAGAAAAAACTAATACAATCAAGAATAATCTTAAAACACGATAAGTTTTTCGTATAATTAAATAAATGCTTCTTAAACACTTTATAATATTGGCGTTTTCAACGAATGTCTAATTCACATTTGTCCGGACAGTCATTTGTATAATTGGACGTTACGCACGATATTTATATATACTGCTATTAAAATTAACAGATAATATTCAAACACACTTTCAAAAATTGAAAATTTACAAGGTGCATTAACTTTTGGAAGCCGGTGTTAACTACATACATATTTAATATAAAACTGTCATTAAATATTAAACATAAAAATAAGTATGTTATATTGATACATTTGTGCCCATAAACACACACACACACGTCTGAAAAAAATTGCTACACAAGGTACGTTTCTTATGTTTTAAAATCTATTAAAACAAAGATAGAGATATTATAGAGATAACTTTGAATTCTTATGATGGCAAAATAAATCAATATTAATACAAATTTCGGTAATTGCAACATAACCCATTTGGTTCCTTCCCCCTACAGTGTTTTTTAAAATTTAAAGACTCTTGGTGCATATGTAATTTTTCACTTTACCATAATCTGTAAAAATTCCATTAATTAGGGAATTACTTTAAAAAAAATGGAGAAATTATCTTACACAATGAGAAATTTATTAATTTCTTATTGATTTATGATGGAAAAAAAATAGAAGATATTTTACATAAAAAAAATCCTTTGATTTAAGGTTAAAAAACAGAATAAACTTCATATTTATAAAGAAAAAAATCATTTGATTTGAAAAGAAATAAATGTAATAATAAAATAGGATGCTTTCAATATGATACTACATTTAAAATGTGATATTATCAATAAATAATTTTTCTTTCTAAAAGAAACGTTCCAAAATGCCCCCTTTATTTAACGATCAACGTAGACCAGCGGTTCTTAAACTTTCGATCGCTGGCTCCCCCCCCCTGACATCACAGACCCTCAAGATTTTGAACACACCTCCCTGATTCCCAACACATGGCTACTTATAAAACTCTGCTTCTTACACAGTTTTAAAAACTTCTATTTTCCTCTAAGAAAATAGTAAACACTTGAGTTGCAATCAATAAAAACTTAATGTTCTTGATCGAGATACATGCCCTTTTCGAGTTTCTTCATTGAGGTAATTTATAGTGATCTAGTCTCGGATGGCAATGGGCTCAATTCATGAAGTCACATGATAAAAACAAACACGTGTTTTCCATTGAATTCAAAACAAACATTAAACTAATTGTACTTGTTGTTCTATTTGTAAAAACTCAGATAAAATTTCAAATTTTATATTTGGGTAAAATGTTTAAATGTTAGAAAAAAAAAATTCTTCAAAAAAAAATTTTTTTAATTAAAAAAAAATTATATTTTATGTTTATACTTTTAAATAAAATGCATTTTGTATACATATGTACTTTTTAAGAGAAAGTTTCTGCAAAGAGCAAAACTTAGCAACACCGGAACACGTGAACTGATTAGCTGGAAACAATAGATAGTTTTTATCATGTGACTATGACGTCGCATGAATTTTTAAATTGATTGGCTAGAATCGCGTGGCTTTCACTATCATGTGATTATGTCACATGAACTGAGCCCATTCTCTTAATTTCTTCACGGGGCTTTTGGGAGTCTTTAAAAGAGGAAAATCTTAACATTAAATGAGGGACCTTCGCAGATCCCCGAGAAAGTCACTAGTTAGTCCCAGGGATCTGCAGATATTTTAAAAACCCGGTGGATAGACAACTTTACATACTTTATCAATAACATTCTGCTAACTTGAATTATTTTTATTTTAAAAGAAGTTCCGATTGTGAAATTAATTGGAATCAATTTTATTTTCTAGTTTTTATACAAGGTGCATGTGCAGCATCATCTCTTTTCCAACTCGCATGGTCCATCACATCATACAACAGCACTCTCCACCGAACCATGATGGGTAAAAAGAAACCAAACAGTGTAGGCAAGGTGCTGCAGTTCCTGTGGCACTTCTGCACCATAGGCTCCAGGGCATGCACCCTTGCTCTCTTCACTAAAGAATACCACTTCTGGCTCTTCCCTTTTTGCATTGGACATTGGGGAATCATGACCATATGGGTCATGCACCAGCAAACAAGATTCTGTCGAAAGAATGGAGACCTTCACCAATGTAAAGAATACATGTGCAATATGGTTGTGGGGGTTGCTTATGTGATATATTACTTAAATGTCAAAGCAGAGCCCACAAGATACAAGTACTCAGCATACTATGCCATAGTCTTTGCTGAGAACTGTGCCCTTATGACACTCTGGTTTTTAAGAAATGATCCTGGTGTTTGGTACCACATACCAGCACTTGTAGCGGTATTTTCTAGTTTTGCAAGTGGAATTGTTTTTATGTTGTTTTATTATGGGTTCTGTCACCGAACGTTGAAGCAAACTAATGAGAAGCGTGCGGCCCATTGTTGTTGAAGTTTACAGCTAATGAATTGTTCTTTTTTTATACTCTGACAGCGCATGAGTTACAGAGAGCGCTTTGAAGTTGTATTCTTCTTAGTTTGTTAATAAGTTTTCATAATTAGTGAAATTTAGGAAATAAAGTAGCCACATTTTGATAAAAATGAGTTTTGTAAACAAATCATTAACAATGAAAAACACTATTATTCTGTTATATTTGAGTATGTGCATGCATATATATATATGCATACATAGAAAGCATTTCTAAAAAACTATTATGCTGTTAAGCAAATATACCGTTTAGCAATATATAATTCAACAGCAATAATCTTTTTAACTACATTAACAGTTAAATATTTATATATATTTAATTTTAAATTATTTTACAAATGAAAAGTTACTTTATCAAACAACTGCAATATATCATCAAAAATTTATCTGAACTTTTCCTAAATGTTGATCAGATTATATTTTATGACGTAGATTTTTTAGCCATTGATGACATTTCCAGAAAATCAAAATTTTGTTAGAATATAAATTGATGCATGCATTCTATTATGAATAGTTTATTGTGAATGATTTTATTTCATTTATTTTGTATTTCCATGTGATTGTTCAAATTATACATAAGCAATTGCTTTAAAACAATTTATAAACAAAAGATTTATAATTCCTTTAACACTCAAAATATATCGTCTATTGGATTACAAATAATTAAAAACGAAATTATACTTATTTATTTTCTAATGTGTTTTATTTATTTACTTTCATTCTAACATTTTCAATGCCTATTTATATCAAAATTACTTGGCTTTTTCAATTTATAAAACAAAGTACAATGATTTTTGAATTCTCTGAACAAAACATTTGCATGAAAAATAAAAATTAGTTTAAAATAATAGTTTATATGATATAAAAAGCATTTTTTACTGTTATTGGAATTAACTTTTAGGATTAACAAAACATTTCTTACATGAACAATTTCTTATAATAAATTTTTCCATTTTTGTTTCAGTAAATAAGCTTCATTTTTACAAGTATTTGATATATTAATATAGATCATAAATTTAAAACAAACTACACACACAGAGCACTAAATTTTTTAAAAAATGTATTTTATAATTATTTTACAGAAAATGTAAAATATTTTAATGTGCAATCAACCTATATATATAATTAACAAAAAGTTTATTTAAATTCAAAGGGTTTTCAATTTATGATATATGGGAATAAGAAGAACAGACAGAGATAATTTCAACACTTTATAAATTAGGATTTTAATGTTAATATAATTTCTATAAAACCTTTGAAAAATAAAATATTTTTCTTAAGTAATACAAACAGCATTTGTAACTATACCTTAAAAGGAAAAGTTAATGTATTGTTTTTTCAAAAAATGCAATGAAATCCTTTATTAATATGTTAACATAATCTTAAAGCAAATAATCAAATCGCATAATTTGTCAGCATATATTAAAAACTTGACAAATTTTGAAAGAAAGTACTGTTTGAATTTCCTTTTTAACACAATAGAATCAATTATAGAATGATTATAGACAAATATAAAAACTCAATAATTAATCACAGCCTCTTATTAAATCATTTATTTGTCTGCATCAAAATTAAATAACATATACATTGCAATTTTTTACACACTCTCCCTTATACAACCAATTTTTTTTCTTTAATAAATAAACTTTTGTTTAATAATAAATAATAATAATAGATTTTATTAAATAAAAATAGAAAAAAATATTAATTTCTCTATTATGAAAGTTCTACTTTTGAAATTTACTTGTTTTATATAAGATGTAATTCCTTAAGTCACATTATCTCTAATTAGAAACCTTGTTCCATGATTATTAAGCTTACATAATGCAAAATAATAAAATTTAGACATCTTGAAAATAAAGAATTACTTATTTCATTTAAAATAAATTAAATAAAAATAAAAATGAAACAAAACTACTTTAACCTGAAGTTGTAATATATAAAAAGATAGAAAAAATATAGACAGTTAAAATAAATATTTTTAATGAATGATATTATCATCAAATACTAAGCTTATTTTTTTTAAGAAAAAGTATGCAGAAATATCAATTCATTTTAAAATATCTACACTTTTTAAACAAAAATGTATTTAACATAAGGTTAAAATTTGAACAAAAAAATTATTACAAGATAATACACCATATTATAATACTAAACTAATAACAATATTCTGCAGAAAATTTATTGGAATCAATAATTTATCAGAATAACAGTAATGAAATTATAAGTTCACTAAATCAAAAAAGCAAAATAGCTAAGTGGCTACATATTTAAGTTTTAAAATAAATAAACAAAAATAAATATTTAAAAAAAAACCAATTAAATCAACAAAAATAAAATAACAATAATAAATTATGTAAATAGAATTCAGCATGCAATTTTAATAAAACAAAGATTTAATTTAAATTGTGACAGCAAAATTTCTTATAACTAATGTACTACATTAATGTGTACACTCAAATCATATAAATAAACTCAAAGTCTATTCACACATACTACATTTGGATAAATATATTATATATAAAATAAAAATATTGATAAAGAGAAATGCCTAAACTTAACAATTTATTGAGTTCAGCTTATTTTTTTTTTTTTACATACCAAAAGGAAAAATTCATTAGAAAATCAAATAGTAAAACACTTATGTTCTTCTATTTCATTGTCTTTTCCACATTTTAGTACGTTATTAAATTTAGCTAGTTAAAAGGAATACAAAAGCCAAATATGGCATGCAATGCAAAGCAAAGTCGTAATTTTTAAATCCCAGCCACAAACAATTTACATCCAAAATCAATTTTTCTAACATTGTAAAAATGTACATTTCTTGATAATATAAGGTATTTGACCAAATATGTATATAGAAAAAACCAGAAAACAAGGAATATTAAAACTGAAATACAAGAATAATTTTATCTGCAAATTTTATCTAATTTATAAATAAATTACTCAAAAGTAATGCTTAAATTGGTAATTAGCTTTTAAACCTGTTTTTGTTTAAGATACTTTTTTAATCAAAAGAAATCTCAAATATTAATTTAAGAAAAACTGCATAACATGTTGAACATTAATACCCAGAATACTTAATCATGCAAATAATGAATCTGGAATCTTTAATTTATACTAAGTATTATTCATCAGAAGGAAGTGTCACCAACAAATAATTTTCAAATGGCAGAAAAATCCTTTAACTTAAATATTTGTTTCCAGTTTCTATGCATTTCAGAGAATAAAAATAAACTCTAACAACAAGCCCATTAAAACGTTTAAAGTGTATAGCTAATTGAGGAACACAACTAATTGGCAATAGAAGAAATAGCAGAAGTTAAGATTTCCTTCTAAAATGTCATTCATTAAAAAAAAAAGTTGCATTTGGACAAAATTTTATTATAGTACAAATTCCAGACGATTTAGCTTCAAAAAACTGAAAATAAATTACAGTGTTTTATCAGTTAAATTTTTAATCTTCATGCATAGAAACAAAGTAATTATTTTACTTCCTTATTCATTTCTTAAAATTAATTTAACATATACAATAATAAAATTTTTAAATAATCAAGTCAAATAGACAGTATCTAGATTATTTTATACGTGATTTTGTGTGATTCTTTTCCTTCAAACTTTTGTAAATTATCCTATATAATAAAATAAGCTTACACATCTTTACTTACCCCGTATTATTAGGATCAAGGCATGAAAAAATTCCAGAAACACAGGAGTTTGTAATCTGGTGATCATCTCTGGAACCATCATTGTAAATTGATTTTGGTGAATCTGATTTCATCAGAAGCGAATCACAATTCTGAGGATCCCCATGCTGAAAAAGTCCTTGTAAGAACTCATCAAAACTTATCTGGCCATCTTGGTCACAATCAAGTTTTTCAAACAGTTGTGCAATAACCTGCAAAGATAGAAATGAAAAGGACGGGGATTATCATTTACAATTTTTTAAATAGTTTATAAAAAAAATAATGTAGAAATTGAAATATTTTTACTTAATACAAGTAACAAATATATATACACACATATAAATATCCTCTACAAAAATCCCTATGAATTAAAAATGCATTTAAGAATAAGAGCACAAAATTTATGAATACATTTTTAACAATTTATTCTTTCTTATTTAAATACATCAAAACTATGCAACAAATTTCACAAAAAATGTTAATTTTTTTAATTGCTGAAATGAAATTTAACATAAATTTATATGAAAATATGTTTTATATGTTATGAATTATGAACATAATATTCCAGTATTCACAAAATATGTTCAGTGAACATATATAATACTTGTAAATTTGAATGATTTATTTTTAAATCCATTTAAAATTTTAAATTTTCCATCTCAGACTATCTACTTATTTACATGATTTTTGAAGTGCTTCTATTTGATTACTATTATAATGTAAATAACAGATATTTTTATATTAAAATATTAAATTACAATGCCCAATTGTGCTCAAAATTTGAAAAGGGAAAAATTAATATATAAAAACTGAATATGTAATGAATCTCAAAAAACTTATTTGATTGAATTCAATATTCAGTTTAAAAATAGATAAAATTGTTGTGAATCATATTCCACAAAATTTTTAAAAATTAATTTAATAAGGAAAAATTCTTTTAACTGTTCCTACATAGAAACTAAAATATACTACACATCAGCAAATCAAATGTACAAGAAATATCTTTAAATATACATCAAAAGCAAACTTGTTTAGTTCACACATTAAAGTAAAAAAAAGTCATTGAAACTCAATTACTTTAAAATAATTTATTTTAATACACATATTTAGCTAAACAGTACAATATATACGAGAAATTAGCAGATGTTATAAGGAGATTATAAAAATAACTAAAACCAGAAAAAATGCAATGGTATATTTATGTCTGCATATAATTTTAAAATGATGTAATGCCATATTAAATCATAACAAACCTCTTCTGTCATATCCATTCCGATATGTTCACATACAAGTGCCAATTCTTCAACATTCAAATATCCATTTTTTCCAATATTTAGTTTTTTCCATGTTTCTTGTAAATATTGAACAGGATTATTTTCAAATGACTGGTTCAGATCAGTATCAGAATCTGATGGCTGCTGTGTTAAACTACAAGATTCCTGTGAAACTACCATTTTCTCCTCCGTCATTCTACCAGATTTTGTTGGTGGCTGTTGAGAAACATTAGGACTCATGGGTCGTTTTCCTGGTGCATTTTCAGACTAGAAGAATATAATTATCAACACAATTTTAAAACAAAATAAAACTCAATATATTAAAAAATCAGATCAAAGCATGTTTTTTAACAACCTTTTACCAGTGACAGGTAAAGTCTATTTGAAGAAAAAAATGCTATTTTATATATATCAATAAACAAAATCAAAATAAATATTTCATTATTATACAGGATATATTTTAATCTTTTTATTTTATACAGACATTAAACATTTCATTTGTATAAACAGTATTCATGTAATAATATTAAAATGTAAATGTAATGGGTGGCCAATATTTATACTAATAAGTATTTACTTCAAATCTAAACTAGTGTAAAAAATAGTAACCTCTCAATAAATAAGTTTTATTTATGCCATATTTTAAGAAACTTTTTTTTTAAAAAAGGGAGAGATAATAAGGATATACAGGAAGCATACTTTATTTTGATTAATTTCCCATAAAAACGTTTGAAATTTAGATAAATCTAAAATTAGTTTATTATTAAAAGATAAGTTTGAAAAAATAAATTGAATCAATAGATAAATTATAAGAAACATTATCACTACTATTGCATCTTTTTAAAAGATCTCAAGTTGAGATTCTTTGAAGTATTATTCCCCTTATCCCTAACAAAGTTGGCAGTCTTTTTAAATAATTGCAAGACAAAATCCAACAAAAAAATTAAAATTATATATGGTTTACTAAACAATGCATTTTTGAAAATAATTTTACATAAAATCCACAACAACTGCTTTCAATGAATTATAAGCAATGTTACTCAACTCAACTTCTTTCCCGGTTCATATGAGTAAATATATTTTAGTTTTCAAAGGAAGTAGCTGAATGCGATATCATTGCTCAAAAAATAATTGATCATGTATCATAAGGTCATTTTAATTTCTCAAAAGAGCTGAGCTTTTAATATTTTTAAAAAGAATAACTGTAATAAAAAAATTGATTAAAGAAGACACAAGATTTGACAAAGAGTCTGGTGCCGTTGCTTGAATATCAGTTAAAATTTACACTTAAAAGTAATAATGCAGGTAAATGAAAATCACACCTTTGAAGGTACTGCGGATTGCTGCGAACAAAAATCTTGCATCATTGCCATTACACTTCCTGTTTCAGAATGTCCCGGTACGGGGTTCAAAAGTTTCAGTTGGGGTAGGTAGGTGGGAAAGTATGGGGGGCACAGTCACAGTTAAGTGAGGAGTGTAGAAAACAGACTTTATTTTCATATTATTAAAAAATACTTATTAATTTTTAAAATAAGTTAGATATTAAGTAAGAAAGAAATGTACTATTTTTTTTTTAATTATAATGAATTTAAGAAAACATATTCTATTACATTTTTATTTTAAAAATTATTTCAAATGGTATATTTACAGCCATTTATTTGAAATGTAGAAAAATACTCTTCTATATTGACAACCAATATTCCAGTTTTTGTAATTATCACACGGGTAAACATGGTTTTGGGGCCAAATAACTTGTATTGCATTTTTAAAATAAAATTTTCTGGCTGGAATCAAATCTGCTTTCAGAATTTTTCAGCCACTCACAGTTTTTGTACAATTCGATTTTTTAATTATTGTTTCATGGAACTTTTGGAGATTTGTTCCAGGATAAAATGCATATAAAGTAATATTTTGAATTATTTATTTGTATATAGTATGGGTACACAAAGACTATAATATTTTATGTAGGCAGACAGGCGAGTTGAATCTTAATCAGTGATGTTTTATAAGCATGACAGTGTACAGTAAACATTCGTTGTGAATGCACATAATAAGGTGCCATTCTGTTCTGTTTCTATTTCATAAGTTAGTTAATAAGTCAAAAAATTACATTAACCATCCAGAAAACTTGTGTTATGGTGGGAATTTTACATTTAAAAAAACAACAGCAATATTTGACTTCCTAGCTAAAATGTGTTAAGATCTGTACAGTAGGAAATCACGAAAAAAACTGGGTCCCTCATACCAAGTTCAGCATGTGTGAAGCATCTAACTGATTGGTCTCATTGTTTTATCAAGCTCAACGGATCAATGTTTTCCTGCTGTCATTTTTAAAGAAGCAATTTATTCCAATTCAACTAGATCGTCAATAATTCGTTTACTGCCTTTTTTTCAAATTAAGTCTTATTTTACACTAATGTGAAAATAACTCCACTGTACAAGGGTTCAACTTACTGGGACTGAGGTTCCATCAACACTGAACTAAAGAGTGTAGGCACTAGGTGAGGATGGCAATATTGCTTTGGTAGATATCAAACAGATATTGCTTTGGTACTCATTCTTTAATTTTTAATGAATTCAAATTTAAAATTTAATATTATTGACAAGGAATAAAAGTCAATGAATCAAGCATAATCTTAAATTAAACTACGTTGATATTGTTATTAATCTTAGTTTTTCTAATTTTAGCAATATTTTTTTTAATTTGGGAGAATACAGATCTATCATACTTTTATTGCCTACAATATTGTTCATGCATTATTTTATAAGAATAAGCCACATGACTTCACTGCATACTATATATTTTTCTCTCTAAATTTCTTCAAAAATGTAATTTTTCTGATAGCCCAATATTTTGCACAATTAAATTTTTGATTGTTAATGGTTTTTCTCTAAAGACAAGTGGGTCCAATTAATTAGTAATCAATGAAAAATATGAGGGTTCAAGTAGAGAACTAGATTAATGATCTTCTATATTTGGCCAAACAAATATATTTAGCACAATTAAAAAAAATTTCTTTGTATTTTAATATATTTCTATTTAAGCAAAAGACTTTTTTAAATAAAAACCATTCACATAACATATTATTTCTCTAACTTTTTAATGTCATAGCTAGTTTATACATTATTTAATCTTATAAATATAATACACATAAGGAGTATACAGTAAGTACTGAAATATGAATTTTATAATTTTGCTATTATTCAACTAAAAATTCTAAATAACAACAATACCTTTCATCAAGGAACAAAAATTTATATAAAAGCAAACCCATGTATCATAGTGGAATTAAAACATTTATTCATATTTAAGCAAACAATTATTTTTCAATTTATCATATTACAACATTTTTATTTTAACAAAGCATTCAACAACTCAAACTTCTTTTAATTATTAAAATTTTTTTCCTGAATATAAACTATACTGAAGACAATGGTGGTTTCCTCTAATAAATCAAAAATAAATTTTATTAAATAAGATTTAAATTAATTTACAGCATTTTATTTGTATGCCAACAGTAAATGATTAAACGATTAATTTCTAAAAGAATTTGCTGAACAAAGACGAGCTTCACGTATTTACGCTTAAACAAGTTGGAAACTTTTGGAATACTTTTTTCATATAAAGCAGAAATGGGAAAATATATAAGAATCATAAAATTAATATAATGAATTCTCTTGAATAACTTACATTTGAAGTTTTCACCAACAATTCACTAGAGGAAATTTGATCCACTGAACTTTGAGGACTTAGAACTGGGGATGCTACAGAGCTGTCATCATCAGCTATAGATGCAGGTCTGGAGCGCCGACCATATTTTTTTCTGCCCAAAGTAAATTTTGGTGATACTTCACGATCTAGCAATTGAAAAAAATGATTAAACAAAGATATTACTTATACTAAAAATGTAAATATTAAAACAGAACAAAATAAGGCTAAATCAAATTCATATAATATATAAATTATTTTTGCATTCTTAACTTTTTGTAAAGTATTTAAAAATTTTGTGGCAGTAAGTAGAAATTAGTTTTTTTTTAATATAAAAGTAGTTGTATTAGTTTACCAAAGTTTTGAACTATCTCTTTGTGTGTAATTAGTTTTTTTTAAAGAAATTACTACTTTAATAAGTGTTGCATTCATTTCAGAAAGTAAAACAATTGAAAAAAAAATTGTGATAGTAGTAATAAAATGACTTGAAAATATTTATTAATAAAATTTTTCATATTAAATATAGTAAGAGAGTTTATAAAAATTCATCAGTTTTGGGACAACAGCATTCAGAACTGATTTCATTAAAGCCCAATAAGTTAATATGTATCATTTACATTAATAGTTAAAAATATATTTAAATGCTGTGTTAAATTAAATTCATCAATTATTTGTTTAATCAGTTGTGTAGTTACATTTAAATATTAATACACAATTAATAGAACAAACAATTAAGTAGAATTATTAAACCTACCAGAAAGTTCCAGCTATTTTTTTTAAGAAAAGAAAATACATTTTCAAAAAATATCTTTAAATTGTCATTTTTTACCACTTTTCAATGTAATAACTTAATAAACAATTATGTGTCTGATTAAGAGAATGTTATGCATATGATAGCATGTTAAAGACCAATGGACTAGGAGCTTCTTAACTGCAATAAAAAGTTTAAATCAATAACATCATCATTCAATGAATGAATGATAAAAAGAGACCAAAACTGGTCAATAGGAAGCAAGTCGTATTGCACCACACAACACTATGCCCCGTGCTTGCTTTGACCACACTTCAGAAAATCATAAAGCTAGGCTGAGAAATTCTCTTCTGAGCATCCACTGTATTTAAATCCAATTATCATCAGTTTCTTCTTTTCTTTTCAAAGATTTTTGAAGGAAAAACAGTTCTAAAACAAAGCATTCAAGCATTAGTCAGGTCTTTCATCTCCATGAGTTCTTTTACAGAAACAAATTGCTGTTATGCTTGAAAGGTCATTAATATCAGAAAATGTATATTTTTCAGTTTGAAGACATATAAATTTCTAATAAACTTAATACTTTTTCAGATTATTAATATTTCCTTGTTCTATAGACAAATAGTACTTGAAGACAACTATAAAATTCCAAAATTGTTCTTCTTTTGAGATTTCCCAAATTTTCCAAATATATCAAAAACATTTGGCTTTTTAAATACTAATCCATACATAAATAAAACATACCTGCCACATCTTCATTGTTTTCAGTCTCTGAAACATCTTCACCACTGGGAATAGCTTGAGTTAAAACAGCAACAAAGCATTCCTTAAACTCTTCAAATCTAACCTTTAAAATAATTTATAACAACAATATTTAAAATAAGTATTACAATATATACATTCTCTAATTTCAAAAATGATGCATATTCAACTGAATGTATTACATAACAAAACAGAAAAATTCATTAACTTCATTAAACATGAAATCCAAATGAAAATCATCAAGTGAAAAAAAAAAATAAGCTAATTATGATAATTTATATTACTGTTCTGTAATATAAATTATCATTATCTCTAATATCGTGTAATAATCATAATATCTAATACTGTGTAATAATCATATCTAATACTGTGTGTCTCTACTATCATGCTAGTTTCATAGATGAAACAATCAAAAAATTTACCCAATAAAAAATACTACAGTAACTTTGTGAAAATCAAAATTCACAGTGCTAAACAATATTTGATCAAATTTTGTTATTTTAGATTCTGATAATAACTTACAAAACACCATTGCTCTATTTTATGTTTTTACTCATTTAAAAGTTTCATTATGTTCAGAATTGAATCAACTTTTAAATATATATTCAAATAAAAAGAATTGAGGACTTAAGCTCAAAGCAATAATAAGTTAGTTGTAATTTGATTAAGTCAAACAAATTCACTGATGATCTAAATAGGTATGAGATCATCACATAGTACTATTGCATCATACAGCAGATGTGAGTGCTGCTTCATCTAGTATCCATAAAAACAGCATTAAAAAGGGAAAACAATTAATTGTCCTGATATTTTACAGGAGAAAGCATGACAAATTAAAAACATTAAAAAAAAGGTGTGACAGTTGTTTTAGCTATTAGAGGAATTTCAACACATATGAGTGTTGAAAAAATAGGATGCCGTTTCAAATTTCAAGTTATTAAATTAAAGCTTTAAACTGGTGATATTGAGAGAAAGGCCTGATCAGGCTGAAAGATGAAAGTTGCAATGTCTAGAGACAGATTTTTTTTAACCAATGAGTCCCCTTATTTTACTATACAAGTGTTCCTGATTAGACAGTTTAATTTGAGAATGTCTGTGGTTGTGATATAAGTGCACAAATTATCTAACTGGCTTATATAATGCAATCTGCTTGCATATCATCCCAAGAAAATCCATTGCTAACAAAAAACATTTAATGAACAAGGAATATCAGTAGGATAGTGTCATTTTTCAAGATGAATACAAATTAGACTTTCATGGATTGGACAGTGGTTTTGTTGTAAATGAAAAAAAGGAATAGTAGCATATCACATTTCCCACACTCAGGCCCCGGGGTTCTATCCCGGGGTAAAAGGTTCAGATTTTCATCCCTTCAGGGGGTGGATAAATGAGTTCAAGCGGCTTGGGAACAAACACTGAGGGGTTTCGCTGACCACCTGAGGGGACATCTCCATACACCCCGACCCAATGGTCACTTTTTTGAGATGGGAAGTAAACCTGGCCCCGGGGCTGTTGTACCACTGAGTTTAGTTTAGTAAATGAAAAAGTGCTACCTGTGCAGACTATAAAATTCTCAGCTAGCAGTCTCGGGAAGCATATCCAACAGAGGGATTGGACAAACGAAATTTGTTATTGAGATTGTAAATGCAACTTGGAGATTGTTTAAAGCCAGCTACCTTGAATAACTTTAAAATTATACAAAAATGCCTTTTTCAACATTGTTTGGCACCCTTTCATATGGCATAACTGGTAAATAGTACTTAGCTTATTCATAAATGATTTGGTTACAACATTTATAAGTTTTTATCTCTAAAAATATAACTCATCATACAAGAAGTAATTTTAATCATTATTTTCCTCATTTAGATACAGGTCATCTGATAAAACCTAGCATTAAAACTTTAGAGCGGTTTGGGAATAATCTTAATCTGAATCCCACTAAAAATTAACAAGATATTATCAATACTGAAATTGAAGCAAAGAAACAGCTATCATGATTAAACTGCAGAAAAACACTGTACAGGTTTGGCTCAATAAAACTGATTATGATTACATCAGCTGAGTAGGGGGTTGAAAAGGGCAACAAAAAGAGCGGCTATAAACCCTCAGATGAAACATTCGTTTTCTTAAACTCTCCCAAAAACTTTCTTCTTACTTTTTACTACATTTTGGGTTTTTAGCACGTTTGCTTAAAATTTTGTTGTTTCGGATATATTTATACTTTTCTTATTTCAAAAAACCCTTTACTTTAGGTAATTTTGATTGTTTTTTAAGGCATTTTCCCAACCCTTAAAATGAACAAAAGGGTGAAAAAAGCCAAAGTGGATACAAACCGTGTGTAAATAAAAAAAAAAAATAAAAAAATTTTATGCTTGCAAAAACTACAATGTAGGATTAAATTTTCCCATCAACCATTTTAATTTTGCTATTTCTTTTTTTAAATTATCTTTTTAATTTTTTTTTTTTAATTTGAAAGTGTATTAATTGTTTTGTCAAGAAAATTTTGAAAAAAAGAATAGTGCTTCTTTTTTTTCCCCTAAGTCATATATATATTTTTATACAATTTCATGTAAGTTAAAAAAGGGAAAAAAGTTATTACCCTATTTTAATGTAACTGACAACTTTGAATAATCTAAAGGGGTCAAAATTACAAGTTGGTGTGTGGTG